>JAEVLN010000002.1:3582294-4035666 GCA_018350325.1 Globodera rostochiensis
TGGAAGAGCTAAATTGACTTTTGTAGAAAATCTTAACTTTATCATAGCTTTTATATGCAAAAAGTTTGTACTTGATTGGTAAAATCGTGTTATTTATTTTCTATTTGACTTTCGGTCTAAAACAAATTGTATAAAATTGGCATATTTCATCGGAAATTCCAATAATCAAATGGCACTTTTCTTCTTTCCAATTACATGTTCTTCAATCAGTCTGACCACCTCGACTGCGCAACCCCAACTCAACAATATACCATTGGAGTTATGCCCATAGTTGTGGATGACCTAAACGTCGTTCATCCGAAACAAATTTAAATTGGAAGAATTTAATTCACATGGACTCTTTTTCCTCCATTGCCGTCGGATTTGGAGCGCAAATGGTGTTCAAGGCGCACACCGCCATGCCTATTAGGCCTTAATCCACACCACGAGGACACAATTTTGGCGTCCTGTGAAAGAGTGTGTGAAGATTTGTAAACAACACCAATAAAAAGCCTTAAAGTTCGGTTGCAAGTCAATGAATCGTGTCCAAATTGTTTGCTGGTCCCGAGCAGTCACTTCCAGGCTCCAACAATTGTCCTCCCGAACAGTGCCAATGAGAAGACGGCCATTGGACACTCTGACGAAATATTGTCTAAGAAAAGCGAATTTCCTTTTAAAATTACAACGGAATGCAAAAGACATTTCTGCCCCAATAAGTGAAGTGGGCATGGCCAGGAGCTTCGACCTAAACAATTTGACAGAATTTGCCAATCCAGAAAGAAACCAACGAAAGGGAAATTAACGGTTTTAAAATATTTAAAAGAATTCTACCCCTAAAATCCTTTTTTTTGGCAAAAAAATTACGACCCTGGTATTAATTTAAATTGTTGAATAAAAATGTGAAAAAACTGATGGGACACATAAACCGGACTAGATCCTTAAAAGAAACCGGACAAGTTCTAATACAAAAAATGTGCTTACTTCTAGCCCGACCCCTCGATTTGGGTAAACGGAAGTGCCATCGTCGCCGGCCAATCGCCCGCCGTCTAATCCGGCACAGTTCAGCACCAAAGAAAATTGGCCCGAGTCAACCAGCTTCGACCGGTGATTAGTAAAGGAAAACTTTAGAGAAAATGTGCCATTTGGTTGCCACCTCCTGCAGAGAATCGACCCGTTGACGACGAAATTGCAACAATCCCGGCGCACTTTCGGCAACCAATTGGGCACGAAGCCACGGCACGTACAGTCGGCCCTCGGCCGCGTAAGTGCTGTAATGGACGCCGTAACTGAAAAAAACAAAACTTTGGTTAATGCCAAAATATTTCATTTTATGTTGCGCCCGCCCCCCCCCTTTTTTTGAAAAAAATTTAGGTCACCTATTTGGTTTCACGAAAAGTGCGTGTAATTCGCGATCAGTGAGCCATTTCCAGTCGTACACAATGCCGGCCATAGCACGTTCCTGTGGCATTTTTAATTGAATCAAAGTGATGTTGAAAGCAAATCACCTGACTTTCCAACCACGATTTGTCATCCGATTGGCAATATCCAGAAATTAGGTGAACTACAAAAGGGTAAGGCTATGCAAAAGTAAATTATAAGCAATTCGAATGCAGTTTTTGGAGCCCCTCCCCCCAGCCATCTTAGAAGAGTAATAGTAGAGACCGGCGAGATCGAGATCCCGACCGAGAGTCCAGGTCTCGGAAATTTGTCGAAAGTCCGAGACCTGGACTCTCGGAATTTCGAGATTTTTGATCTCGAGAGTCCAGGTCTCGGCCCATCCCCAAATAGCGATCGCGTATTTTCAAAATTCCGATCTCTTAAATAAAGGTCCGAGAAGGGGGCGGGGGGCCCTTTCGTAGTTCAACAATTCACCTCCGGTTTTGTGAGCCGACTCGTGCTTCTCGAGTTGAGCCCAAAATGCGAATGATTCGACGGCCCATCGGCTCGCCTCGGGCAAATCAATTCGAAAAATGCCCGCTGGCCCGTAACTGGTTGTTTCCGCAAAGTTTCGGTCCGAGAAAACAGTTATCTAACAACGAATTGTTGAGAAAGTCAATCAATCGCCTCAAACTTACATTGGAATTGGAAAATGCACGTCGAATGGCCAAGGCGGCGCTTGTCCCAATGACTCCCTCGCCCACCACAGCGATATTCATTGGCGTTAATCAACCAAATCCGAACCAATATGTACGAATTGCAAACGTTTTAAACTTTGAAAAGCTTATCATTAACGCAAGAAACAAGAGCAAAAAGCCTAAAAAAAGGTTCAACAAACTTAGAACTTCTGAATAATTTCGATTTGTTTGATTTGCTTTTCTAATTACATACACCACTGGATCAAGCTGTATATAGAAAAGCAAAAACTCTCAAAGGTTGGTAAGCGCACATTTTGCACGCGCGCGACGCTGGTGTCCCTTCTTCCGTTGGCTGTTGGGGAAGGAAGGGGGAGGGAAAGAGGGAGCGGGGAGGGAGGGGGGGGGAGGGGGGAGGGAGGGGGGAGGGAGGGGGGGGGGGAGGGGGGAAGGGGCGGGGAGGGGGGAAGGGAGGGGAGAGAGGGGGGGGGGGGGGGAAGAGGGAGGGAGGGGGGAGGGGGGGGGGAGGGGGGAGGGAGGGGGGAAGGGGCGGGGAGGGGGGGAAAGAGGGAGGGAGGAGGGGGGGGGGGCGGGGGGAAAGAGGGAGAGAGGGGGGGGAGGGGAAAGAGGGAGAGGGGAGGGAGGAGGGGGGGAGGGAGGGGGGGAGGAGGGGGGGGGAGGGAGGGGGGGGGGGGAGGGGGAGGGAGGGGGGGGGGAGGGGGGAGGGAGGGGGGAAGGGGTGGGGGGAAAGAGGGAGGAGGGAAAGAGGGAGGGGGGGGGGGGGAGGGGGGAGAGGGGGGGGGGGGGAGGGGGGAGGAGGGGGGAAGGGGTGGGGGGAAAGGGGAGGAGGGAAAGAGGGAGGTGGGGGGGAGGACGGGCAGAGTGTGTGGTCGACGACGTCGGCGTCCGTTCCCGCCGGTTGCTCCCTCCCTCGGCTGGTTGGTTATCGGCTGTCAATTTCACTGCGTTTGTTGCTGCTGTTGGTTTGGCTGTCTGTCCTTCCTTTCAGCAGTTAGCAGCCGTGAGAGTCCCCCCCCCCCCCCGGGGGGTGGAAAGCAAAATTTCTTCCTCTTTTATCCATTCCTCCCAATTGCCATTTTTCTCCCTTGAATCCTTGGATAATAAAACTACTAATCAACTTTTGCGATAAAAGGTGAATGCTGGGAAATAGCCAATTGACAAGAATTTGACGACGGAAGCGGTGGAAAGAATTTGTTAATTGGAGGGCACCAAATTCAAGATAGACAATAGCGTGATGGGTTGCGATTGACGACTTAATTACCAATCAATCAATCAATCGGATTACTCATTGACCGCGGAAAAATGCAACAACACCCTCAGCAGATGAATTCGTTGGTAAGCAAGCACATAGGTACATATGTGCGTAATAAACAATGGGTGTGATCCCATGAATATTAAATCCGTATTTATCACTTTGTCTTTTTATTTACTTAAATATTGTAAAAAAACTAAATTATTTAATGATAATAGTTTTTACTTTAACCGTTACGGTGCTTTTCCGTTATGGGACTCCATACGAATAAGTCAAATCAAAATCAAGGACGCTGCACGAATAAATTATTAGATTTATCATACGACATCATCTTAGATCAGATTTTCAAAAACAAAATCCTAAATAGGTGCCTGAGACCGACATTTTGAATAATCCTGGATTCGGATCCTGGATTTCATGAAGGTCTGGATCTGGATTTTGTGGACAAAAATCCAGGTCAGGGCCGTAGCCAGAAAAAATTTTCGGGTCGGGGTAAGCTAAAAAGTCGATTTATGGGCGCATTATTGCGTTTTATTGTATTTTTCATAAATGTTTCCAAAAGAAAATTTTTCCCAGTCAGTTTAGGGGTCAATTTTTGTGTTTTACCCGAGACCAGGGCCGTATCTAACCATGAATTTCGTTGTTGGTAGATCCGACCGGTCGGGAAATTTTTTTTTAATTTTTTTTTGACATTTTTATTAAGAAACTGCGAAAAGATTTCGGTAATCTTAAAGAACATTGGTCCCGAATTTTTTTATTTTTAAATAAAGGGTTTATGTAATTCTAAGAAGTACTCTGGAGTTATTGAGTGCTGATCACGGATATGATATCAGATTTATCATATGACATCGTTGGGTCCCACCCAATACCCAACTCATCCATACCCAATCTCATCCATACCCCATCTCATCCATACCCATCTCATCCATACCCCCAATCCCTCCATACCCATCTGCTCACTACCCATCTCATCCATACCCCATCTCATCCATACCCATCTCATCCATACCCAATCTCATCATACCCAATCTCATCCATACCCATCTCATCCATACCCATCTTCCATACCCAATCTCATCTACCATCTCATCCCATCCATACCCATCTCATCCATACCCATCTCATCCATACCCATCTATCCATACCCATCTCATCCATACCCATCTCTCCATACCCATCTCATCCATACCCATCTCATCCATACCCATCTCATCCATACCCATCTCATCCATACCCATCTCATCCATACCCATCTCATCCATACCCATCTCATCCATACCCATCTCATCCATACCCAATCTCATCCATACCCATCTCATCCATACCCATCTCATCCATACCCATCTCATCCATACCCAATCTCATCCATACCCATCTCATCCATACCCATCTCATCCATACCCATCTCATCCATACCCATCTCATCCATACCCATCTCATCCATACCCATCTCATCCATACCCATCTCATCCATACCCAATCTCATCCATACCCATCTCATCCATACCCATCTCATCCATACCCATCTCATCCATACCCATCTCATCCATACCCATCTCATCCATACCCAATCTCATCCATACCCATCTCATCCATACCCATCTCATCCATACCCAACTCATCCATACCCATCTCATCCATACCCATCTCATCCATACCCAATCTCATCCATGGAGCATAATTTGCTTCAACCTTAACCGTTTAGAAAATCTTAATGGCAATCGAAAAAGCTCGACGAGTTGAAGCTAACATTAAGGCGATTGGACAAGTTTCAAAAAAGTTATGGCCAGAAAACCGCCAAAAATCGGAATTTTTAAATTTTATCAAGTGATAAGGCCATAAATTTTTTGATATTTGTCCAATCGCAAAGCTTTAACTTGATGTTAGCTTCAACTCTTCGAGATCTATTTGGCGTTAATATTTTCTAAATCGGTTAAGGTTGAAGCAAGTTATGCTCCATGGATGAGTTGGGTATGGATGATTTAGAGGTTTAATTGGGCCGTAGAAGCCAAACCTGACCTCCATTTTGACCGACTTCGAACCCGGGACCCGAATTCGAACATTTGGTCAAAAATTCAGAATTTTCAAAATCAATTTGGCCCCAAATTGTTTACCCCCCCCCCCCCCCAAAGTACACCCAAAAAGGCAAGTGAGTGATTTTGCCCATTTTTTAATCAGTGGACAACTGAGTCCCCACTGAAAAATACACTTCAGTCCCGGGCTCATAACTTGCTTCAAAGTTACCCGCATTTTTTCGCATCAGCAGGTGGTTCCGACAGTAGTTGATTTCGACAGTAAGTGATTTCGACAGTGAATTCCAAAAAAATGTTTCGAACTTGTTAGACATTTCGAATTTTCAACTTCTAAATGCTTTTTAGACCTGTACGTTATCCGTTTTGGTAAAAAAATGAATTTTTAGGCTTGCCTCGAAAATTACAGATTTTTTGAATTGTTCGAATTTTTTACTTTTTCAGGGATTTTATATCATTTACGTGGGTCGAAATGCCTAAAAATACGAATTTTAGACTTCTTGGAAAATTACAGAATTTTTAACAGTGGCACTGTCAAAATCCACTGTCGAAATCAACTACTGTCGGAACAACATGATGCCCATTTTTTGACCTGGGCCAACACCTTTTTACTGTATCGTTAGGAAAAAAATATTTCTTCAAAAAAAGGGGGGGGACAAACCCTAATACATATTTTATCCAAATGTTAGCCAGTTACTGCAATAAAATCGGTTTTGGAACATTTTGATTTTCTATTCAGGCGTATTTAAGCTATCCGGAACTGGGTCCAGAATGTCCGCGGTTCGATTTTAATTGTTAAAAAACATTTTGACAATTTGTTGATATGCATCCACCCACTCTTTTTGAGTGCCTTTTTTATGGAGTTTAAATATAAACGGCCAATTGTTCTTAGCAATTTCCCTTTCAGCATCAGCAACAAGCCAATTTCATGGCTGCTGCCGCTCAACAGCAACAGCAAATGCACCATCAGATTCGGTCGGCCACACCGCCAACATCGACACTTGGGCAAAGACAGCAAAGTCAGTGGTATTTGGAGAATTTTGGAAAACTTTCTAAAGAATTAAAGTTCTTAAAAATGTAGAAAAGTAAAATAGGGTCAGTGGTATTTGGAGAATTTTGGAAAACTTTCTAAAGAATTAAAGTTCTTAAAAATGTAGAAAAGTAAAATAGGGTCAGTGGTATTTGGAGAATTTTGGAAAACTTTCTAAAGAATTAAAGTTCTTAAAAATGTAGAAAAGTAAAATAGGGTCAGTGGTATTTGGAGAATTTTGGAAAACTTTCTAAAGAATTAAAGTTCTTAAAAATGTACAAAAGTAAAATAGGGTCAGTGGTATTTGGAGAATTTTGGAAAACTTTCTAAAGAATTAAAGTTCTTAAAAATGTAGAAAAGTAAAATAGGGTCAGTGGTATTTGGAGAATTTTGGAAAACTTTCTAAAGAATTAAAGTTCTTAAAAATGTAGAAAAGTAAAATAGGGTCAGTGGTATTTGGAGAATTTTGGAAAACTTTCTAAAGAATTAAAGTTCTTAAAAATGTACAAAAGTAAAATAGGGTCAGTGGTATTTGGAGAATTTTGGAAAACTTTCTAAAGAATTAAAGTTCTTAAAAATGTAGAAAAGTAAAATAGGGTTGTCGGTTCAAATCAAACAAACCGATCCGACGTTTTCCCCCCCCCCCCCCCGCCTCCCTCACATTGGCTACTTAACTGGATTTAGTTTTAAAAAGGTTCAGAAACCAAGCCAACCTTTGAGGTTCGATATTGCAATTTTGTTTGCTATTTTTGTCTATTTTCAGCCTTTTCCCATCCGGTATTGATGCAGCAAATGCGGACGTCCCCCCAACAGAACAACCTCCACTCCCCGCAACAATTCCACCTTCAGCAACAGCCTCAACAAATACTCATTCGCCATCAGCCACCGATGGTTGGTGGCGGCGCGGGGCCGGCACAACAGCAGCCTCAGCAATACACACATTTTGTGCGACAGCAGGGGTCGGAGTTTGACTTTGGATTTGTCTATTCGTTTTGCAAACCTAAGGAAACTGCTATTAAATAGTTGGTTTGTCCTTCAACATATTTGTGGGTTTTCTTACAATTAGAAATGAACCTGCAAAAGCATCTTTTATACGCTTATTCATTTAATGCGGCCTGGTCACCATTATCCGTTTGGTTTCCTTTTAGTGTGTCTCATTTGGTGCAAGTGTCCAACGCTTCGTCGCCTGTTAATGTGCAACAACAATTTCCCCAGCAGCAACAGTCACAAATTCGTCATCAACAGCCGATGATCCCATCGCCCCAACAATTTCGTCAGCAACAAGGGCCGCCTCACACAACAACCGAAGCACAGCAGCAACAACAACAACAGCAGCGTATTCGGTATCAACAACAGCAACAACAGACCAACAACATTCAGCAGACGATGGCACAGGGGAGCAAACTGTCACCACAGCAAGAGCTTCGTAAGGAAAATAATATACCAGGGCTTATTGGATTTTATACTGACTAATCTGTGCTGTTTTTTGCTCTCAGATGTGCTGCAACAGCACTTCCCCTCCTCCCAAATGGGCGGCGTTCCTTTTGCCCAACAGCAACGCCATCAGCAAGCGGTGGTCGCTGCTGCACAATTCCATCATCATCAACAGCAGCAACACATTGTAAACATTGGAAGTCCTCCACCAAATCAGCAACAAATGCTTCATCAACACCAGCAGATAGTGCAAATACGACACCAACAACAGCAGCACAACCATAACGGCAGCCACCAGCAGACAGCAACAGCTCCGTCACAACAACAAATGGTAGTCATTCAGCAGCAACAGCAGACGAACCCACCGCAAATGATGCCCATGTCCTCGCAACCGCCAATGCAGCAACCGCAAAATGTTCGGGTGACGCACTTTGCTTGAGTGAATTCATTTAATTGTTGAAAAAGTATCTGCAAGTTTAGGCATTGAAGGACTTAAAATTGATAATTCGCGTGTTCAGGTGTTCATCACCAGTCAATCCCCACAGCAGCAGCACCAGCAAAGGCCCATCGTTTCGGTTGTGCACCACAGCAATTCGTTGGGATCTCCCCCTGCGCATCAGCCGATGGTGGTCATCCAACCGCAACACCACCAACCGCCAATGGTTTATATATTAACACAAAAACGAACTATTTTAGCTGGGTGATGCTATTCGTAGAACCTAAAACTCCTTGCCATTCATTTCAATTCAACTGAATCAAATAATCTTGAGTTTGAAAATTTGTCTCTAAAGAGTAGCAAAAATGTTTTCAAACCGAGCAAAACAATATTTAAACTCATGAAACAACTAATCACACGGCTAATTTTTGCTTAAACCCTTTTTAATTTTTGTTTTAGCATTCGAATGGGCCGCCTGGCGGAGGAGGAGAAATTTTGGGCAGGAACATTTGCGACTCTGCCCATTCCGTCACATTTAGTGGCGGCGTTCAGCAGCTGCAACACATCCACCCCTCTCCTTCTGCTGCGGACAGTCAACCGACGGCACAGCAAATAGTAAAAACATAGTAGCCCATTCGATGTTAAACTCAGAGGACAGAATGAATTTCAAAAAGGTTAAAGGTCCAATCTTTTATGCAACGACTTTTACTGAAAATCAACAAAATATAACTGCGCCAAGCCGTCTGACTTCTTTATAAATTCATTTACGCTAATTTTGGCATTTCCTTTTCTTTGAGGAATTGTATTAAAATTCAATTCCACACAATTTGCTAAGTTTAGCCTCTTTTTTTTTTTGAAGGACGACACATCGCCAATCATTGGCGGTCGCGAGACTCCCGCAAATTCCAAATGTGTCGCTGCAACCGCCCCAGCGAAGAAAGTATCGTCGTCGACTGTTTCGATTGCCAGCGGTGGCGCCAAACCATCCGCTGCCAGCGTCGCGTTCAGAGGCAAAAGTGCCATTGTGAAAGGCGCCAAGGCGTCCCCTGCGGCAGATCCGTTGGATTTGGTGCGCGCAAGCGGACAGAGAATGGGTTCACGCCTGCTCGACCGTGACGCGTTGGAACTTTTTGTGAAGACTGTCGACCCGAATGAGGCGTTGGAGGACGAAGCGGCCGACGCGGTCGGCATGGTGGTCGATGACTTCGTGGACGAACTGATCAGAAACTCCGCCGAGGCATTAAGCGGGGGCGGGTCAATAAAAAAATTGATATTCAAATCCCATATTCGGTCGGGTTTATTCAAAATCGTTGCCATCCAATAAACAGACTTTTGGTATGAGCTGTGGATGGGACGGCACGAACTCAAAAAACTGGCCAAGTCTTACTCTGATGATTATTTTGGGTTTAAAATCAGATGAGCAACCATCGCGGTGCCGTTCAGTTAGAGGCGCGGGACGTGCGTTTTGCGCTCTCCCACCGTCTGCGCATGGCCGTGCCGTTCGACTCTTCGCTTGGCGGCACTGCGCTCGCTGGCGGAGCCGCAAACGCCCTCAATCAGCAGCTGTCGCAGTCCTCCATCGGCGGACTTCCGCCCGCAAAACGTTCTGCCGGCCTCGTGGCGCATCAGCAGAGAATGGCACTGATCGACAAAACACTCAAAAAACTGTAGAAGTAATGGCCATGAATGGATGGAAAAGCGGCATTTTTGGGTTGAACGGATCAGCAAATAATGTTTTTTGTTAGAGTAATTGCATATTTTGGTTGTTATAAGCGCTTTTTGTTTGTTGATTAGGGCATTTGCGTTTTTCGTCGTGATATTATTTTATTTAATGCGATTTTTTGTGGCAGCAAAAACGGCCTTAAATGCTTTGTTTGCTGCCATTCGTATTTTCTTCAGCCTCTCCCGCTAGTCTCTTTCTGTCCCTTTTCTTCATTTTTAGGCGTCGTATCGATGGTTTTTTTTGTGACGTTCGCCTCACTTCTCGCGCACGACAAAATGTCGATTTACCTAATTTTTTGTTTGTTTGTTCGGCCTCTCTCTGTTTTCCCTCAAACTTTTGACGGTTCTTTCGACGATTGTTTATTTATAAAAAATATTAGAAACATATGACACACATTTATATTATATCATTATCATACTCTTGCGAATACTTCTCGTCGCTTTTTACTCAACAAAATATTCGATACGGACAAACAGACATCGGAATGTTCAAATTTGGCCTCTTTTTGCTTAACCTCCTGCTTTGTGATACGCTGCATTCGTCGCTTATTTCCCATTTAACCCTCTTTTGTTAAAGAGCGCTAAATGAAATCCATAAGTATCAAATCAACATAAATTAATTAATTTATAAGACCGGCGGGTACGTTTCTTTTGATTGGTTAGAGGTTACGGTACACATCATTTCAGTGCCCACACTTCAGTGCCGGACACTTCAGTGCCAGCAATTAAAAGCATATAATTTTTTTTAAACTCAACCAAATCAAACAATTAAGATGTCATTGGAAAGCACTAAGCTTTTAAAAGCTATTGTTAAGCCAACGCTAATCAATTAAAAAATTCGTAAAAAGTTTTTGCAATAAAGCTGATAAAAAGCCCCGATTTTGGGTGTTTTTCACGTTGAACTTAAAAACGAATTGAACCACCTTGGGTTTTTTTTATATGATACTTCTTATTTAGAGCCTTCAATTGATATCTTGATATGCGACCGTTCCCTTCATCCCATCCATGCATTTATACGGCAGTCCTCGTTCGAAGTCCTTCGTGCTTTACTCATTTCATCAATCTTGATACGAATTGAGTACATTGGGCGGGGGGGGGGAGGCGGGTGGCGTTGGTTGTCGGTTTTGCTTTGTGAATAATGAATTCATTTGGGACTCGATCGGGTTCATTTATGTATAAATTCGCAAACTTAAATCCACTGTTTTCACAATGTTTTTACATTTAGCAATAATCACCGCTAACTTTATGAAAGTTCGTTTCAATTTAAAAACGGAAATTGGGAAATATGAATCACCTTATAAATAATTAAAGGAAATTAGCGTACAATTAACGACGGGGAGGGGGGAGGAGGATAATTACACAGTAATTGTTGGGGGTGGGTGAACGACATGAGAAATGTGTTGATTATAAGAGAAAGAGGGGGGGGGGGGGAAGGGGGCTCAAGTTGTTTAAGCAGAAGGAAAGGGACAAAAGCGGTAACATCCGAAACAAAAAACAATTGAACGGCGAATGGACAAAATCGGTCGGCCAATGGTCGAAAGGATTTGAAAGGTGTGACGCGTAAGGAGCAATAAATATTACACTAAATCGCGAATTTTGTCAGATTAACAATGGAAAAGGACAGATTAACACAAAAACAGAAATAACAAATTAACTGTTAAAAAGAATGACAGATTTTTTTTGTACACCTTTTTTTTTTGTTTGATTGCGTTTTTGTGATAGTCACCAGAAAGGCGGAAGGAATTGGGCGTTGAGTACGAATGGACAAACAAACCAAATTTTGTTAAATTTCAAATTGGTTTGACTGGTTGGCGGGTAGAAAGAACGAATTGAGGAAAGAACACCTTCTCGTGTTCGCAAATAGTCGCTAAATAAGCGCATGCCAAAAAATGCAAATAAAAAACAATCAAATTAACCGATCATCAAAATTACAATTAAAAGAGTGCCTAAAGTTAATGGTGAAATTGGGAACAATTGTAATGAAAAATGGAGAAAAGGCAATAATGACGATGACAAATGATGAAGTGTGAAACAAAAAGATGGCGGAAGAAAAGAAAATGAGGGAGAGGGGGGGGGGATCTTGCAAAATGGAAATTTCTTTTTTATGTTTACAAAGGATTTGCGGAAAAGAGCGCGTCACGGTTCATTCACATGTAGTGCTGGTTGGTGTAGGCGGCGCCTGACGCTGCGGATCCGCCAGCACCTCCTCCGGCACCCAATTCAGCGTATAAAGAGGCGTTTCTGAAACAATTTGAGTTACTTTTACGAGTGTTGAATCAAATGCCCCCGCTTTTCCCGGAATCGTCGCTAATGGAAACAAAAACCGTTGAACAACAAATGCCCAACTCACGTCAGGTCAAGCATATGAGCCAACATTGCCGGGTTCGGTGCCGTCACATTGCTGCGATTTGCGGCCGCAGCAGCCGCGGCTGCCGCCTGTAATGCCACTGGTGCATAACACGAGTCGAGTCCGGCAGCGGTGGCCATTTCAAAGGGATTCCCAACACCGCCTCCGGACGCACTGTTTCCGCCCGCGGCCAGAAACTGCTGTTCAGCCTGTTGTTGTAGAAGCATTTGCTGATACGACTGCTGTTGTTGCGATGGCTGCTGCTGCTGGGGACGGACGACGGCGCAGCGTGCATTGGAACTTTTTCGGGCCGACATGGACATCGACGAAGTGCCTCCGCCGGCGCCAACCGCGTTCTGTTGCTGCTGCTGTACATTATTACTTGTGCCTCCGGCAACATTCGGCACAACAAACGACGACGACCCGCTGTTGTTGTTGGCTACCTCGTTGTTGTTGCCTGAAGCGTTCAGCAACGACGCACCACCGCCGCTGTTGTTTTAACTGATGCTCCAAATTGCTTCTGCTAATAATTTAAAAAAGTATTAAAAATTATACAAATTTACGAAATGTTTACCTATCCAAAAGGTAATGTTCGGCCAGTGAATTTTGCATTAAAATGGCCGCTTCGTTTTTGAGTCGGGCGAACATTGCCTGATGTTGCTGTTGTTGCAGCATTTGCTGCTGCTGAGCGTTCAACGGCCGAACTCCGTTTAACAGTTGGGCCGCCCATTCCTCCTGTATCATAAACAGCTAAATTATAATTTTAAACTCAAAATAACTTATATATATTATAATCAACACGAAATTTTTATAAATTTATCGAAAATCGGAATTAATGCTTGAAAAATGCAATAAAACCCAAAAAAGCCCCCCTAACAATCCACTTTTTAGTAACTTTAATTTGGACCCGTCCAACTCGGAAAACCTGCTGTTGCTGCTGCTGCATTTGTGCCAACAGTTGGAGCTGCTGCGAATAGTTTTTGGCGGTTTGTTGTGCCGCCGCTTGGACCGGGGCGGAGAAGAAATGCGGGAATTGAAGCGCAGCCGCCGCCGTGGCCATCTGTCGCTGCAATGCCGCCGCGGCAGCAGCATTTGCCGGCAGGAAAAAATCGGAGACGGCGGCGCCCGCGGGGTTATTGCCGCCGGGAAGCAGTGCGGCCTGGGTTAGAAAGTTAAATGGTTATTATAAATTGATGTATTCACTTGTTGTGCCGCGGCAGCGATGGCCCACGGGAACAGTGCGGCGGTTGTGTTGGCGTTCGCATTGGAAACAGCCACGTGTGCCAACGTCGCCGCTGAGTTTTGCGCTGTTGCATTGGTCGTGCCCTGCAGCACCGTGTGCGGCGGCCATCCATGCGACGGCCCCGCCGCTGACGGTACGTGAGACGCTACCGTTGCAGTGCCGCCTGCGGATTGGCCCGTCGCCCCCGAACAGTTAGGGTTGTTCTGCTGCTGTTGCTGGTGGGCAGCCGCAGCAACTGCGGCGTTGGCAGCGCCAGTCGCAGCTGCAAGCAAAGGATCCACGAACTGATGCGCGGCTGTTGGCACAAATTGAGAAATCGATTGTGCCTGGGAGGCCGCGGCTGCAACCGTCGCGAATTGTGGTGGCGGTTGATGCCGATTTGAACCTTTTGATTAACCAATAAATAATGCGGACAGAGGCAACATAAATTATTTTGCATGAGTTCCCAAACCATTCTGTGCATTAAGCAAAATCGGCCCTACCCAATCCCTACCGTATGGGAGAACGGTTGCGGCGGCCGTCAGTGGCTGGCACACGTACGGCGCGGCGGCCGCGACTGCGGCAATCTGAGCGGCGGCCTGGTTGGCGGCCACAGCGGCCGCAGCACTGCCCACCACCGGCTGCAGCTGTCCAATGGCACTTTGGTAGTGCTGGAAGAGGTGCGAGAAGTCGGCGGCGGACAATGCGAGAGCGGCTGCTGCCTGCGGCTGTACTGCGGCGGCGCGTTGTTGGTTGGGGGGTTGCGCAGCGGCTGCGACTGCCGCAGCGTTCGCCGCTGCTGCGATCAATGGCGCGGCCATCAACGGCGGCGCTTGGCCCCCGGCGACGGCCGTGCCGCCGGAGGGCCCCGGGGCAACAGCGCTGCCGCCAGTGACAGAGGCGCGCCCGTAAGCGACGGCACCGGTGTTGTTGGCGCTGGCGGACGCAGCGGTTGCTAAGCCGAACCGATAGCACACTTCCATACGCTGGGCAGCCATCTTAAGACGGAAATGTAAACATTTGTTGGCATATCGTAAGCAGAAAAAACCCGGGAGAGAAGGGCCAGTTATCTTTACCCGAAAAAAGAACTAAATGATCAGAAATTTGCGCTACCTGACAATATTTGGTGCGTCCCATTTCGATCATGTGGGACATTTTGACGAATTTGTGTTGAAGTCCACCAGCGGGTGTCAGCCGACGATCCTGGAAAGATGAAAATGGACTGTTAAGTATAAAAATTTGGTATTGAAATAGTGCAAAGATCTCAAGCTGATTGACCAAAATACCTGGTCCATGCTCAGCATCTGCTTCAAAATGTCCACAAACTCCTGCCGATCGCACCGCTCGCACATCCGATCGATGTCATCCAGGTCGGTTGGAATATGAACCTGCGCAATGTCGTCTAGACAGTTGAAGACGTAACGGCGCGTCTCTTTACTCTTCGTGGACATCTCCAACTCGTACTCTTCCATGCTCTTCAGACGCCAATAGGAGGCCATGTCTTTGATCTGAACAAAATTGGACAATTTAATCGCAGAAGAAATGCAAAAGGGGGGAAAATGGATAAGTACAAAATAAAATATGAGAAGAATATTCAAACCCCCGGAAACTGACCATTTTGAAGAAGCGATGCGTTTTGGCCGCCTCGGCGAGCATTTGCTGCGGCGGTAGTCCCTGGGTTTGGACGATAAAGCGAATTTGGTCGTACTCAGAAGAGCCCGGGTAGAGGGGCCACCCGAGGAACAACTCGGCGATCACACAGCCCAACGACCACATGTCGATGGCCTCGCGGAAGGGCAGGCCGAGAATGATCTCCGGGGCACTGCCAATTTGAGACGATGGATTAATGGAGGGGAGGGGGGGGGGGGGGAGAGAATGGATGGCGCAATTGGACACCAAAACTTTCTTTAAAAAACAATTTTTTGCCTCGCCGGAACCCCCCCCCCCCCTATTGTAAAAGTTTTAATAAATCTCGTGCAGTAGTCTTTTTAATGTCAAAGCTCTGGATCAACGAGAAGAAAAACGAAATTGGGATTTATTTGCACGATAAGTGCATTTTGTTCCGTTAGTGTTGAGAGCCTCCAATGAATTGATAGAAAACCAAGGACCGACCAACCGATAGTATCGCGACTGCAAGTACGTGTTGGTCACTGCTTTGCTGCGATGCGAAGCCGAGCCAAAGTCGATCACCTTGACACGGAACGGCTGATTTACGGGGTCGACCAGCATAATATTCTCTTCAGTGGAAGGGGGGGGGCGCGCATTAAAAGGCTAAAACGACATTTCATGGTGGTGACAATACCCGGCTTAAGGTCGGCATGGATCAGCTCCAATTGCTTCAGTTTGAGCAGTGCAGTAAGCACTTGCTGAACAATCGGACGAATGGAGGACAACGGGAGGGGGGTGAACTTGTTCTGCTTTAGGAAGTCGTACTGAACAAAAACGGATGGGTTTACATCAAAAAGACCGAAGAAGAGCAATCAGACGGATAGTAACTGATCAGTGAATGACGGCTAAACGAACGGACCAAATTCTGCTCGAGCATTTCAAACACCAGGCAAGTGTGCGATTTGTGCTGAAAACATTCGTAAGCCCGCACAAAATTGAACTCCTCCGCATTTTCGTTGCTCAGCCGAGACAAAATGGAAACCTGAAAAGGAAATCGGAGAAAATTAATGCGAATTTTTCAAAGTGTCGCGCAAATTACTCACTTCTATTTGGCCCTGTCGTGCATAGCTCGGATGCTTCTTTAGAATTTTAATGGCCACAATTTCGTTGGTGCCCTTTTTCCACGCCTTCACTACTTGGCCAAAAGTGCCTTTGCCGAGGAATTCCAACACTTCGTACTGGTTGCCGTACGACGAGGAGAGCACTTCATTTTTAATCAGCTAAAGCATTTACAATTAAATGCTTTTATGATTAATTTTGTAGGAATTACTTTTTCAAAAGGAGGTTTCATTTTCCTGATTATAAGACAGGTACGGGTTGACCAAATTTGCGACTTTCGACGTTTTCTTTCGTTTCAATTCAATTTGAAGAAAAGCACACCCTTTCCCCGCCCGTTGGCCATATGGCCCGGGATGGGCGGATTTCGTCAACATCAGTCGCGGGCCATTCGGTTCCTCTCCCGTCTCGACGCCCCCATCCATCTGTCGACCAACCTGGTACTCGCCCTCCGTGCTCTGTCGTGACTTGTGATGTCCCGACTGGTGCTGCTGCTTGGTTTGTCCCTGCTGCGACGTCTGCATTTGTCCTCCTCCCATTGGCTTCAGCAGTGCCGTCGTCGTCGGTTGGACGAAGTTGTGGTGGTGGTTGTTGCTGTTGTTGTGGTGGTGAGGTACGGCACGATGATGGGCACCGCCGCCGTTTTTCACCAAAAAAGTGCCGACGCCGCCATTTGTAGTGGAAGTGGCGCCGTTGCCCGTCAGATGCTGCTGCTGTTGTTGGTGATAAAGGGCAGCAGTCGCCGACGAATTGCCGACGACGGAGAAAACGCCGCCGGCGGAGGGACTGAAAATGCGTTAAAATTAAAATGAATCCGCGTTACATAAGCAATTAGTATGGACAAGTCATGTACCAGAGACCTGCATATATTCGACTTGATCCCGACGGTTATATCAGCCGATAAATACGGAATTTTGAGATTTGTTTGGTTAAGCCTTGCTATCGGAATTAAAAAACTTTGCCGTATTATGAAATTGTCTTCGCTTTCAATCATTGCAAAAACCAACCCCAAAATTGCACCACCAAACATTCCGTTCCCTGCGGCCGCCGAAATTTCGATGTCGCGCAGCGACTTGTTGGACGACGGATGCCTTCGGGTGGTGCGAGGAGGACGGGTCCGCAAACAGCTGAAATTGCATTGCATCAAATTTGATTAGAACCCCCGCGGAGAAACGATCGGAATTTATGCTTTGGCAAATGTATTTGAGTAAATTCGTCTTTTATGGGTGACTTTATGAATTTATTTGAGTAATAAAAAGAAAATTCATAAAAATAATTCTGTTTTATTTCCTGGGATTGATTGCATTTGTCAATTTTGAAAAATAGGAAAAATGAAGGCAAAAAATCCATCCATTGCCGCAACAAGGAAATGCATATTCGCACTTTTGTGAGAACAGTCATATTAGTGAGTAATGTGTGATAAAGGCCATGTGACTGACTGCAGCGTATGGAAATTCATTTTGCACTTTAAGTTTATGTATTATTTATAATCTTTCCAAATACCGTTCTTTAATACATTTAAATTTCACCCAAAACTGACCAATTTGCTGGCGTTTCCGGGCGCCTTTTCGATCAGCGGTCGAATCTCTTTCCGCTGCTGCTTTTGCTGCGTGCTAATGCCGTCGATATGTCCGTTGCTTCCCGTTTGCTGTTTTTTTGGATGAATGCCGCCACCGACTGCAACCGCTTTTGGTGCTGCTACTACTCGCTGCTGTCGCCCGTGCGTCGAATTAGCACTGAGAGTGGCTGCTGCTGACAAAGAGGACGGAGCGCTGGTCAGCGAGTTCTCCTCTTCAATCTGCAAAAAGTGAATAATTCTGAAGCTCGAGTTTTTTGGAAACTTCCTCGGGCGGTTCAAACAAACGCACTTTAATGAACGCAGGTCGGCGTGTGCCTAAATATTGGATAGACGCGCTCGACGACACGCCGGACGAACTGCCGCCCGAATTGCTGGCGATAAGCGACAACGATGGCGGCGTGTCCGCCGGGTCCTCCGCCTGTTGAAAAGCGCCTTCCCTCGGCCGCTGCTTCGTAGCCGAAGTTTGGCGCCGTTTTACTCCAACCGCTGACGCTTCCGCCGCTTCCCCAACGATCTGCAAATGCCGAGCATTGACCAACAACAACATCGCCTCGGGGGAGTGCCCGATAAGTTTGGACCTCCATTTGTTCTTCCTCATCTAACATCAACAGGGGAGGGGGGAGGTGAAAAGAGTGATTGTGATCACGTTAAGAGTCAACGAAGAAGAATTATTAACTGTGTCTTATCACCAGCACCCCCCCCCCCCCCCGGGGGGGAGGAACACAAAGAAAGAGAAAAAGGGGAGGAATTGGGAAATGAATAGTGAAAAACAACAAATGGGAGGGTAGAAAATCTGACGATTGATTGATCAACCAAAGATTGTGTCGTAAAAGAGAGGTGTACGGAGAAAGCACAACGATGGAAAAAATGCAAAGTCTGAGAAGAGAACAATTTTAAGAAGGAACAAAGTTCACTGATTTTTGTGCGATAAAAACAAATTGTAAACTTTCTCCTACAAATCCACACGCTTTTTCGTTGATGAATCATTAAACTTTTTAAAAAACCAAAATTGCTCTTTCCTGTCCAGTTCGTACTATTCGAATGTATCAATTTAAATGCAATGTTCCCTTTCAAAACTTCCTCAATTTGCTAATCGTTAAGCCCTCTTTCTTTGCTGTGCCTCCTATCCCTCCCCCCCCCCCATTTACCTGCTGCTGATTTTTACCGCCACTCTTCCTTTGTCCTCTGCCTCTCTGTTGCTGATGACGTTGGAAACCGCCGTACGTTTGTTGTTGCTGATAAGCTGACGGCGAAGGGTGGGGGGAAGGGTTATGGGCGTACTGATTGGCAATTCGGTTGCTTGACCGCGTCGTCCTCGTCGGAGCAGCAGGGTTCAGCTGCGGTTGCTCAACGGCAACGATTTTTTTGGTAGTGGCAACGGACTCTGCCCGTGCCGAAAAATCCTCCCCGTCCGCCGCCGCTTCGAACTTCCGTTTCCGCTGCTTTTGCTGCTGTTGGTGGTGGTGCTGCTGATGGCGCTGCTGCTGTTGCTCCTGACTGTTTTGCATACGCTGGTGGCGGTACGGAACTGTTGTTGTTTTTGCAAAAGAATCCACTTCCTCTTGTTATTACTTCTGCTGTTGATAATAACTGCTGATACTTGTACTGCTAGCACCTCTGTTGCTGATAGTGAAAACAGACTTGGCTGGGATGAGAAGGGAATGGAAGAGTTGATGCAGCAACTGCTATCGGACAGACGATGATGTTGTTGTTGTATACGATGAACAATCCGAATGACGGCGGTGGTGGATGGTGCACCTGCTGAAGTGAGGGACAAAGGGTGATACGAAAACAAAAAGTCCCAGAAAGACTGCGATCACGACCAATAAAATCAAGAACGACGACCTGTAAACGACAAACACCAAAATTCTTTTAAAAAAATTTCTGTACTATTAATCACGACGCCTGTTTCCGAAGTCAGAATCGCAACCCTGACAGAACTGCTGTTGGTATTTTATGTCTGTGTTCAACTCAAATACTCACTTTCTGCCCGTTTTCGCTGAATTGTGTCCGTTTTGGGATGAAGTGGAAGAAATTTGCTGCGATTAAGGGATTTGGGGTGGATTTAGTTGTGGGTGTTGTCCGTGTGGGGCGGTTGATGTTGGAGAAGAGGAGAAGAACTGCTCTGAAATGGAAGGGGTGGGTGAATGAATGAGTGTGGGGGGGGGGGGACACACTCAGTCAGTGGTTGGCTCTGCTGCTGAGTGAAAGAGGGAAGGCGCTCTCTTCTATTTCTTCTCTTCCTCTCGTCGTCAATAGAAATGGTGGCGTTGTTTAGTTGGGCAAATGCGGACGGAAAATGGGGAGGGAATGTGAGGGACGGACGATGACGTTGAAGGGAAGGCGATGCTTTTATAGTGAGGCGGTGGAGAAAATGGGGGGGGGGGGGGAATGGGCCGGGAGGGGCGGTGCTCGTCCGGCCGAGCGTGTGCAAAGCTTATATTAACGACGGAACGCAGCCAAGCCGAGCAATTACTTAATGCTGGTGGTGTCTGTGGCCAAGACGACGTACGTCACAGTGACTAGGGATGGCTCCCTCAAAGCAGTGTTCGGCGTTCGTTTCTTCGCGCCATGGCATTTCTTCGTTGCTAACAATTAGTTTCCCTCGAGTCCAATTCGTCACCGTTTCCTAACTACGGCCAATTAACAATCCGTGGGGGGAAGACAGAATCGGGCCTCCGACGACGACGGTACTTCCGACAATTGGCATTTTTGTAGTTGAGTCCATGTATTTGAAGATGATTTTGACAAAATGGCTTGCTTTTATAGTGTGCACTTTGTATTTTGTTGGTCTTTCCTTCTCCAAATTTATCAGTTGGTTCACCTTAAAATTAGGGTATATTTGAGAAAATAGCGAAAAATTTTGCTACGCCGCGGCTAGCAAAACAAAACAAAAAAACGCTTCGAATCTCAGCCCAACCCTGGAACATGGTACCTATGTAGTACGTACACATACAATTTACATAAAGACGATGGTGGAGGAGAGGGAAGGGAGTATAGGTAGACCAAAAAGACATTTTGTTTACAAATTAGCATTAAAATGCTTCTCCCTCTTTTTGTCTCTTTCCTCTCCAAATCGCATGCTCTTTTATTTGTCTTTCCCACTCTTTCTCTCTCTCTGCCGCTGATGACCAACACCGAGATCCAAAAATTGTCTCTTCACATACAGAAACATTGAGGTTTAGTATTTTATTATAATGTAAAATTAGACTTTGTTTGTGTGTTTGTGGGGGGGGGGGCATGGTTGAATTTCAATTGAATAGGTTAGAGAAGAAATGGAGGAGACGAACTGACGGACGGGTCAGAAAGAAATGAAATTGCTAGTGGAGAATGAAGAAAGGGCGAATTGAATCGACTGCGCTGATTTGTGGGGGCAGAGAGAGAAAGAGAATAGAATAAGAAAAGGGCGAGAGAGAAGGAGAAAGAGAATAGAATAAGAAAAGGCGAGAGAGAAGAGAGAAAGAGAATAGAATAAGAAAAGGGCGAGAGAGAAGAGAGAAAGAGAATAGAATAAGAAAAGGGCGAGAGAGAAGAGAGAAAGAGAACAGAATAAGAAAAGGGCAAGAGAGAAGAGAGAAAGAGAACACGAATAAGAAAAGGGCAAGAGAGAGAAACACGAATAAGAAAGGGCGAGAGAGAAATTGTGGTCAGAGAATTGTACAGAGTCGCCAAATTTCCTTTTTCTGCAGCTTTACTCTCCATCTTTTCCAGTGTTATCACTGTCTAGAGGCACTAACTTAATGCAGGAAATAGCAGAAGTTAAATATTGCATTGGGCGTTGGCGTTATGTAAGATAATTAGAGCAGAAACCGAGTTGGCCGTATTTTTTCTAAAACTGAATAAAATTCATTCTTGTTAAGTCCTTGCTAGGCTGCGATCGGGTACCGTCGGGCGGGTACCCGACGCGCAAATACCGAGTCGGATATTTGCCCGTACCCGCCCGGAAATACCCGCACGGCCGATTTCCAACTACCCCAAACCAAGGGCGTACCCAGGAATTTTTTTTCAGGGGCGGGCCTAAAAGTGATTAATTTTGCAAAACAAAAGGGTCACCCAGTGGCGTAGCCAGGGGGGGGGGGGGGAATTCCCCCCTTCCGAAATGAAATTTGAGAAAAAAAAACAAGAGGGGGGACCCTTTTTTTTTCACTTTTACAATTTTTTGGCCAATTTTCTTAACAAATTGTCATCAAAAATCCAAAAATTTTTCTCGGCGGCGCCTATCGGCACCGACGACCCCTCACATTCCTAAAAAATTTCAAAAAAGGGCCGATTTTTTAAATTTTTTAGTTGAAAATCCCTTAACAAATCGAGTCAAAAATTCAAAATGACTCCCTCCGTAAAAATGCGCAAAAAATTTTGCATTTTTGAAAAAATACACCCCCTAAAATCGAACATTTTTTTGAAAAATTGCTTAACAAAAATGCAATAAAAAGGAAAAAATACACCCCTAAGAATCGATTTTAAAAAACAAAAAATGCACCCCTAAGAATCGAGTTCCCCCCCCCCCCGAAAATTTTTCTTGGCTACGCCCCTGGGGTCACCCCTATGGTTTTTTTTCTTCAAATTTCATTTCCGGGGGGGGGGGGGGGGGGGCTGCAGCCCCCCCTCCCCCCTGGGTACGCCCTTGCCCGAAACCCGCCTGGGTCCAAGCCCATCTCGCACTGAAGTCGGCTAGAGCATTTTTTTGTTCAAAGCTCTTGCTACTTCAATTTTCAGCAAATATAACATTCTTTACAAAATCAAATGTACGCCATCAAAAACAGTGGAGGTGCCAGTTGCCGTCAAGACGGTAACGGTGCTAACAGGGGTGGCGCGAATGTTGGCGGAGCTGGCGGTTACAATGCTGGCGCTGGCTACGGTTCCAGCGGAGGTAGAGCGTACGGTGCCGTTGCGGGTGGCGGCTACGGTGCTGGCAGAGGTAGCGGTTATGCTGGACCTCCTCGTGGTGGCAGTGGTGGTGGGCCTGCCGGACCTTATCGTAGGAGCGGTGGCTACAACAATAAAGGCGGCAGAGGCGGTCGGCCTAAGCGTGATTTCGTTATGACTGAAGCAATGAAGAAATTGTACAACAATTTCGAGTGGGTTTAAAATCGGGGATTATGATCATTAAAATTTTTATAAAAATTAACATTTGTTTCTCCAAAAACGAAATTTGCCTTAATTTTGGTTAATTTCTCAACAAAGGTGCTCTATTTTATGCTCAATTTAAAATGAATAAAATTGAGGAATCCAATAATATTCTTTTTTTATTTAGTCCCTTGTGTCATCTACGAAAGGTTCACTCCGTTCCGCTTGTTCTTGTAGAAACCTCTCCATCTTTTCTGTTTGACGGAATCACTGCGAATGTTGCCGAAGGTTTATTATTGAACAACATTTTGATGAGTTAGGGGTGAGTCGACAAAAAACTTCAGAGTCAAAGGACATGAACAATAGTACTGTGATTGTGCCGATGGACAGCGAATACGTCGGCGGCGAGTTTACAGCGAAGAGTGACGAGTGCACTGTCACTGTCGAAGCCGCCACTCACATCGACGGTCGGAATTGTTAACGGTTTTTTTGAAGCCGATAACACATTTTATTCAAACGCGCAAAGCATATTTTTTGAAAAATTGCGATTACTAAAAAAATTATAGTTCTCGTTCCGGTAACTACTGAGGTTGAGACGGCAGTGTTAAATGACACGGTCATGAACACCGGTACTGTGATGGAGCCGACCGTGCCGATGTCCAACGACGGAACTTCGACATGCAACGGAATGACGAAGATCGGGGACGACATTGGCACGGCCATTTCAGGTGCATATCCCCTTCCCGCTACATCGAAGGCAGAATAAAAAAACAGGGCAAAAGGGTAATTGGTGAGGGGGGGGGGGAGGGGCGAGGGGTTCGTAGTGCGAATCCGCCGGCATTTTTTCCGATTCCTTTTTCGAAAAATGGTGTTTTGTTAAGAATGCGAGTATCTTAACAAGACAATTAGAGGTCTTCTGCTGCTTTTAAATGTGTTTATTAATTTCCCTGCGAGGCAATCCCGAGCATTATCAAATAATATTTCAAAGTTCAGTCGCCGCTGGCGGAGAGTCGGCCGAGACGAAGATGAAGAACGGCGCTGGAACGGTGCCGGCGTCGAAGAGTGACGAGCGCACTGTCACCGTCGCTGCCGCCACTCCCATCGATGGTTGGAATTGCCAACGGTTTTTTTGAAGCCGAAGGAATCCGATTTTATTCAAAAGCTCAATAATAGTATTAAAAATAAACAATTCCCCCCCCCTTCAAAAAAAACCCGATTTTTTTATTAAAAAAATTATAGTTCTCGTTCCGGTAACCACTGATGTTGAGACTGCAGTGTTAAATGACACGGTCATGAACACCGGTACTGTGATGGAGCCGTCCGTGCCGATGTCCAACGACGGAACTTCGACATGCAACGGAATGACGAAGACCGTGGACGACATTGGCACGGCCATTTCAGGTGCAAATCTTCTGCAAAAATGATTTTTATTTTAACATTACTCGTTGTCAGACTGTGTTAATTGTCGTCGCTTTCCAAATGGAACTATCAACGTTGAGATGCTTGCGTCTTTTCTTGCAAATTTGGGTCATACTCTCATCAATTTTGCTGCCAAGTTGGAGGATGAGCTGAAGCAATCGAACTGAGGAAATGAGCAATTCCAAAAAGAAAAATTAATGATTTTATTTGAATTGGTTATTTATGCTTATTTTATTTATTGGACCGACGAGTTCAGTCCACTGAAATTGTTTTACTGCTTTACCCTCATATTCCGATTTTGTTATCTATCTTTATTTGTTTCTATCAATGATGGCTCCTCCCACACTTCTGGTAAGCTCCCCACCCCGCAGCAATTTATCAATACATTGAAATTTGAGATACAATATTTGTCTGAACAATTCCTTTGTCTGTGTTTATTTTGGAAGGTTTCAACAGTGCCAACCGCCCCCCCCCCTCCTCCCGGACCCTTCCCTTGGGTCGTTTTCAGACATTGGCCTCCACTTCTTTGGCCGAAACATCGAAGAACGAGAACAACAAAGTCGTGGTCAAGCTCCCACTCCTTCCCGAAAATTCTGTTTCCAATTCAATCCCGCCTTAGAATTGCCCCGCATTTATCCAAAAAAAAAATATTTTCAAAATCATAAAAAAGACTTAGGGATCTGAATTTGACATTTACTTTGGACCCGAATCCGAACAATTTTTCGAAAATTTTAAATTTTACAAATTATTTTTTGCTTATTTGAATTTTCGAAATATTTTAAATTTTACAAAAATCCATTTTTTTGCGTATTTGAATTTTCGAAAAATTGTTCGAATTCGGGTCCGGGGTTCGAAATTAGTCGAAGCAAATGTCAGATTCAGAATCTCCCTCGAATACTCCTAGAAAAGTCTTTTTATGGACTTTGAAAAATATTTTCTTTTTTTTTTTAAATGTGGGGCAATCTTTACTATTACCAAAAAATTCTCCCTTGAAAATTCCCGGTTAGTCCCGGCCCAGGTTCAAAATCTTGGTCCCGGTTTTTCCCAAAAGTTTATTGTGTGGAAGTTACGGCAGCATTTTCAGCGATAGGGCGGAAAAAGTCCGGTGATCTGCGCTTCCGCCTCCTCCGAAGTGTAATTGGGCTGCACGGATTTTGAGACTTCAGAGTCCGAGAACACAAAACAACAAAAAAATAGCATTATACTGTAGTAATTGTGATAATAATGCATAAAACACTTCCAGTCCAAGTGTCTGTAAGAATAAGTATATTTCTTTAATTTTAACCGATTCAGTCGTAAGCATACCAAATGATAGCTAACATTTGGAAGAAGCCAAACAGAAGGAATCAATTGAAAAAACCTCAAAGTTATTGCCAGAAAACCTCCCAAAATTGGCCTTCTTAACTTTTTCGCTTATTACCATAAATTGAAATCGTAAAAAACTTATTCATTTCTATTTTAAAAAAAAATCCATCTTTTCGGTGAGCTGAGTATAATTTTTTTTATTTTTGTATTTATTTTTGTTTTTTAATATGTAATGACGGAAACTAAATCAATTTGCGTCAATAATGTCGCGTAATCGTAAAAATAAATTAAATAGCTGTCTCGTCTCACCCATTCACTTGCATCCCAGCAAATTCTGCTCTTCAAAAACTTTAAATTAGTACCTAATTAAAAAAAATTTCATTTAAAAGATTTGGATTTAGCGATTAAAATTAAATTTATTTTGTGGATTTTTGATAGCATTTGGTTAATTGAATTTAAAGAAATTCATGCAGCTTCCGGTTGGCATACTGTCCTTTTTGGCGATTGGAATCTTCGGGTGCAAATGCGACCCAATCAAAGCGTTCTCAAGACGCAGTCGAAACAAGGGCACTTATCATTTAGCGCAGGTTGTTGAACAACTCAACCAACCACAATGCCTTTGTTTAAATCAAAAAAGAATATTCAAAAAAGTGATTTGTGCCAAGCATTCATTGTCTTTTGTTCAGGTCGTTCCGCCCGGCAAGTACAGAGTGATCATCTGGGACAGTGTGATCGATCAGAACGATGTCAAAGATATTTTCTGTCTGCGATACGCTCAAGAGCCCAAAAAGCTTTTTTTCCTCAACGAATTTCTGCAAAAAGATCTAAATGAGTGGAAACAATGCTTTTCACACTTTTACACGGTGCTAACGGACGACGAAGGGCACTTTTTGGTGAAGAAAAATGATCCAACTGTTTTTGAAGGAACAACTTTCGATGAGTACAATTACAAATTCTGTTTGATCCCTTTTAACGGATCGGTCGGTCGATTTATTTCATTTAAAATAAATTTCAATTATTTTATTAAACTTCAATTTTCAGACGCCGATTCCCGAATATTTCGCAAATTCTGCTGCTCAGCAAATTTACTATCGCAAAAATTGGGAAGCCGTTCACTCTTTGTGCCATTTTTCAGAAGGCCGATGTTTGGTCAACTATTTTGAGACTGCCAATGAATGGAAGTCCAATGCCATCGTTCTGCTGGCCGAATGGCTTTTGGATGAATTTTATAAGGAGTTAGCGGCAAAGGCAAACGTTCTTCGACAAATTTTTTTGAAATTTTCCTTTCAGGGCAAATATTTTCTCGCCGCCAATTTTCGTCATTTAATCGATGAGGCCAAAAAGCATAAAAATGCACACACCCTAATGACTTCCCAGGATGCCGAACTTCTCGGCATTTTTTGGAATTTTTTGAAGGAGTCCAACAAAGAAGAGCAATTGTGGAAAAGGCTGAGGTTGGCGGACGACCAAATTGCACCTTTGATCGATCAATTCTGCCAAATTAAATTATCATTTTTGCTAAAGCATAATGAAATAAAGGCTCAATTAAGTGTGAGTTCTTGTCGCGCAGCCTTATAACTTTAATTTGTGAATTCAGAATTTAATCGAAAGTGTCCATTTTTGTCCTTTGTGGCCAAACGCGCGACTTCGGGCGGCAAACTTCGTCAATGTTACCGTAGTGCTGGGGGCATTTGGCCAATGGATTCATTCGCCGCCTCCGATGAGCGCGGAGATGCGACAAATTGTCCATTCGTGGGTTGAACAGTTCGCCATACGAACGTCCAACAACGACAACGGCAACTGTTGGTGGAATTGGCCAGTCTTTGACTTGCAACTTTTCCGTGAATTAGGTTTTGGCTATAATTTAAATCATTTAAAACGCTTTTTCGATCATTTAGGCATCTTTTTCGCTCGGGCCAAAGATTTGTTTGCCCTTACGCTCAAAAAATTCGATCGAATTGACGGAATAAAGGCACTTCTTGACCGCATTTGTGACAACATTAAAGACAGCTCTTTGCCCTGTCTAAGACACCACGGACTGCAGCCAATTCTCGAACAATGGAAAGCGTCCGTTTGTGCCAACGGAAAATTTCGGGTAAAAATTAAAATAAATACACAAAAAACATTTACTATAATATATATTTTACAGTATCTGCTCGAACCTCGTCGAATCAAGTGCGACGAGGGCAATTCGAATTCCTCTCAAAATCGGTTACGACAATCCAACAATGACAATGCTACAAACTGCGTTATTTGCATGACTGGAACGGTAACTTTTATAACCACAGTATACTTACACTTGAGTATTACGGTAGGCATTGATTGGACACTAAACTACAGTATTTTTGTTTGGAGTGTAATGCCTATGGCAATTTAGCAGATAAATAAATAAATAGTCATTCTGCGAATTTATTTGTGGGCTCCCATAATACAAAAGTACCAAATTAATCAAGCAAATTGTTAAAAGTGCCGGATTGTTGAGAGATTTAAATAATTTAATTAATTTAAATAAGCGACGATTTGCTTTCGACCCTTGCGGCCATTTTTGCACTTGTAAACGATGCGCGGAAGTAATTGAAGCGAAAGAAGAGAATTGTCCAATTTGTCGGAAAAAATTCACAAGAAATTGCGTATTTACAATCCCTGACACAAATAATGTAAATTGTTGTCTCTTACAAATTAGTAGGGATGCTCGAAAACCGAGACCGAAACTCGAGCATTCCTACGCAAACTTCCATCTTTCGCCTTTAGACCTTTCACGCTTTTCACTTTGCCTCGGGTTTTCCGTCCTGATTCAAAATATGTCATTAAATCATGTTTAATTAAGAAAAGAATGAATGTGACACATTGACCAAGAAAAGTAAAAATATTGCCGAAACAGCGGGGCCGAAACGTCCTGTTCCCGGACCATATGACCGATTTTCCCCATTTCAGTACTGGTCCCGGTCCCTTTTAATGATATTTTGTTAAGAAAATTGAAGCAAAAATTCAGGAAGATGTGATCAGTGTTTTCCCGGTTTCATTTTTTCTAACGGTTCCACGGTTCCGGTTCCAAACCGGTCCCGGATTGGCGGTTCCGGTTCCGAATTTTCACGGTTCCGGGAACCGGTTCCGGTTCCAAATTCCTAAAATTTGTAAATATGTCCAAAAATTTTTCAAAAAATCAGAAAAATGTAAGAAAAATTGTTCACGACATTTCGTCGACGCGACACTTCGTCGACTAAGCAAAAATACGACATTTCGTCGACGAAGCCAAAAACGACATTCGTCGAGTGGAATTTCGTCGAATTTTTAAATTGATGTTTTCTAGGGTAAAAGCATGCGTAGATTACGAACCGAACTCGGATTTTGCGAATCTCGAACTCCGAACCCGAATTCGAACATACAAAAGGGTCCCTTCCCATATGGTTTTGGTTAGCTTCATTTGCTTGTAACTTTCTTCATGGTGGTTTCCGGGGCCAAATTTTTGCGGGATTCGTACTCAGCTTGACAAGAGGAATCGATTGCTAGTCTCAAACAATTGGGTTTCATCAATAAATATTTTTCACTTGTCTTAAAATTTTGAAAATTCTTCGAATTCGGGTTCGAGATTCGCAAAATCCGAGTACGGGTTTGTGATCTAGGCATGTTTTTACCCTAGAAACATGCATTTAAAAACCCGAAGAAATTCCACTCGACGAGATGTCGCGTCGACGAAGTGTCATCCCGCCCAAAATTGTTGATGCTTTGTATTTGGAAGTTATTGCTTTGTTGTGTAAAAAGGCTATTCGCTTCAAAAATTAATCATAATTCAATTCATTATGCACTGAAAAAACATGTATCGGAACCGGTTCCGGAACCGGTTCCGAAGCGGTTCCAAGCTTTTTACGGTTCCACGGTTCCGGTTCAGAAGCGGTTCCGGATTTTGGCGGTTCCGGGAACCGGTTCCAAAATCGGTTCCGAATTTTTTGCGGTTCCGCGGTTCCGGAACCGGTTCCCGGAACCGTTGGAACCGGAACCGGGAAAACACTGGATGTGATGAATTTATTTCAAAAATTCTTGTTTAGCTCGCAATTTAATTAAAAAATATTTTTATTATTGGGGGAAGAAAATTATGTGAGTAGAGGAAAAAGGATTCAACAAATGTTTGTACTCGAGCGGACTCGAACCCGACACAAACCAAACCACTAAGTCACCTAATTCTTTGGGAGCACTTGTAAAAAAAAGATTGAAATTGTCGCTCAATGATGCCATCATTAGGGGTGTACATTTAGTCCCGGTCCCGGCGGGACCAAAAAACCGGGACCGGTACTTTCAGTTTTCGAAAAGTCCCGTCCCGACCGGGACCTGAAAAAACCGGGAAATCCCGTCCCGGTACCGGTCCCGTCCAACCCTAATATTTTTTGTGTGGGCGCCGAACTGGTCGCGCCGAAACGACCGGATCCATGTTGAACGACTCCCTGGGCCCAAAGTGGAATATCGATTTCTTTCTGCATATTCTCTTCTCCCTCCACATCAGTCAACTAACCGGGGGAAGGACGAAAGTAAACCTTCTTAAAAAAGGACAAAGTTTTCTTGCACCTGCAAACCTTTTAATTTGAAATTCCTTAACAAAAATGCAATAAAAACGGAAAACACATCCCCCTAAAAATGGACATTTCCGGTAATAGAACCGGTTTTTGAGCGGTTTAAAAATTGCCAAAAATGGAGATTTTTGACCAAAATTTTGTATCTTCCTGTCGACTAATTGCAACAAATTTAGTATCATTCGACAGCTCTCGACGGGTGGTCAAACGTCCGTTGTGGTGAAATGTCGGCGTACCCCGCCCGACAAGGCTATAATTCAATGTTCAGCCATCGTTATTGATTTATTATTATGCCATTTTTAACTTCAAATTATTCTTTGCCATCGTCGTCTGTTGCGGATCAGATTCGCTGTCTGATCTGCGCCTATTCATCGCATAATCGTGTCCCGTCGGATGATCAACTGATCCGGCGTGATCAACTGTACAGCCACATTGCCGACCACCTCAACTATCGTGTAATTAGCGAAATTATCCCAAGCCACAAATGTTTTGATTTGCGGATAGGCTATTCCGGTTAGGAAGATTTTGTGAAGTCGGAATTTGTCTTGAACGGACAGAAACGCCGTTATTGGTATAATTCGTTGTTGCCAATTCTTTCAATTAGTTTCGCCCATTAAGTGCCCTTTTCTCTGTTTAAGGATGGCGCTAATGCCTATATGGACGTTCTCTGTAATATGGCATTTGGACATTGCGTCCAGATTGACTTCGCTAGACGACTTAATCAGCTTCCAAAAGGACGCGCTGCCGGGACTGGGGGGAACAGCGGGGCAAGTCCGATGGTTAATTGGGAAATAAATTAATGAGTTCTAAATGTAAAAGCCCCAATATGTGAAAAGGGAGAAGGTACTTTTCTGTTATAGGACTCCAGACGAAATATCGAATTAAAAAACACGTCTCAGGACGCTGATTACGAATAAATCGTTAGATTTATCATATGACATCATTTAGATCAGATTTTATTCAAAAATCTGGGTATTTCTAGACTATATGGAAGTGGTTTGGATCCGAATAAAAATACGACCAATCGCTTCAAGTCCGTAGCCAGAATTTTCGGGGGAGGGGCAAGCAACACAAAAAAAAGTCGATTCTTCTGAATAAAAATAGCGCTATTTTTCTGAGCTTTTCTATAGGCGTTTCTGTACTATCTATCACTAAAACTTGACAGGACATATCAGATTGATACAGCGCTTTTTTTCCTAGTAGCCAACGCCCTACCCAAATACGCCCTGGAACCCAGGATATGCCAAAAGTACCCCTGCCCTAGCAGGGTTCAAAAGTCAAACACAAAATCAGCCCCTTCCTTTAAAGAAAGAGGGATAAGTTTTTTGGCTTACCAGAGACCTCTCTTTGCTAGTAGATAAAAAGGTTACTTTTCAAGAAATACAAGCCATAATCAGTTCTTATAAAGTTATTACCCACTCAGTGCATCTCTTTGATCTATATGAGCTTCGCCCTATTTTTTAGTAAAATTTCAAGACAATTTATGTGGCCATTAAAAGCTGCCCAATGCAAAGCAGTACCCCCATTCTAGGGGTGCATTTTCCATTTTTGCATTTTTGTTAAAGAATTTTTCACCCAAAAAGTTGGATTTTGCAATCAAAATTTTAAAACTACGGTAATTTTTGGAAGCTTTTTAGGTCTAGGAGGTCCGAACATTTTTTGAAGATTTAAAATGATTGTTAGAAAATTGGCCCGAAAATTATTAATTTTGCAAAACAAGAGGGTCCCCCCTATGGTTTTTTTCTCAAAAACATTTCGGGGGGAGGGGCCATTGCCCCCTCGGCCCGCCCTGGCTGCGGGTTTGAATAAGATTCCTCTCGACGATCTGAGCAAGAATCTGCAAAAAAATTTCCGCGGAGGAACTATTAAGAACGTTACTACCAAATTAAGTTGGCCAAAAAACTATGGGGGAGATAGAATAACTGGGGAAAAGTTAGAGACTTAGGGGTTCGTTAGGCTTAGGCCTAAGCCACCCTGGCCAACACCCGTTTTAATTCACACTTTTTATTTTTTGTTGGCAAATTCGTTAATCAGTGGCATCAAATAATTTATACTAAAATTTTTTTCAAAAAGGTTGACAAAAGGCCCCCCCCCCTCTCTAGCCAACTTAATTTGGTAGTAACTTTTTTCATAGTTCCTCCGCGGAAAATGTTTTGCAGATTCGTGCTCAGCTCGTCGAGAGGAATCGATTGGTCGAATTTTTATTCGGATCCGAACCACTCTCATATGGTGTAGAAATTCCAAAATCTGATTTAAGATGATGATGATGATAAATCTAACTGATTTATTCGTGATCAGCATTTTTGATTCCCTGGATAAGTGTTTTTTAATTTGATTTGAGTTATTTTTTGGCTGGAGTCGCATAACGGAAAAGTATCGGGTAAACTTCTGGAGGAGGGGGAGGTCCGGGGGACCCATTCACTCGTTAATCACTACTTTTTGGCCCTTGTTTGGCGAGTGAGTGGATGGATTTGGCTTCAACATTAGGGCGAGGCGAGGAGGGGGCGGGCATTAAATGCCGTAGACATGGGGGAAGAATGAACTTCAACATGTAAATGAGGGGGGAGACTTCCAAACTCCTCATAAACAAATCCCCGGGTTTCAGCAAATTTCTTCGAACAACATCCCGTCTTCGTCAATTCTGTCGTCTCTCTCTTCGATTCCTTCCAATTTGCTGTCTTCCCCCGTCATCAGAACAACGACAACTTTTCCATCTTCATCATCGGTTGTTCAGCTTCCACTAACGCCGATTCCGTTGGCTGCACGCGAAGGACCTTCGGAGAATGACACGCAACAAACGGTGGAACAATCGACAAAAACAGAGGAAGTGAGTGTAGTTGATCCCTTCTTGCTGCTACCTAATTGGGTTTTTACGAGAGTAAATTTTGTAAGGTTTTTTTGACATCCGATAAGCATGAAGAAAAAAGTAAGAGCTGCTAATTTTTGTAGTTTAATCAAGCAATTTTGTCCATTATTTTCGGTTTGATTCTGTTTTGAATGATTTACAAAAAGCAAATATTTTGATCAGATACTTTATGGGTCGCACGAACTGAAAGTGGAGCGTAATTCGGGCATTAACAACAACGAAGAGGAGGCTGTCCAATATTTCAACAATTTGCCAAACGAAAGTCAATTGAGTTTGCCGGACTTCGCGATGGACACGGAACGGGTGGAAGACATCGCGGCGCAGAAGAGAAGGCGGAAACAGTCAATGACAAGCAGTTCGACGCCGCGAGCGAAAAAAGTAAAGTTTCGATGGTACTTTTTGGTTATGTGTCAACAAACTGACAAATCAGTTCAGAATCACATTCTTCAGACAGTGTTTTCCCGGTGCCGGTTCCAACGGTTCCGGGAACCGGTTCCGGAACCGCGGAACCGCAAAAAATTCGGAACCGATTTTGGAACCGGTTCCCGGAACCGCGAAAATCCGGAACCGGTTTGGAACCGGAACCGCGGAACCGCCAAAATCCGGAACCGCTTCTGAACCGGAACCGTGGAACCGTAAAAAGCTTGGAACCGCTTCGGAACCGGTTCCGGAACCGGTTCCGATACATGTTTTTTCAGTGCATAATGAATTGATTTATGATTAATTTTTGAAGCGAATAGCCTTTTTACACAACAAAGCAATAACTTCCAAATACAAAGCATCAGTAATTTTGGGCGGGATGACACTTCGTCGACGCGACATCTCGTCGAATGGAATTTCGCCGGGTTTTTAAATGCATGTTTCTAGGGTAAAAACATGCCTAGATCACAAACCCGTACTCGGATTTTGCGAATCTCGAACCTCGAACCCGAATTCGAAGAATTTTCAAAATTTTAAGACAAGTGAAAAATATTTATTGATAAAACCCAATTGTTTGAGACTAGCAATCGATTCCTCTTGTCAAGTTGAGTACGAATCCGCAAAAAGCCTAGTGGTTTCACTTTTTGGTGAGTCTTATGTTATGTGTTGGGTTCGAACCCGCTTGAGTGTAAGCACTTATTTTTTGTTTTCCCCTCTATCAAATAGGCATCCCCTCATTAATAATATTTTTAAAATAAATATTCTAATATTTTTTTAACTAAAAATGCGCGCAAAAAAAGAATAGATACAAGAATTTTCGAAATAATTCATCACATCTTCCTGAATTTTTGCTTCAATTTCTTAACAAATATCATTAAAATCAAAAAATTCCCCGGCGGCGCCTGTCGGCACCGCCGGACATCCTCAACTCTTACGTAAACCAATTTTTTTCTCTGAAATTCCGAAACAAAATTCATAATTTTGCTAAAATTTTGAAGAAATTTCTTTAACAAAATTGAGTCAAATTTTAAAAAAATTTCTCGGCGGCGCCTATCGGCACCGCCGACCCTCACCCTCCCTAAAAGTAAAGCAGAATCTCAAAAAAAGAATGATGATGACAATGACATCGACGGTCAAGAAGATCGACAATATGTGTTGCCGAAAATTAAAATTTTTTAGTGTTTCCTAAAAGAAAATCAAAGTGAAGATTTTATCTTGCCACCTACATCTCCCTTGAAAAGTCCCGGTTGGTCCCGGTCCCGGTTTTTCTGGTCCCGGTAAGTCCCGGTCCCGGTTAGTCGACGAAGTGTCAGTCGACGAAATGTCGGCACCCCCATCATTTTCATGTAATGTAAATGAACAATTTTTCTTACATTTTTCTGATTTTTTGAAAAATTTTTGGACATATTTACAAATTTTTGGAATTTGGAACCGGTTCCGGAACCGGTTCCCGGAACCGCGAAAATCCGGAACCGGTTAGGAACCGGAACCGCGGAACCGTGAAAATCCGGAACCGTTTTGGAACCGGAACCGTGGAACCGCGAAAATCCGGAACCGGTTTGGAACCGGAACCGCGAAAATCCGGAACCGGTTTGGAACCGGAACCGTGGAACCGTTAGAAAAAATGGAACCGGGAAAACACTGTCTTCAGACTTTTTTAGTCATAAAACAAATAGAAAAACTTATTACTTCCCAGAAAAGGGGCCATTAACAAAACACAAGCACTCAAACCAGGGATGGTCGGTCGGAATTCCGATTTTCGCAATTTTTGGGGCGGAATTCCGATTTTCGCAATTTTTGGGGCGGAATTCCGATTTTCGCCATTTTTGGGGCGGAATTCCGATTTTCGCAATTTTTGGGGGGGAATTCCGATTTCCGAAATTTGAGAAAAAAAAGCTGGAAATTTTCAGAAAAACACCAAAGCAAAATGATCAAATTTGGTATTTGGGTACTATTTGGGTTTTCAAAAATTGGACCAAACAAATATTTGGATCAAAATTTTTATTATTTATACAAATATTTGTATTTGATCCGGTCTCAGTTGACACATACCGTATTTCCTAAAATAGTAACCCCGGGGTTATTATTTTTCAACCCTCCTCCAAAGGGGATTATTATTTCAGGGGGGGGTCACTAATTCAGGGGGGGTTATTATTTTCAACCCTCTTCCAAAGGGGGTTATTATTTCAGGGGGGGTCACTAATTCAGGGGGGGTTATTATTTTTCAACCCTTTTCTCGAAAAATTTCAGAAAAATTAAGCAATTTCCCAAAAGTTTTTTTGTTGATCAGCATTTTTTATAAGTTTGCTTAATATATTCTCAACAACAGCAAAATTTTAACAAGCAAAATCTTGGTGCACCGGAAGTGGGATTGTTGCAGTAGCAACAGACCTTAGTTTATAATTATTGTAGATTTTTACTAGTACCTATATTTACCAGTTTTTCGGAAGAGGTAGCCGAATCGATTCGCAAATCCATGATTAGTAAATTGTTCGGTAAATTAAAAATACTAAAAATGTTGAAGAAATTGGGCTAAATTACCTATTCGTTGATACCGAAATGCAGGATTATTAAAAAGTAAATTTTTTAGCATATGCGTTTGCAAAATGACACCTTATTTACAACATAAAATTTTTTATGTAGCTACCTAAAAAAAATTTATTTTTGGAGGGGGTTATTATTTCAGGGGGGGTCACTAATTCAGGGGGGGTTATTTTTTTCAACCCTCCTCCAAAGGGGGTTATTATTTCAGGGGGGGTCACTAATTCAGGGGGGTTATTATTTTTCAACCCTCTTCCAAAGGGGGTTATTATTTCAGGGGGGGTCACTAATTAGGGGGGGTTATTATTTTTCAACCCTCTTCCAAAGGGGGTTATTATTTCGGGGGGGTCACTAATTCAGGGGGGGTTATTATTTTTCAACCCTTTTCTCGAAAAATTTCAGAAAAATTAAGCAATTTCCCAAAAGTTTTTTTGTTGATCAGCATTTTTTATAAGTTTGCTTAATATATTCTCAACAACAGCAAAATTTTAACAAGCAAAATCTTGGTGCACCGGAAGTGGGATTGTTGCAGTAGCAACAGACCTTAGTTTATAATTATTGTAGATTTTTACTAGTACCTATATTTACCAGTTTTTCGGAAGAGGTAGCCGAATCGATTCGCAAATCCATGATTAGTAAATTGTTCGGTAAATTAAAAATACTAAAAATGTTGAAGAAATTGGGCTAAATTACCTATTCGTTGATACCGAAATGCAGGATTATTAAAAAGTAAATTTTTTAGCATATGCGTTTGCAAAATGACACCTTATTTACAAACATAAAATTTTTTATGTAGCTACCTAAAAAAAATTTATTTTTGGAGGGGGTTATATTTCAGGGGGGGTCACTAATTCAGGGGGGGTTATTATTTTTCAACCCTCCTCCAAAGGGGTTATTATTTCAGGGGGGGTCACTAATTCAGGGGGGGTTATTATTTTTCAACCCTCTTCAAAGGGGGTTATTATTTCAGGGGGGGTCACTAATTCAGGGGGGGTTACTATTTTAGGAAATACGGTAACCGAAAAGAACCGTTTCGATCTTGCGCCAAAAATGATTTTTTTTCCAAAATTTCAGAGACGAAAAAGTGTGACCACCAACAAAGAAGTGAAGGCGTTGAACAATTGGACAATGCTCGAATCGCCTCGATCCAACAGAGTAAGCAACTGACGACGACAATGTTCTCTCGGGATGGAACCAAATTTTGTTTTCTTCAGAGATGCAAAACTGTCGCCAACAAAAACATTTCCAAAACTTTTACGAGCGCCCGGCGTCCGATTGTGGGCAAAAATGGTGCCAGGGCTTTTCAAATGAAGGGGGCGTACGTCCTGAGGTCGGTGGCTTGGAAGGGCAGCGGACAACAACGACAAAATGATCGGGCTTTGAATGAGAGCCAAAGTGATCGGACTTTGAGGGCGAGACAAAGTGATCAGACTTTGAAGGAGAGACAAAGTGATCGGACTTTGAAGGCGAGACAAAGTGATCAGACTTTGAAGGGGAGACAAAGTGATCGGACTTTGAGGGCGAGACAAAGTGATCAGACTTTGAAGGAGAGACAAAGTGATCAGACTTTGAAGGAGAGACAAAGTGATCGGACTTTGAGGGCGAGACAAAGTGATCAGACTTTGAAGGAGAGACAAAGTGATCGGACTTTGAACGAAAGACAAAGTGATCGGACTTTGCAGGAGAGGACGCCGAAAAATGCCTACTTCGACTGCACCTGCAATGAACCTCGTGGCATAAATAAGTAGGAATAAAGACTATCCATAAACATTAAAGTACTGAATTCCATTGAGTAATTAATGCTAATATTTCTGCTTTTTTATGTTTATCGTCGGATGTTCTCAGTGTAGGCGATGGTTTCACGGCAAATGCGTCCGGATCAGTCAACGGGAGTCGAAACGTATTCCGTTTTGGCAGTGTGCTGATTGTAAGGAACTGCAGAATACGGAAGAGGGAGACGAGGTGGCGACTGGGAAATTCGTTTGAAAGTTCAAAATTGGAATTAAAACTTATCTTAGAAGGCTATTGTTTCTTTATGCTAATTTCCCATTCATTAGCAGGGGGAGATTCAGCTTATGTTTTGCGTGTGCAGAAGGCCATATGACAAAGAGCGGTAAATTTCCACTTATAAAGGACATATGCGCCGTTTAAAGTTTTTATGTCGGCTGCGACGGTTGTGGCGATTGGTACCATCCGGAATGTGTAAATACGACGGAGGTAAATTACCAAGCAAATTTAACTAAACAACAAACATTTTGGCACTTACAAATTAAAGCAAATAACAAAAAAAAGCCATACTAAAAGGGCCTAGAAAGATCGCTAAATACTAAAAAAATGTCTAAAAAGGAGCAAAACTTTTATTATATTTTTATAACGAAAATTTCACAAGGAGAAAATCAACGCTTTGAGTGGGGAGTGTTATTTATGTCCGGACTGTGAGAAAAGGCCGCAAAAATGGTTTGACGCTAAGATGATGGTCACCACCAAAACGGAGTCGAATGGATGACAATGAAACGAACGCAATTTTTTGATAGACTTCGCATTGCAAGTTGAATAAATTCCCATTCCCGATTGATTGCCTTTTGTTAACGAATGATTGAGAAAAAAGCCATTTCGACAAAAAACTCAAAAAAAATTATTATATTTATTGTTTCGCAATTTTTCAATAAAAATTTTTTTCAATTTTTTGTGATATTACAATGTCCTTACAATTACGGGGACGCCGTAGGGGATTTGGCGCCGTAGGGGATTTGGCTCCCCCCCCCCCCGGTGTGTACGGAAATGAATTTTTTTGCAGAGAAATGGAAGCGCTGGTTTGGTTCAGCTTCGACATTTGCAGGCCTTGGGGCACCATCTTTTAATTTCTATTTAAATAAAAATTTTTTCAAAATGTTGACCAAAAGGTGGCCCCTATGGTTTTTGGCCAAGTTTGAGAAGCTGTATCTCACAAATTAGCTCATAGTTGTTGCTGCAGCCTAAAAGTGATACCATTCGATTCTCTCGTCGATAGAAATCGAATGATATATAAAATAACCCAAACCCTCAGGATTGTCAGCAACACACTGCAATTGGATTCAACGATGGGGAACAAACAACTCAACCAGCCAGAACCATCCTTTGGAGAGGGCCTCGCCCGCCTTTCCGGAAAGAAACTTTTCCCAAAACGGGTTTATAAGCAGCAGCAGCAGCACTTTCCCATCCAACTATTTCAAGGAGGGCGGTGGGGGGGGCGGCAGTTTACCCCCCCCCCCCCAAATTACCTCAATCACTACTTCCCTCACTTCCTTTCTATTGGTTCTGGTCCATCCCCCGAGGGCATTCCTAAACTTTCCCAATTTCCCCATTCTTCTGCCCGAAGATGTTTATCATTTTGCTTTGCAGTTTCGGGCAAGGAAAGAGACAAATTGATCAAAATCTTTCCGATTCGATTCAAAAGTAAGGCTGAAGGGGGGCTGGGGGGGGGCAGGGGTCGACTTTCTCGTCTCGCTGGCTGACCTGTTTGAGTTTATTCATCAGTATAAAAGGCGCCGACTCCTCGTCCATTCCCGGCAAAGTCTGAAGAGAAATGACTATTTCCAAGGAAATGTCCGAATTTTTTCTTCCCGTCTTTTGTTCATAATTTTATTTTCAATTTTCTTATTGCCAACTTTCAAAATTGGGTATTGTCAGAATATTGCAATCGCAGTGTTTGTTCTTTCTTTGTAACTTCTGATGCTCTCTGTCCAGCAACTGATCAGCTCGTCCAAGCTTGAGCGCGTCTTGCCAGGCCATTTGTTCCCTCAAAACAACAACAGAGGCCTCACTGACTTGGAGGATGTGTGCGCGATCACGGTTGTGGCATCGTCGGCGGTTGTAAGAGGCACTCATGATGAGATCGTATGAATGATCGGGGTTTAATGTATTATTTTAAAAAACATTTACAAACAGTCCAAAATTGCTATTCCGTCTGACTCTGAAGACACTTCAACAGCCGCAGAAGTGGTCGGGTTTGGACTGTTTCACAAATGCACGCCCTGCCAGGTGAGTGATCAAAATTATAATATCTGCCTAAAATCAATAATCAATTTAATTCGGTTGAGATCCGGTCTGATCGATCGGCGAAAGGTCCCCGGATCCGTGGGATCTGACAATTACACATTTTGGATATTTGGCCCAATTATCTGTCGTTTCAACTGATTATGGACCATTCAGACTTACTGTTCGCTGGTGTCCGTGACCAAACAATTCGAGCAGCCGCTTGTCAACGTGCAAAAAGTGGCCGCGCGGCAGAAGGCAAAGACGGAGGCGGAAAATGAGAGGGACGCCAAAAAAGAGGGACGACACCTTTTGCTGAGGGTGATCGAATTGCACACAATCAAGAAGCAAGCCAAGAAAAATACTTCGATCACGAGGGGGGGGGGGGGAGGGGAGTCATCGATCGTCTCTCGGCTTCCCGGCTTTCTGTTCGAGCAAAATTGAAGACATTTATTAAATTCTGGTCGCCCACCTCCCAAATCAAATCATTTTAAGCTCACCGAAGTGCGTCAATCGTTGCCCGACCTCAGCACCCTCCCCCAATACTACACGGCGTTTGCGGAGCCCTGTGCCCGTCCGTTGCTTCAATGTTTGAGGGGGGGGGGGGACAAATGCCCCGGGCATTGTCTTTTAACTGTTTTAACCCTTAGGCATTGTGGACGAATTTGTGAAGGTTCACGTTGGCATTCACGGGGTTTGGCCATCGTTTTTGACTCATTTGTTTTTTCACTAAAGATGGAGACGCTACGCAATTTCACAGTCGATCTCTACGATTTGGAGTCCGGGTAAAATTAAAAAAATGTTTATGTTAAAGGCCAAACGCTCTCTGGACTTTTTTCCCGCAGCATCGATGAACACCCCGACACTCAGTGGCGTGACTTTGCCGGTTTTATTGTCGCGGACCGTTTTCGATACTGTGAAATCGAGCTGGACGGGTAAGCATTAGCATTGATTTGGCTTTAAACTCGAGAACCTTGACCTTTATTCCCAGTGAGAAAATCTCAAGGGCTTCGAATTGTTTTCCCTCAATTCCCATTCTTTTCAGCCAGGCCTTTCTGTCCGCTGTTGACGATGTTTCCGTCGATGTACGTCCTCCGGTCGTTGTTCAGTCCCTTTCGTCGTCCAATAGGACGCTCTTCCACGACTACGACCAATCGCTTTCGGTGATAGGCCGTGAGGAATATTTGGACTTTTTGCTGAATGCCGCGGGGGTTCGTCGGAAAATGTTTGGAAATGAATATTTGTGCCCAGATGAAAGCAGTAATTGCGTTGGACGAGCAGCAAAGACAGCCCATCGGATACGTTTTGGCGTACGCAGGGCGCGTGTTGCAATGCTACGCGGACGAGGAGAAAGTTGCCGGGTCAGAGGGGAGGGGGGGGGGTTACGTCAAAGGGGGGGGGGAAACGGGTTTGGGTTACGTCAGAAGGGGAGGGGGAAACGGGTTTGGGTTACGTCATAAGAGGGGGGGGGGAAACGGGTTTGGGTTACGTATAAGAGGGGGGGGGGGCAAACGGGTTTGGGTTACGTCAGAAGAGGGGGGGGGGGCAAAGGGTTTGGGTTACGTCAGAAGGGGAGGGGGGAAGGTTACGTCAGAAGAGGGGGGGGGGGCAAACGGGTTTGGGTTACGTCAGAAGAGGGGGGGGCAAACGGGTTTGGGTTACGTCAGAGGGGAGGGGGGAAACGGGTTTAGGTTACGTCATAAGAGGGGGGGGGGGAAACGGGTTTGGTTACGTCATAAGAGGGGGGGGGGGCAAACGGGTTTGGGTTACGTCAGAAGGGGAGGGGGAAGGTTACGTCAGAAGAGGGGGGGGGGGGGAAACGGGTTTGGGTTACGTCAGAAGAGGGGGGGCAAACGGGTTTGGGTTACGTCAGAAGAGGGGGGGGGGGAAACGGGTTTGGGTTAGTCATAAGAGGGGGGGGGGCAAACGGGTTTGGGTTACGTCATAAGAGGGGGGGGGGCAACGGGTTTGGGTTACGTCAGAAGAGGGGGGGGCAAACGGGTTTGGGTTACGTCAGAAGAGGGGGGGGGAAACGGGTTTGGGTTACGTCATAAGAGGGGGGGGGGGGCAAACGGGTTTGGTTACGTCATAAGAGGGGGGGGGGCAAACGGGTTTGGGTTACGTCAGAAGAGGGGGGGGGCAGACGGGTTTGGGTTACGTCAGAAGGGGAGGGGGGAAGGTTACGTCAGAAGAGGGGGGGGGGGGGGAAACGGGTTTGGGTTACGTCAGAAGGGGAGGGGGGAAGGTTACGTCAGAAGGGGGGGGGGCAAACGGGTTTGGGTTACGTCAGAAGGGGAGGGGGGAAACGGGTTTGGGTACGTCAGAAGAGGGGGGGGGCAAACGGGTTTGGGTTACGTCAGAAGGGGAGGGGGGAAAGGGTTTGGGTTACGCCAGAAGGGGAGGGGGGGAAACGGGTTTGGGTTACGTCAGAAGGGAGGGGGGAAACGGGTTTGGGTTACGTCAGAAGGGGAGGGGGGAAACGGGTTTGGGTTACTCATAAGAGGGGAGGGGGGAAACGGGTTTGGGTTACGTCATAAGAGGGGGGGGGCAAACGGTTTGGGTTACGTCAGAAGAGGGGGGTGGGGCAAACGGGTTTGGGTTACGTCATAAGAGGGGGGGGGGAAACGGGTTTGGGTTACGTCAGAAGGGGAGGGGGGAAACGGGTTTGGGTACGCCAGAAGGGGAGGGGGGAAACGGGTTTGGGTTACGTCAGAAGAGGGGGGGGCAAACGGTTTGGGTTACGTCAGAAGGGGAGGGGGAAACGGGTTTGGGTTACGTCAGAAGGGGAGGGGGAAACGGGTTTGGGTTACGTCAGAAGGGGAGGGGGCAAACGGGTTTGGGTTACGTCTAAGAGGGGGGGGGGGAAACGGGTTTGGGTTACGTCAGAAGGGGAGGGGGGAAGGTTACTCAGAAGAGGGGAGGGGCAAACGGTTTGGGTTACGTCAGAAGGAGGGGGGGGGGGCAAAGGGTTTGGGTTACGTCAGAAGGGGAGGGGGAAACGGGTTTGGGTTACGTCAGAAGGGTAGGGGGGAAACGGGTTTGGGTTACGTCAGAAGAGGGGGGTGGGGCAAACGGGTTTGGGTTACGGGGGCAACGGGTTCGGGTTAGGTTTGCCCTCTTTGGGCGATATCTCGAAATTTCTAGAAATATTGAGATGTATCGATGGCAAAAGCCCGGAATTTATTCGCGACCAAAAAGGACACCGCCCCCTTCCCTTCCAGTGCCCTTCTGTCCGCCGTGTGCCGTGCCCTTCACTGCCCCACGTCCCTGTCGCTGTTCCTCCGCCTCTCCCTCGACGATTTGCCGCTTCTGTCCGCCCGTCTCCTCGGTGCCGCTTCGCGGGTCCGACGCATTCGCCGTTTCCATTCGCGCGCAATGCCCGCGACAGTGAAATGGGCCAAAGTCATATCACCGGCCATCGGATTGCATTTGTTCTGAGTTTGAAGAGAATGGGCCGTTTATTTGGGAGGTTTTTGGCTCGTCATTCGATCAATTAGGATTTATTTTGTTCATGGATTTATAATTATAATTATAATCACTTTCATAAATAAACGATCGAAAGTGGTTGGATTTTCTGCCTCCCGCCCCCCTTGAACGCCTTTTCCATTTGCATTTCCCGCCCATTGCTCGGAAATCAATTGCAAAAAATAAAATCTCAGCAATTTCCCAAATGACCCCCCCCCCCCTCCCCCACAAAGTCATTGACCCTCTTCCGATGATCTGAAACGAGCAAACCTCCTCAATCCTCCCTTTATGGGGAGGGAGGGATTCCGTGCAAAGACCGTGAAGCCCCCCCCCCCCCCCAGGGGATGGAAGTGGATTTAACTTGAGGGTGGGTCCTTTCCCTTCCATTTGCTTGGATTGCGCTCCCACCGCCCTCCCTTTCGTCAATCAGACTGCCTTTGGGGACAATTATCTGTAATTGGGGTGGTTTTGCGGGAAGCTTGCATTACTTGCAGCCTCCGCATAGTGTTGCGTCGAGAAAGGAAGCGACTTTTCCTTTCCCCGGAGGGGGTGGACCGGTAAACTTCTTCTCACGAGGGGAACATCCCTTACTGCGAGTACTCAGATCACTTTTAAACCATGCCTATCGTGTAGAGAACCCTCAATCTTGTAAATTTTCGGCTTTTTGGCCCGCTCCCATAGTTAAAGGTTGAAAAATGCAATTTAAATTATTGGGCTTGGTACCCCCCCCCCTCTCCCCCTCTCCCCTCCTTTATAAAAAAAGAAAATTTTTGTTCTAAAGACGAGAAAAAGGGCTCCCTAATCAAACTTTCTTTATGACAGACGCACAAATATTGGGCCTTTTTCGAATTATGCCCTCAGACTACCGTATTCCACCGCTTTTAAGTCATTTGATCATTGCGCTTTTGCTGTTTTCCGTCACCGCACAGCGGCAACAACAAAGCGGCTGCGAGAAGGGCAAAGTGCCGGCCCAGTTGAAAGTGTGGCCAGATGGAAGGCCAGGTCGGCAATCGGAGGGGCCGCCGGGGGGGGGGGCTGTGCGCAAAGCCTTAACAAATAAACGTATTTAGTGACTGATTATGCACGCATTCGCATATACTAATTCATTGTTTTTTTTAGCAAATTCAATTTTCTTAACAAAAGTTATCAAGTATTTTCCAACGGCTTATCGCACCGCCGGACTTGGCTAGAAATAGAAAATAGACTCCCAACCCCCCCCCCCCCCCTTCGGATTTTAAGCAAATATCGGAATTGGGAAGGCCGGGAAAGAAACCCCCGAGACCGAATCAAGTTTTGTAGTGGGACAAGGTCAGGGGATTAGGCGGGGGAAAAAAGCATCGAAATTTCCCTAAATAGAGAAAGGACCGATCGAGATTCTCGATCAAAATCTCGATTGGTCCTTACAAGCGATTGGTTACATTGAATCGCGCCAATTTATTGGACTTTCTTTCCCAATCAGAGCTGTTCTGCCATTGGCCGTCCTGTCATTTGTTTTCGTCCACTTTTGCTTTTTCCGCCGAAGGAGAAGCAAATGGAAATGACGCGATGGTCAGTCAAAGAAAAAAGAAAATTGCTTAAAGCGAATTCAACTTAATAGAAAGAACATTATAATCCATAAAAATTAAATTTGGAACGAATTCAAAAATGCCGAAATGGCCGGCCCATTCGAGTCGGCAGTGCCGAGAAGGCCAACAACAAAATGCAGCCATTTAGCGCTGCAACGCGGCACTAAGCGACGCGGTCTGCGATTTGCCCGACGAATGGACCGCTGCACTCGTTGAAGTTGGCGGATTTTAAAACATTTGCAAGAAGTAATATTTAAACTGTTCAAGGCTAACAACGGCACACACATTTCCCTGCTGATGCAATGTTGTGCCGTCGCGAATTTGTCCGAGTGGGCCGCTCCGCTTAAGCAAGTTGTGCTTGCACCCGGCGAACAGTTTGGCGGCGGACCCGTGCTGCACAACGGCGAAATGGTCGGAAACGCAAAATTAGCGAGAAATCGCTGGGATCAGAAAGCGAGAATAACGCTTTTGGGCCCAAACCCAAGCCTCGATGACCCAAAAGGGGGGGGGGCTGCCCTTTTCGGCTGGGTCCCTCGCTTCCATTCCCTCTTCTGTTGCTGATCGGTGGATCAAATTGTCTTTTAAAGGTGGCGTTCGATGTGATCAAGGAAGTTCGCAAAAAAGTGACGCCAGAAAACGAGTGAGTACTCTTCTTCAGCCCATTTTCAGCAAAATTCCAATTCTTTATCAAATCCCTCAACATTTCTCCCCAATCGCTTCAGCGTCCGCTATGTCGTTTCCGTCTTCCGCGTCCTCTGCGTCTCCGCTCCCCCAGTGTCTCCTAATTCTGCTTTCTCTGCACGCTCAATTCTTACGCGTCTGTCCGGCGTGCGTTTTTCCTCAGGCGGCACTGACGCGGACGTCAATGACCAGGCGGTCGCCGCGGGAAAAAACGCGTCTCAGAACGCGTTGCCGGACGCGGCATCGCGACGCGAAAGGCCATCCTACGCGCTGATGCGTAAAGCACTGCAAAAAGCCGGGGAATGGTCGGCTGACATTTACCGTATTTTTCCTATTAGTAACCCATGGGTTACTATTGTTCAAACCCCCCTCGAGGGGGGGTTACAATTAGAGAGTGGGTTTCAAATGGAGAGTGGGTTTCTATTTTTCAATGTATTTTTTTTGAAAATTATTTACATAATTCAAATTTTTATTAGTATATTTTTTGAACCAAAATAAATTTCTCTAATGATAAAAAGCATCACAACAATATTTTTTTTCCTAAAATTCATAATTCCACTGATCCATCACTAACAAATCCGTTTTCTTCGTCTTGCTCCAAATCAACTTCCTCAAACAGTCCTGCAATCCCTTCCGCCAAAATATCAAATTCGGCCATTTCACGTGCCTGTTGCAAACGAATCATCCCATTTGGAACCGGTCCATCCTCTTTGAAGCAATGAATTTCTCCATCTTCAGAGCCGTCAAACGCATTGGTTATGCCACACGTCTAAATTGATGAAATTGTTGGGAAATATACCAAATTTTTGAAAGTTACTTTAAATGATTTTGAAATGTTTTCCTTCGATATGCTCTCCCACGCTTCATAAATCCAGTTCAAGTAAATGTTCATTGGTGCCGCGCGTGTGTTGCCGCTTGAAGTCGTCGTCTTTTCTCCATGAAGCATCCAGTCTTCGTACTGCTGCCGAGCTCGTTGTGTTCTGATCCATGCAATCATTTGCTCATCAAACTCCTTGTCGCGAAGATGCCGTCCAGCACCGTCAAGTCTCAGTCGCTTTCCAGATTTTGATTCCCTGAAGTTGTAACTTATTTTTCACAAATGACAATCAATCTACCGCAAAGAGATGAGTTTTTGCTTTTGCTTTTGCCATTCTCTGATGTTCTGACGATCTATTTTAAACTTCCGACTTGCTTCTTTAATTGAATGGGATTTGATGAAGTCGAGGCTTCTAATTTTTCGTCGATTGTAAAAATGCGACGTTTTTTTGAGATATCACGCTGTTGTACTAACTCAGAATCTTCGTCACTCATTTTTCTATTAGTAAAACACAAATTTTAACGTAGGTAAATAGTAATGGGCGAAAAATAGAAAATATGTAGGACCTTAGGTAGGTAGACAATTTTAAAAGTTCACGGCTTGGGAGGGGGGGGGGGGTTACAATTAGAGAGGGGGTTTCAAATGGAGAGTGGGTTACTATTGTTCAAACCCCCTCGAGGGGGGGTTACAATTAGAGAGTGGGTTTCAAATAGAGAGTGGGTTACTAATAGGAAAAATACGGTAATTAAAATTAAAATCAGTAAAATATAATTAATTTTCGTTCAAAGGCGTCGACGTCCGTTGCAACGGAAAGAACCGTCGCCGCCAAACGACATTGCCTCAACGACAGCGGCTTCAACAACTTCTGCGACGACGGGCAGCGGCCGCGCGGCGTACACCTCGCCCGCGACTTACAAAAGTGGGCAAAGAAAAGCTTAACATTTTGAAATAATCTTTGAAATTTCCATTCTAAAGCCTTTGGCCAGCTTCTGTTGACTTCGCCGAGCGACGTCAACAATAGTGACGGTGACGACATTTCCATCGACGACGGCGCGTCGTCGTCGACGTCCATGTGGACGATGCCGTCGACGGCCGTGTGGACGATGCCGTCGACGTCCGTGTTGACGATGCCGTCGACGTCCGTGTTGACGATGCCGTCGACGTCCGTGTTGACGATGCCGTCGACGTCCGTGTGGACGATGCCGTCGACGGCAGCAACTTCCGATCATTTAAATGGTCCAAATACCGCCCCTTTTTCTTCCACCCAACGACAGCCATTTTATGCGAAGCAAAAGTATCGCCCGTTTTGGTCGGATAGAAGCGCCGAAGGGGCTGAAAAATCCACGGATTCTGATGACATTTTGGCCCCAAATGAACTGAACGGCGAAGGACGCTCCGCAGACGGCCGAATACCGCCGTGGGCGCGACTTAGAAAAGTTAGCACAACGGCGGACGTCGTCCAATGGAGGGAAAAAGGCGGTGGACTCAAAAAGTACACCGGGTGAGAGAAGGAAGCAAGCTTTTAACTGATCGATTTGTTCTTTTTGATCAGATTGACAACAATTCGGCACCAAATGGATGGAATTTCTCCGTCGATGAGCGCCGAACGGAGTGTAAAAGCGGAGCCTAAAATGCCAAAAGAGCGGCACGGAGTGGCGGCGGTGAAGCCAAAAACATACGCCTCCGGGGTCGAAACATATGCTTCTCCACTAAAAGACATCCAATTGCTTGACGTTGGCTCAACTGCCAGCAGTAGCACCAGCAATAGTGACGAGGACGACCTGCAGTCAGTGGTTGAGCAGCACCAGGTGGTTCAGGGACAGACAGCCCACCTGGGAAGGTCCAAATTGAATTTGGAGCGATAATAGTCTCAGTTCAAGATCGATAATTCCTTTTTTGTGTATTTTTGGTCGGTCTTGGACTTGAGGGCCAATTCTCGGGTCTCGTGGCGGCCATACCGCAATTCAAATCGTAATGTTATTAAACTTGGAAAGTTGGACGAGGCGTTGTTGCGTGAAATGAGTGCGGCGATAAGCGGAAAGGCAATGGCGCAAGAAATTGTCGGAAGGGACGAAATTGGCGTCAAAATGTTGCCGCAGGAGACGACGACACGGCATTCGGAAGTGAGTTTAGCCTCAGCCGAAAAAGTCAAATTTCCATTCCCGAAGATTTTGAATTGGAAATTCAAATTTTTCTAAAATTCAGGCGGACTGAACTTTTTGCACATTTCGTTGAATTTCATCCAATTTTCCCCTTTTTATTTCCTCCCTCAGAATCCGTTCCCCTCAATTCTCAATTCGTACATCGACCCGCCCCAATCGTTGGTTGGCGCCGCCGATTGTGCCACCAAAAGGGTGGCCATCAGAAGCGGCAAATCTGGCGGATGCGGTGATGGCACCGCGCCGGCCGAACTCATCGTTAGGAGAACATTTAAGCCTAATAAACTGGAGGATGGACCAATTTAGATCACAGCAATTACTTACAAATTAGACCACAGATTATGAATTATAACAATTGCGAGATTTATTTCAAAATTTGTTCGACACCTCAAAAATTTCCCCTTTCTTTGTAAGTTGTCCTGCGGCTCCTGCTCGTGTTCCCGGTGTCAGTGCTCGAGGTGAAACTGCAATTTTTAAAATTTTAAATTGAATTTTCTGTCAGTCTCCCCGAGACGTGCAACGGACAAAATTGTCCCATTTGTCCGTCGGTTTGCCAATGTCCGACTGAATGTGGCTGTGAAGCGTCGTCGTCTTCGTCCTTCAATTCCTTCCAAAATGGCGTCGAATTAGCGGAAAGCCAAGTACTTTTAAAGAATTGAGAATATTTGAATCAAAATAAAATTAATTTAAAATAAAAAGTTTTTGTTTTTTCACTTTAAGGCCGTCCAACAATCGTCCCAACAGCAGCAATATTATAACATGCCGTGGAGCGGGCAGCAATTTTACAGTGTTTGCCCATTAATTTGACATAAATGTTAAAAAACAACACTTTTCAGGGAGGTCAGGAAGGTTACGGTGCCGTCGGGGGAACTGCACTGAACGCCGCTTTCGACTCCCTCCAATGTTTCAGCGGAGATCAGCTGGTCCGAACTGCTCGGGGAGCCGTCCGGATGGATCAGCTCCGGCTCGGCGATCTGGTGCTGTCCATGGACGAATCTTTGGTCAGTCACAAAAGAGATTTTTGTGGTTCCAAATCCTGTTTAGATTTCATTCTCCCCCGTTGTGATGTTTCTCCACCGGAAACCTTCGGAATCGGCCAATTTTGTGCGGATTCACACCGAACTTGGCCACCGACTACAGCTGACCGGCCTCCATCTGCTTTGGGTCGGTTGTGCGGGGCGCCTAAGGCTAATTCGGGCCCGAGAATTGCGCCCGGGGCAATGTGTGTACGCACTGGACGGCAGAGAAATGGAAAAGGAGAAAATACTGTGGAGAAGGCGTGGAAACAGAACGGAGAGAGTGTGGCAGAGAGAGAGGGCAGAGCAGCTGAGAATGGTGCCGAGCAGGATTGAACGCATTGAACAGGCAATTTCATTTACTCCGACTTAAACCAAAACATCGGTTGAAATTACTAATTACGAGGGGACATTAATCGATATAATTTACAAATTAATTATTGTTAATTGATAATGAAAAGACAAAAACTAAACTAATTAAAAGATCAACTTTTGGCGTCCAATTTGACTTTATGGTACAAAATAAGGTGAATGACCGTGGCATTTACGCGCCGTTGACGGCTAACGGAAACATTTTGGTGAACGATGTTTTGGCCAGCTGTCACGTCAACATGGCCGCTCAGACGCTGCAGCAAACGTTCTTCAATTGGTGGCGTGCCTTGACGGCATTTGGTCACAAAATACGGACAATCGTATTCGCCTCGGGGCTATGGAATTTCGCCGATGAGTGCTGTCGGACGGGCCAGAACCAACCTGCTGGAGATGGACAGCAGCAGCAGCAAAATGTTGAGGGGGATTTGCCGCTGGGGGTGCGCCTTGTGATTTCTGTGTTGGACTCATTGATGCCCGACTCAATTCTGCTGCCACCGATAAACTGATCAGACCAGTGATCAAATCACTCATTGTCAGACAAAGCCCAACAACCGTAAATTCTAATAAAGAAATTCCACGTCGTGGGAGGGAAATGGAAAAGCGGAGCAGCCCCCCCCCCAGCGCCCAATTTTTCAAGAGCCGTGACATAACACCTTATTTTGTTAAAGTCGAACAATCAAAGAATATTTGCAAAATAAGTGAATCCAAATTGGAGCTTAAAGAGTTGTGATATCGAAACAGAACAAACGTTCGGTTTGGGACCAAATCCATAATGAAATCCCTTCCGTCCCACAAATGAATGAGTATCAGTATAATAATTGAAAATCGGGGCCCCCCACGGCATATTAAATTCCTTCCATCTTTTGCACGGATTGTTCAAAAAACGTCTTGCACTTGGCTAATGGGACCGGCTGAATGTTGAACACCGTCCACTTCAGACGAGATTTGTCCTGAAAGAGTGCAAAAAAAGAATAAAATGCGAGAGCGGGAAACAACAGGCCAAGCAATATAATGGAACAGAAAACGGGTCCCACCCAACTCATCCATACCCAACTCATCCATAAAGCATAACTTGCTTCAAACTTAACCGATTTAGAAAGTCTTAACGCCATTCGAAAGATCTCGAGGAGCTGAAGCTAACATTAAGCTAAAGCTTTGTGATTGGACAAGTTTCAAAAAAGTTATGGCCAAAAAACTTGATAAAATTTAAAAATTTAGTTTTTTGGGCGGTTTTCTGGCCATAACTTTTTTGAAACTTGTCCAATCACAAAGCTTTAGCTTAATGTTAGCTTCAACTGTTCGAGATCTATCGAATGGCGTTAAGACTTTCTAAATCGGTTAAGTTTGAAGCAAGTTATGCTTTATGGATGAGTTGGATATGGATGAGTTGGGTTTACCCCACAGAAAACGCCGCATTCCGTGGTTAAAGTTGAGGGTTAACCCAATCCCTCGCTTTTCTAACGCAAAACGCGCCAACCCTCAAATTCTTTGTCAGGGCTAATTCAGAAATTAAAATATAAAAGAGACAAATAGTTAATGAATGGTTAAACGTTTAATACTCTAGTTAATGGTTGGTTAAACGTTTAATATTCTAGTTAATCATAGATGCGCAAGGAGGGGGTCGGCTTGAGAGCTGCGATGTTAGGGGGGGTAGGGGTGATGTTGTCCGCCAGAGCGCCGGCGCTCAAATGGTGAGCCAACTAAGCGCCGGCGTTTTTTTTTCGCGCGCGATTTTCTCAGCTACTTTTTAGGCGAGGGGCGGGTAGGTCGGCGGTGCCGATAGGCGCCGCCGAAAAATTTTTTAGAATTTTAAACTCAATTTGTTAACAAATTTGCGACCAAATTTTAAAAATACGGTAATTTTGAGGCTTTTTAAGAAAGGAAGAGGTCCGGCGGCGCCGATAAGCGCCGCCGGGAAAATTTTTTGGGGTTTTTGACTCTTTTTGTTAAGAAAAATTGGTCCAAAATTTACATCGTTTACTCAACTCACATTGTACATTTCGTATCTGACTCCGACGCGAAACAAAAATTCACGGAAACGAACGATATCAAATGCTGAGTCAAAGCGAGCAGGCTTAAAAATAATATGACGTCAGAAGGATTCTTTAAACTTTGGACGAGGCCGACCAGAAAGAGTAAACCCAGACAAACATAAGCGCCCGGACCAAAAAGATTAGCTTTTCAAGAAATATCGATATGAGAAAGCCCAAATCAGAGGAGCGGCCCTGGCCATGGGTTCTATCGATTTGAGAAAGCCCAAATCAGAGGAGCGGCCCTGGCCATGGGTTCTATCGATTTGAGAAAGCCCAAATCAGAGGAGCGGCCCTGGCCATGGGTTCGACACGCCCAATCAGAAAAAGATCGAAAAGCCTACGTCCTCTCTCTGCCACTGGGCCAGCTGATCCGCCTTCACTCCCAGCAATGCTTCGGCACGTTCTTCAAAAATGGTGGCCCAAGTCTCTCCGGAAAAGTCTGCCAACTCCACCTATGCAACAACAAAATGTCAGAATTCTGATTTTTATAACGACTAGCAGAAGGTATTGGCATCACACCTTTACAAGGAGTGGTCACGGCCAACCTCTGCGTTGTAAGCCCCCGGCCACCCCCCCCCCGCGTCGTAAGCCCTAATTCGTAAGGCCTCCCACCCCCTCGGCCAATCGTCCGTCGTATGGGCCTTGGATTTGGCCACCCCTTATAAAGGTGTGATTGGCATATTCGTCCTCACCTGCAACATCATTATGTTTTTGTAAGTGTCGAAAGTGTTGGCGCACTTCTCGCAACGGTACTGGTTGCCCTCCATGGACACCTTCTTCTTGCAGCCCAACTGGGGGCACGCCTGGTCGTGATTTCAATTTGATGTGCTTCATAAACCAGAGAAAACCCCGGAAACTGACCTGGTAAAGTGCCTGCTCACTCTTCACTGTGGTCACCATCGCTTTGACGAAGAAGAACTCGCCCTTGTCGTTGTCTCGGCCGACTCCGTCACGTCGGATGAGTCCAATCAGTCGGAAGTCGCGCTCTGAAAACCATTAAAATAATAGTCCATAAACATAAAACGTCAGAAAAGACTCTCGATAAAAACTTTAAACTAAACACTTTAATTGATTTTACTATCCCAAAAGTTGTTATTCTTCACAGACCAAAAGACGCTTGTGTATCGGCGTTGGATCCAATGCTCAGCGACTTGATGTTGACGTGCGGCTTGGACTCGCGGTACCAAAGGCACAAACGCTCAGAAATTTTGCCTTCGGGGTTTAACAGCAGAGACGTGGCGGATGTTGTGGACAGCGAAAAGCCGGCTAAAAACTTATTCAATTCCAAAGTGTTAAGACGGGACAAAATGTTTCCAAATTTCTGTTCTTTTTCTTTTCCCAAACAATGGACGGACGGACCGTTGAACTCTCTGACGCTGGCCCCGTTGATGCCCAACACAGTCCCGGGCGTTGCATGGAACGTCGTCGCCTGCTCATTCCACAAAGTTAAACAAACCTCCGTGCCCGTCTGGTCCACCAGGAAAATGTCGCGTTTGTCAAACTGACGCATGTCCTTGCGCGAAGTCACCTGAACGACGGCACAAATCACAACAAAGTTTTTGTTTTCAAACTATTTTTTCTTCCGATTGACAAAAAATGGAGGACTGGCCTGGTTAAAATGACAAAAAAATGGGGGACTAACCTGGCTGACTTCGCCCACTCGGTCCACAATTGCGTGGACGTCCACACATTCGTTCACGTGGTTCGGCAAGTCTTTCAGCAAAATCGGTTTCAACTTCAACTTTGGCGTCTCGAACTGCTCATCGCAGTAGACCACCTGAAGTCGGGGAATAAAACAAAAGGTTTTGAAAATTCCAAACCTCCGAGTCCCGGTCCAACACCAACTCGTAGTCGTGGCCTGTCGCGTTGAACCGTTTATTAGCCGCCCGGACGGACCGAGGCCCGCCATTGCCGCTTATGTAATAGGCCTAAATGTAAAAATCCTTTTGAAGTGATCAGGCCGGACGAATTTGCATGACTTTCACGCATTTTGTGCATATTAATAATTAAATGTTAAATAAGAAAACAAATATCCCTTTTCCCCCCCCCCCCACAAACGTTCGCATTTTCGATGATAGGAAAGAATTTGTCCGCCTGCTCCCCGAAGGCCGCAATTCGAATGGCGACGCCTTTGGGGTCCGTAACATTAAAAGAAAACAAGCGGAAAGTGCCGCGCGGACTCGTCAGGTCTTTAATAGCTGCGTCCTTTGAGCTGACCACGCCGCAAATGCGCCATCTGACAAAAGTTTTTATATTTTTGATGTCTTTCACAAAACGTTCAAATGGCCCTTAAACTCGCCCATTTTTTAAATTTCAACGGTCAGACAGCTTGCCTGTTGATATACGGGTTGATAACTTCGATCGGCGTTATGCCCATTCGTCCCATGGACCCGTAGGCCTCTCCGTCCGCTTGACGCTTTCGCAACGGCTGCCGCTGGTCCGTAGGCGACGAGCCGCGCCCTCTCTTCGCGGACCCTCCGGTGCCACCGCCCCACGCGTTCTCCGGCTCCTCCTTCATTTGGGTATTGCGCCAAAGGGCGACACTTTCGGCCGCCGTCTGCTGAGAGACGGGCCCTTTCTAAAATTAAAAAAATCAGAAAATCTTGCGGAAAGTTTATTTATCTGAATGACACGTCGAAATTCGGCCGGATTTCCGCTGTGCGTTTGCGGGTTCCCAATGACGGGGAAGTCGAGTGAGTACAGCGTGTAATCCAGGATTTGCAAACAAATTTTGCCGCTGAAAAACCAAAAATTTGAGCCAAGTTCCCCCATAAAAGCAAAAAGACGACCAAAATCTCATTTAAGAATTAAAAACTGTCCAATTCTGGAGCAAGCAAATCACACGCTTTGCTCTTTCTCCCAAAAACTCGACATAAAATGCATTTAGTTTGAACACAAATCTGCTAATCACATGGCTTTTACGATATCGACTCAAAATTTAATTTGTCCAAAACCCAAGAAACAAATTTAAATGCTTGGTCATGTTTTAGTGCTGACCGACTTGGTATTGACACGTTTCCAGTTGGTCACTTGGATGATGCCGTTGTGGCTGTTCAGTCCGTCCTCTTGGAATCGCCGTGTCATTGTAGAAGGAATGATGTTGCCGCTGTATGAGTACAAACTGTCGCTGAGACGCGCGCGCATTTGCTGCCCCTGCGGCGTCGCCGTCGAGGAGCTAATCGAACGCGCCTCGAGCACCTGCAGAATCGGCTGGAAGTCGGACGGGACCTTCTCGTCCAAAAACATCTAAACCAGACGATTATCTTAAGCTTTCGGGCCGATAAGCATTGCCGGAAATATTTTTGGTTTCACTTTTTTAGAATGGCCAAAAATAAAAAGAATCTTTATAAAAAGTGAAGAATTATTTGTTCTCAACCTGGAAAAATCCTTGAGAAAGTTGTGGCTGATCCTCCATTGTCCTTGTCGTTATTCACATTAAAACAACGACCTCGGTTTTTTATCAGTGAAGACAATGTAAAAACTTTTGTGCTTTTTGTTTTAGGGAAATGCCAAATAAAAACGTAAAAATTCCCCTTAAACTATAGTAAAAAACGATTTGTTCCATCCCTCGAACTCTTTCTTCTTCCAACTTTATTTCGTTCTAACTTTTTTTAGCCAACTAAATCAATATTTTTGATACCAACTACAAAAAGTTATGGCCCGAAAAGCTGGAAATTTTGAATAAAATAATTTAGTCTTCTGGGCATAACTGGGGTTTTTCCAATCGCTTACAAATTAGCGTTTAACTAACTCACAGCGCGTCATTTTTGCAAGCCAATATGAGTGATTTTGCCCATTTTTTAATCATTGGATAACTGAGTCCCCAGTCAAAAGACACTCAGTCCCGGGCTCATAATTTCTTTCTGAGTTGAGATCGCGCAAAATTTTTTTCGGATTCTTGCTTTAGAGCCCGCGCGGCGCCGATTGATTATGATTTGAGTGGTTTGGTTTCTGGGAGACCAAATACATATTTTCCTTTTGAGGCTCGAAAATCTCTAAATAGACACCTAAATCTGTAGGTAGAAAAATTGTGTGTAAAAATAACAAGGTAAAGCTTCGGGATGCGGGAGCCCCCCCCCCCATTTGGTTTTTGGCCAACTTTGAGGGGCCACTCGCTGTTGGCGGGCCGCCAGCGGCCTTTCATTTTAGTTTATCCGGCTTTTGTCTCTTAAAAGTTGCTTTTTCCTTAATTTTCAAATATTTCAACCGATTCAAAAATCGCTTTAAATTCTCTATTTTTTTTCTATTGACTCGTAAAGTGCGTCTCAGACTCAGAATAAATTAATGTTTCTTCTTGGACCCCAAAAAGCCTCTCCCGACTTTATAATAGAACAAAACGTGCAAATCGGCAGATTTAAATCGTCATATCATAAGATTTAAACAGAAAAAAGATCAGATCAATGCAAGATTTCTCAAAGATGATGTGTTTGAGAGAGTTTCCAGATTCGAATGAAACAAATGAAAGCAAAAATAAATGAACGAAAAAATAAATATAACTCTAAAGAACAAAACGAAAACGTTCTCAAGGTCCGGGAGCGTCAACACGGCGTTTGTCAACTGTAGGGACATTCTCATCATGGCAGTCAACGAAAAACACCACGAAGGCGATGAAGGACAAAACCAGAAGACCGGACAAACCTAAAAATCAAATCCTAGTGTAGAACCCCTAAATTAGTCGCATTTTGTTTAAACATTTACAATTTTAATGTTTTTTAAATTACTAGTAAAGGGTTTGTACTAGAGCACGGAATTTTTTGAAATAAGGATAAGGGCTAAACCCCCGCCGGAATGGACTTATTTGTTAGATTCGTGTTCTATGCCCATGCAAAGCCATAGAAACATTTTTTCTTTTGAAAGATTTTAAAAGAAAAATAGGACTATCATAGTAATATAATTCTTAAAAAAGCCGGGATCCCTTACCCCGTAACCATTTTCAGCCCAAAAAAGAACTGGGTAAGGGATATGGCTTAATATGCTCGTCAAAGCAAAAGTGATGACCGACCGAAGCCAACATAAACGCTGATGGAACCGGAAGAGATGGCACTGTCATCCTTTTGGCCCCTTTGCTGTTGGGAATGGCGATCGTCGGCAGACAACTCCCAGTAATCAACCGTCTCCTGTTTAATTGTCACCGGGTCACTGTTGCCCGCCTGGTTGAAGGCCTCGAAGGTGAACTCGTACTCCGTGAATGGGTCAAGCCCGACAATGTCAAACACATTTTCAGGGTCTGAAAATTGCAAATGCAATTTGACAAGTGGGGACAAAATGGAATTTACGTGCCTTGCGCATCTCGCAATTTTTGATTTTAAAAAAAGTAAGTGCGCAAGGTGAACTTTATTTGGGTTTTTTTTATTGCAAAATGTCTGATACAATTTTTAATTCTCAACAAACTCCCATAAAAGTTCCATCAATAGAGGTGTATTTTTTTAATTCAAACCGAAACTGGAAAAGCGGGGTACCGGTTTTCGGTTAGGCCGGGTTTCGGTTCGATTAACCGACCGTGAACAACCCTACATAGAATGTTGCACGAAAAATGTTATTGTTTAAAACAGATAAAGCCCAAATAAAAATATTGTGCTCACTTTTATGACGAATCACGGACAGTGATGGAGTGTTGTTTTTCTCCAACACTTTCCATTCGCCGTCTCCCGAAGCGTTGACTTTGTCTCCGCCGTTTTGGCGCACAACGGCATCACCACGAAGTCGTTGCTGTTGCCAATAGTCACCGCTATCGTCTCCGTTGTCCGACGCCATCGCATTTTCTTCCGATGAGTCCAAATTCTAACAAAAATTTAAAACCAAATAATTATCAATAAAGTATCGTCAAGGATTTCTAACATTTCTCAAATTTAATGCTTCCATAATTATATTTGACCTGTTTTGGCTTCTGTTGCTGTTGGATTCGTCGTCTGAGTGGTCGGTAAGTAATTTGGAAGTAAATGACCGGCAGCAGTCCCGCCTCCGTCCGTTCCTCCACGTGCCACCTCACCGAATTGTTGGTCACCTGTTCTGCCCACACCTTCGGCTGTTTTGGTGGGTCTGAATTCAAAATGTTAAATAATTTATTTTTATTTTAACTCCCTCCCCAGTCCCGAGTACTTGGCTTGTCAAGAAAAGCATTTTGTTCGCCGCGCAACTTTCCGTTGTGAGCGATGCACGTGTATTGGTCATAGTCTTCATCGAGTACTTTGTTGATCTGTCGAATATTATAATTGTTGAGCTAAACAAACTCCCACCAAAACACGATATTCTCACCATAAGTGAAGCCATATTCTCCTTTTCGTCTATTTTGATTTCGCGTCGTCCGTCGTTTCCAATGATTTTGCCGTCCCTTTTGATCGTAAAATTAAGGACCGGCGGGTTGGAAGAGTTGACCCTCCAGCGCAGCACGGCCGGTGAGCCCAACTTCACGTAGAAATGTCCCCCATGTTCCAAGCCGGCAAAGTGGGGGGGTTCTGCACGAGCGAAACAATTAGCAATAATTCTGGGATAAAGGCAGGAATGAAAAGCGTGGAAGGGAGGGCCATTCCCTATCTAATCTTCATAATTTAAACATAATGACCCCAAACGTCGACGGTCAGGTTACGCTCATCGGTGTGAATTGTTGGCACGGCATCCTGTTCACCACCAATCATCTCAGTCCGAATAGCAAAACAGCGTATCTAAAAAAAACAAAAGTCAAATTTAAATTTAAAACCCATCGCTTGAAGTGAAAGCAAACTCAAAAACTCGGCAATTTTTTGAAAAGTTTTTGAAATTCGGTCAGAACACATCCCCGCTGTTGCACCCCAAAATTTGTTAAAGAAATGAAACTCGCCTTCATCCCCCGATGGCTCCGTTTCAATTTCTCAATGGTCATCTCGTGTCCAGTCACGTACAATTTCTCACCAAGGGCAATCAAAATGGCCGATTCCTCAATGGCGCTACCGGATTGGTCCATAATCTGGGGAAAAAATTAAAGTCAAAAAAGGTTGGTTGGTTCTGGGGTTTTAGAAGTTGTAGAACACGTTCCGATTTGCATTACCATGAAACCGCATAACTTGTCCAAAAATCTTTTTTTTCACTTTTTAAAACGATACCGTCGGGCTTTTTTTGTTTCTCTTCGGTCGACCCCCTACCGTTCGCCCCGAAATTTTCTGTTACGGCCTATCCCGCTGTACAATAAATAAATAAATGCTAAATTATGCCAGTCCTCTGAACAATAAAATGTCTGTGCCTTTATGTTCTCATTTGGCACTCCATAAGCCCCGCAGTCGATGGTCAACGGAGCGCCAATTTGCCCGCCGGGTTTGTCACTTTTGAGGCGCCAATTGATTTTCTCTTTAAATTGAAAATTTCTAAAGGACAATTTTTTCCGATCAAACCAATCAGATGAATATGGACGTGACGTTCGACGCCACCAAAATAAACACAGCGATAATCACCCTTCGAATTGTCGTCCACTTGCTGAATAACCAAAGTATTGCGAACCCAATTGCCATTAGGGTCGCTGTCAGATTCGGTGTACATACTGAACGACTTTTATAAACCTTTTAGTCCGAATTTGTCTTCAGCTACCTCAACCATTTGGCTTCAACCGGAAGAAGTCCACGCATCCATTTGAGTCCATCCTTGGCAAAGTCCAAAGCCCCGTGAACGTTTGTCGCATTCGTATTCAATTCGCATTGCAGCTCAAGTCGCGAGCCGCTGTTGACCAAATAAAACGACTGATCCAAACCGACACCCTTTGGCTGAACGCTGAGAACAGCTAAAAACATAATTACATTTATAAAGTAACCAATTCAAATCCAACCCCCAACCCTTAAATAAACTGTCATGAACATTTGAACCAAGATTTGAATAAGATTAAGCATTTCAGTAAACACTTACATTTCGTTGCATCAATGCTCGGAAGGGCAAAAAGCAAAAGTAAAAGATGAAAGAAGAAATGAACCATTTGCAGAGAAAATTTAGATTTTTAGCTAAACTAATCGGCTTGCATTATAGGTACTTTATTTTAGTAAAATGGTCAATTATCGCGGATAAAAAACACATGATCATTGATCAAACTCCAAAATGTCGAGCACTTACAAAATTGGGCAGATATAAATTGTATTTCTTACATCCCGCCCAGTATAAAGTGTATTTTTTTAACGTTCTCCGCTATTTTCTCAGCTTTTCCACGGTCCTTTTTTTGCAAAGAATTTGAATGTGCAATGAGCGGGCGAATTTTGGACAAGCAAAAAAAAAAAATTGGTTTTGCGTATGGGTTGGCGCTGGGCCGGGCGGGTCGGACCCTAAGGTTTATGCTGGCTGTGGATGGGAGGGCGGTGTTGGGAAAGACCAAATTAGCGAAAAGGCTAAAGATGGGTGGGAGGAGGCGGCGGCTATCGGATGTAGAGGCAGGGGGACGATTCCTCCGAGGGGCGCCCCCCCCCCGGCATAAAAGTGCCGTCGAGGGGCGGGGGGGGATCCACCCGCCTCGACGTTCTCCAACGGACGCGCCTCACTTGACTCGGCCCTTTTATTCCGGCATCGGCACAAGAGGAGGGAGCCAAATTAAGTCGATTGGCCATTCACTTATCAAAAATTGTGAATAGGAGAGCGGGGGATTCATTCTATGAACCAAAATAAAATCGAAGAGTACATATAATAACGATCCATTTTCTGAAATTTAAAAATACCTTATACATACTTATATATAATTAAGCAATAAATAATACTAAACTACTAAATAGGAAAAAAACAATCTCAATTTGTTCAATCAAATTAATGTTGTGACACTCAAAGAAAGAAGCTTCCCTTCTCCGCTAACAATAAACAGCAAATAAATTTGCTTAACCAATTCAGACTTTAGAACGGAAGGACACACGGACATAAATTGGATGATTTGGGGTGCGCAATGGCCAAATGGCGCATAATTGCGTTCCTCGTTCCAAATTCGTTGTGCAAAACAACGAGGGTCGGAAGGACTGGTGGGGTAGGCAATAAATGGTGGGAATGAGATGAGCTAACAAAGTTTGGTCTTTCAATAAAATTAAATGACGAAACTGAAAATGGCGTTGCTTTTATAGGCATTAGGCTAAAACACAATGGCCTCAAAATTTGTTTGGCTCATCCATCATTTCTGCCCTGCAAAGCCTGCCAAAGCAAGAAATGGCGAACAAAGCTAATTAATTTGGCACAAAAAGATGTGTAGCAGTAGCAATACGCTGGGAAAATTTGCTAAATTTATTCTCAAATCCAGAGAATATTAGGCATGGACAGAGCGATATTTAGGAATAAAAGATGGTGTGACGAAACATTGATTCATTCTGACGGATGAGAGAGAGAGCATTCGGAAGCATGAAAATTGGGCACCGAAAAAAAATAGAAAGTTGGGTACAAAAAATGGAAAATTAGAGACTGAAAAGCGGGACCAGAGACGAGTGGAGGTCGTTTGCCCCTCCCCCCCTTTTTTTGCATAATCAACAACCGAGCAATTTTTATTCAGAAATTTTTTTCAAATGAAAACATAACAAAAAACTATCAAAGACAACAATCTGAAAATTTGCAAGACGGGTTCATTTAGTAATTGTGGAAAATTCCTCGCAAAATTAGGCTTAGGCCTAGCTAGCCTGAGCTTAAGCTTCGGCAAAAAATAGTTGTTTAGGGTCTTAAAGCTGAAACTTACATACATATTACTAATTCGATGCCAGGTGCCTAACTTTCCGTATACCCATTTTTGGATGAATTTGCATGTCATAGCGTGGGAGAGAGATCAGTTTCTGTCCTTTTAATTACATTAGTTTTGAGGTGGGGGGGCAATGGTTGAGGTGTTCTGCTTGCACTGGTAATAAAGGTGAATGAGGGGGGGGGGGAGACGGAGGGGGATGGGATTCAGACGAAATTTGAGCGGGACGGAGTAAGATGATGACAATATGGTCAGCAATATAGATGATCTGCAGTGCATATGAAACGACCTCGATGAGAGGGAGTAGGAATGGCGGGGGGTGGACAATAATGAGAGACAACAAACATTGGCATTGGGATAGTTGGAAAATGTGAATTTTGCATTATTGGCATTATCTTATGAGTCATGACCATCGTCAGCCGGGTTATTTTTATGATTCTCATTTCACCATTTTTAGGATACGAAAATTTTATTCCAGAAACGTGTAAAATTGGAAAAATGAACAGAGCATTATTTTTCGATCCTTTGGGCAGGCCACCAAAGCGGCAGATGGCCGCCTCTATAATACTCTGGTACACCGGGACATAAAAGTGCCGATGACGATAAGTGCCAATGCCAACAACAGAAAATTTGCTTTCGTTTTTTTTTTCGCCGCTCGCCCTCTGTCGATGATAGGGGTCACCAACCATTACCAGCAGCAGCAGAAGTGAGTCCGTCGCCGTTTCCATCCAATCCTTCCCAAAAAAATAATCGGGGTAGGGCGATTCAGCCACAGAATGGTCGAATGAATGAATGGATTCACTCATTCAAATAAGGTAATGTATTCATGTTATTTATTATACCCCTCCCTTCCCACACGAGGAGGGGAGGGAAACTTAACAAATAAGTCCCTTTGCTCCATTATCTATTGGCCCGAATAGTGCCGGCTCAGTGATCAATCCAAAATTCATCGATTCATTATCTATCGGCAGAAAAGGAATAACATATCAAGGAATGCAGTTTAATGTGCAAATATACGATGTACCAAGACCCAATTTCCAATTGTAATCACTAGAGCCCGGATCACTCACCACTACACCACAAAAACTGATTTTTGTCGCTCAAAAATCTATTCTTAGGGGGTTTTTTCCCGGTCCGACCGCGACCGGGTTCGGGATTTTGCTTCTTCAAAAACCGGGACCGGGATTACAATTTTTCAAAAGCCGAGACTGGGAAAGCTATTGTTAAGTGTTAAGCCAACGCTAATCAATTGGAAAATTCGTAAAAAAAGTTATTGCAATAAACTGATGAAAAGCCCTGATTTTGGGTGTTTTTCAAAGTGTCCGGCACTGAAGTGTGGCACTGAAGTGTTGGCACTGAAGTGAGGGCACTGAAATGAAGGGAACAGGACGTTTGGGCCCTGCCGTTTGGGCCCCGACGTTTGGGCCCTTCCGTTTGGGCCAGCCGTTTGGGCCCCGAGGACGTTTGGGCCCCTGACGTTTGGGCCCCAAGTAAACGATATCAGGGCTGCGTCGAAATAAAAAATTTTCGAAATAAAATTTTTTTCATTTCGGTTTTTGAAATTGAAACAAAAGAAACACAAGGTTCGAGGCAACCCTGATGCATACATATACATAAGTAAAAATACATCATCGTTTTCACATCCTATTTTTTTACATCAATTATGGTCCACTATTTTTGTCTAAGCTTAAGCTCAGGCTAGCTAGGCCTAAGCCTAAGCCTAACGAACCCCTAAGCTTAGGGTGGCTTAGGCCTAAGCTTAATGAACCCTTAAGCCTTGCAATTTTCAGATTGCATTTTAACTATATTTTTGCGAGGAAATTTCCACAATTACCAAATGAATCCCCAAATGTCCTGCAAATTTTCAGATTGTTGTCTTTGATAGTTTTTTTTTGTTATGTATTGTTCATTTGAAAAAATTCCGAATAAATAAAAAAGCTCAGCAATTTGCTGCAAACTCCCCTCTGAAAGCGGCGGGGCCCAAACGTCCGGGGCCCAAACGGCGGGGCCCAAACGTCCCCGGGGCCCAAACGACCCCCACTCGAAATGAACGCCGCCGCAAAATCACTGATATAGGCAGGGTTTCCAGATGAAAATTTTCAAAAGCCTCATTTGGCAGGCAAAAAAGCCTCATTTAGTACCAAAAAACCTCATTTTGCTAAAATCATGTTTTTTTTTGCGCGCGGTTTTCCCAAATACTTTTTTTATTGGGGGTGGGGGGTCGGCGGTGCCGATAGGCGCCGCCGAGAAAATTTTTCGCATTTTTTACTCGATTTATTAAGCAATTGCAACTAAATTTGCAGAAGATGTGATGCTTTTTTGCTTTAAAAAAATTGAAAATGAGGTTTTTTTATTAAGAAAATTCCCAATTATTTCAAACCGGAACACGCTTTTTCATTAAAAATGAAAATACACAGAAAAAAATGGGAAAACATTACGCCAAATATTCAAAATTTAATAGAAATTTACCATTTATCAGTGAAATTTCTAAAAAGCCTCAAAAAACCTCATCAACCCCCAAAAAATCACAAAATGAGGCTAAACCTCATTTTAAAAATTTAGCCTCATTGGACTATCAAAAAACCACAAAATGAGGCTAAAACCTCAGATCTGGGTACCCTGGATATAGGCTTTCAAAATTAGAAATTAGTTGATAGAAAATAAAAATTGAGAATTTAAAGCGGTTTGGTGGGGCGAGACTCCGGGCTCCGGAAGTCCGCGCGTGCCCGCTCCGCGGGTCCCCCTCCCCCCCCCCCCCAGTGGCGCTCGTCAGACTTTTTCTTCCGCTCTCCGTTTCGCCCCACTATGTACTTGCTTCGTCATCGCATGCTCGCTGTTGGCGGGCCGCCAGCGGCCTTTCATTATTTAATCCGGCTTAAAAGTTGCTTTTGCCTTCATTTTCAAAAATTTAAACCGATTCAAAAACCGCTTTAAATTCTCAATTTTTATTTCTACCGACAAATTTTTATAGGCTAGGACGGGACCGGGACTTTTGGGAAAACCCGGGACCGGCTGGAACTTCCCGGCCAAAAAAACCTGGACTACTGGACAAAAAAACTTTATCTTTCTCCAATTTCTTATGAGGGCCACGAATATTATTGCCATTGCGCAAATTTTTAGAAAATTGATGTGTTCCAGCTCTATATCAGCATTTCGCTTCTGCCAACTTTCTTCGTCCTTGTTCAAAACTCATTGTCAGCAGCGCATCTTTTGCAGGTTTCAAAAAAACATTGCGTTTCAAATTTTAATTCAAACCATTTTCAAATGCCCTTTTTCAAAAGTTGCAAAGCCATGTTATTGTTCGGGGCGTAGAAGCCAATTTAGACCTCCAGTTCGACCAATTCTGAACCCCGGACTCGAATTCGAACAAATTTTCCAAAAATCACTTTTGGCCTCCATTCAAAAGGCACAAAAATACAATAAAACAGAAAGTAATGATTGAATTCATGCCTTTTTGAATGATTTTTGGAAAAATCGATCTTCGAAAATTTGTTTGAATTCTGAAGCGGAATTCAGAATTGGTCGAACTGGAGGTCAAAATTGGCTTCTATGCCCCCTAAAACCCCTACCTTTTTATTGACTTTGATTTTTTAACGGGGGAGGGGGGGGGCTACAAACCGAACTACTAGTATATTATGATGGATTTCAAATTTTCAATTCAAAGGCTCCGAAAAGGCATTTTATCAAAAATTAAGAGCTGCATCGACCGTCATGTCGACATCCGAAGAATTCAAAAAGCAAGGGATTGTGCCGGATGTTGTCACAAAGGCACCCGAGAAGCGGGCGAAAGTGGTGTTTGACAGCGGAGTCGAGGTTGGCATTTTTTAAAGTTTAGAATGGCTTTTATTTAACAAAATGTGATTTTCCTATTTTTTTTTTAGCATAAAACGGTATTTTTTGACTGACTGTGCTGTTAGTCGCCGCTGGAAAAATTTAAAAAATGGGTTTTGGAATGGTCAATTAAAAAAAATTCTACTTTATCATACTCTTTGAACTTCAGAAAGGGTTTTAAAGATTTACTTAATGGAAAAATAAAATAAATATAAATCGAATTATTTTTACAACTTTAGTCAAACCTTGGCAATGTTCTAACGCCCACTCAAGTCCAGCATCCGCCAAAGGTCACTTGGGAGGCCGAGGCGGGCAAATTGTATTCTCTCATTATGACCGGTTAGTGGTAACTTCTTTCTGAATGTTGAGGGTTTTATTTGAATAGGTGGCAATCGGGACGTAACCAGGGGGCGGGGGGGAGGGGGGATCCCCCGCCCGAAATGAAGTTTTAAGAAGAAAAACCGGCATAGTGATTCCAATTTAAATTGGCTTGTATACCTTATGTTTGGGGTCTACCAAAATGTGTCGCATTTACCAAATATCGTTTTTTGACCAAAACCAAGGACGTAGCGGGGAGGGGGGGCGGGGGGGGGAGAATTCCCCCCCCCCCCCGAAATGAAATTTGAGAGAGAAAAAAACAAGAGGGGGGACCCTATTGTTTTACAACTTTTTGATTAATTTTCTTAACAAATTGCCATCAAAAATCAAAAAAATTTTACCGGTAGCGCCTATCGGCACCGCCTGGCGCTCAGATGAATCAATTCCCCCTCCGAAATTTTTTTCTAGCGACGTCCCTGATCAAAACGCGTAAACAAAAACACTCGAACACTTAGAATACTGTAATTTTAAATGTCCATTCTTTTTCAGACCCCGATGCGCCGAGTCGCAAAGAGCCGAAATTTCGAGAATGGCACCACTGGTTCGTTTGCGTTTTTGTGCCTCTTCATTTTAAAACATTTGTAGTGTGTAGAAATTTCAGTATTCGTTCTATTAAAATATAATGTTGTTCTTTTGTTTAAAATAATTTTTAGGCTGATTGTGAACATCCCCGGCACTGAATTGGATAAGGGCGATATGTTGAGTGAATACGGTTATCCTTTTTTTGCATATTTTAATTTTTGAAGTGGAATTTTGCGGGATAATTAAACAAAAAGGGGTGAATTTTAGCTTTTTATTTTAAGTTGGTGCGGGACCGCCCCAGGGCACCGGTCTGCACCGCTACGTCTTTCTCATCTATCAACAGAATAGCAAAATCAACGACCCGGAACACGGACACCTGACCAATCGTTCCGGTAGGGTTATTTTTGTGGGTTTTACTTTTTTTACTCAAAGTCCACCCAAGGTGACAAACGCGGCGGGTGGAAAGCGCAAAAGTTCGCGGATAAGCACGCGCTTGGCGATCCGATGGCCGGCAATTTTTACCAGGTATAGTTTCGAGTCGAATTGAAAAAAGGGCCATTTAAATACTAATTTTGGAGGGAGAGAACGAGTTTTCAATTTGTAGTTTTATCATTATTTTGGCTTCGCGGGATCGAATCGTAATCTTTCAATAATTTTGATTTTAATTGAAGGCGGAGTTTGACGACTACGTTCCCAAGTTATACAAGCAGTTGGGTGCTGCATGAAGGGCTTTTGAAAGCTCAAAAGGGAAATGAATGATTTAATTTGACCGTATTTATCACAGTTTTCTCCCATTTGTAGGGAAATGAAATTCTTTCAATTTGCCGTTTTCAGCTCTTCACATAAATATTTGCTACGCATCGCCAAGAAAGGAATAAATATTTTTTTCAATTTATTAGTTTTGTTTTTATGCGATCCCCGGTCAAAAATGTCTCTCGGCGGGACAAAGAAGAGAATTCTTCGTAAACCAGAGTGAAATTGATTGAAACTCGACAAGACCCATCCCGGCACAAACCTTTTCAGGTCAATCAAATCACGCAATTATGTGCCATTCGAAGCTTGTGGAAGTCATTTATACACAAGAAAATGAGTAAAATTTAAAAAACCTTTTAAAAACAATCAATGATCAAATTTCGCTAGCATCGAAAATGGCATTTGGTCTTCACTTTCGCCTGCAATATTGCCGTGCGCGACTACGATTTTGAAAATAAAAATGAGGTAATAGTTGAGATGGTGCGCCCCATTTTTCAAAAAAAGGAAATTAGTTTTCAAAGTTGATGTTTCGAACCCCCGGCCCGAATTCGAACAAATTTTAAACATTCAAAAATTTTCAAAAAATTGTTCCAAAAAGCACAAACGATCGAATTCATGCTTTTTGAACAATTTCAAGGCCAAAATTGATTTTTGGAAATTTTTGAATTTTAAAAAATTGGTCGAAATGAGATCAATTCGGACTCTACGCCCTCGAATACCCCTAGAATAATCTTAATCGACATTGAAAACTAATCTTAGTTTTTTTTTGAAAAATGGGGGGGGGGCACTATCTTAATAACTATTACCAAAAATGATCGGCTGCTGTGGCAGTGCACTGCGAAACTTTCGATCACCGCCGCATTGACACAAATGTTCGAGACTCAAAATTTGCCGAGCCTCTCGAACATCCCGACTAATTGTAACTGATATTGACCACTTTTCTTTAGATTCTTCATAATTGATTAATAAACTAATAATCTTTAATAACAATTGTTCTTTTTAATTTAAATTTCCATCCCTTCCGTTGTAAAGTGATATTTATGTATAATTTTACATTAAAATATAACAGAATTCGACCAAAAAGACAGACAGGAAGAACAACGATTGCAAAAGGAAGGAATTGGGGAAAAATGTTCAGATTTTATTGGGATTTAAGCCTCGAGGGCGGATTTGAAAGAACGAATTACATTTGGCTGGACACTTCGAGCAGCACCGTCCGTACTCTGCCCACCCAATTCTTTAAACCAAATGCTGTGAATACAAACCGTTCGTTTTTGGTTAAACCGGTCGGACAGTGCTTTTTACAATTGAGAGGGGCGAGAGAATGGGGGGGGACCCGTATTTGTTGTGGTGGAGGCGACTGAACAGTGTTAATTAACAACATGCAATTATTTAAACAATTCCAGAGGGTACGGGGCTTGATGTTAAAGTGTTAAGACTAATTATTCTGCAGCTGATCGGCAACATGTAACCCCTAAAACAGTTTCTCAAAATGACAAAAACATACATAATTAGAGGGATTATCAAATTGAGAACTCCCAATATATTACTTCTACTTAAAGTAATTATGGTCGGTCGCTTCCTATCAACAACTCATTGAGTAAGTACTGCTTGAGCTCTTTGTCTGTCTGTGCTGCCCAAACTCTTCGTCATGTCTTTTTTCCGTCAGACGTCGTGCATTTTGGCGCCCTCCTTGTGCACCATGAAGTTGTCCCACAGTTTCTTGGCCAAATCGTAGCAAGCCAACTCGCCCGCATGGGTGGCCACCATTCGCAGAAGAAAAACGCCGTCCTGACGAAGAAAATGGAAGACGAAGCGCCGCAGAGACTGCGAGTCGACCATTTTGTAGCCTTCGATGCCCGTCAGGTACTTGCCGACAAAGTTGAGTTGCCTGAGATTGGCTTTGATAATACAGGCTAACAACATTCGAGATCAGTGTGTTCAAACGATATAAATGGTTATTTCTAAAAGGTTAATTTCAAATTTCCGACGGACCGGCTTGGCATCACAGAGATGAAAATCCAATAGAGCAGAGAGCAAAAAGTGGCGGCGGCCAGCAAAAAGTACCAGAACCACAGGAACAGAAAGATTTTCTCGTTGAACCTAAATTCGTTTGCGTAAATTTGTCCATTCCCCGGCCCACCCCTCACATATTTATCATCAGCACACATTGGACGGTGTGCCGGTGGACGTTGCCGAGCACTTTGACCTCAAAATCGCACAAAGTGACGCGGGGAAAGTGCCCGCTCTCCTCCCACTCGTGGCCGTTCATCAAATCGTTCAGCACCTGCAATCCGTACCAGCGACTTCGGCTGCCAAGAAAAGTGTTCAGAAGGAAAATTTGGCCAACAATGTTCATCTAAAAACGAAAAGCTTTGGACGAAAATAAAATGGAAAACAATAAAAGCATTTTGTTTAAATTGATTAAAAATAAACTTCTCACCGTGTAGAGCATTTTGACGGAGATGTAAAGGAATGTGACGGCCGCCCCGCTGCTCCTCGTGCAGATGATCATGTTCAGCATTCGGAAACGATTTCCGCCCAACTTAAAGATGGAGATGAACCCAAAGACTTATAAATAAAATGGAGATGAACCCAAAGACTTATAAATAAAATGGAGATGAACCCAAAGACTTATAAATAAAAGCCTCGATAATGCCGAAAAGTCTCAAAGAGCTATCGAAATGCAAGGTCAAAAATGCATTTATTGGCCAAATTCGTCTGATCGATCGCCCCATCTTTTTTTGCCTGATGTTTGACGTGCAATGCTTCCTCAACATTTGTGGAGATTGTTTGCATTGCTCTTTGGCGTGACTCGGCGTCCAACAATCGCGAATCGCACGCCATTTGGACAAGCGATTGGACGTGGATGCCTTATTTGTTAGTGAGAAAAATTTAAAAATAAATAAAAATTATTTTAAATTATTTTAAATCACCGGATTGCCAACTGAGCAACCTCCAAACGATGGTCGGCACGTAGAAGAGCAGAGCTTTCAGTGCGAGCACAAAAGGAACCTGCCAATTTCTTTTGTAATTTCGCTAAATTTCCCAAATTGTCTTTCTTACCCATTGGTAATAGCCAATTTGACGCTGTTCGCGTTCGGACAGAATTTTTGGAATATAATCATTCAGAGGCAGAAAATAAGTGCTCTAAAAAATCATTGAAAATCTCGAAAAAAAACAAAAATTGTTTCGCAATGACTTGAACAAAACAGTAATTCTCCGTGTACTGCTCCATGGGCTCCGTGAACGTTGCCGGCACCCAACATTGGATGGGATTCCCTAAAAGACATTTTTATATAAAATTCTAAATATTACTAACCGAGGTATTCTTTGGAAGAGACGAGGACAGCGAAAACTGAAAAGAACGTTTAGGTAAATGAACTTCTCTATGCTTTTTGTTAATACCAATACATTTTGATATTTGCTTAATTTATAAAAACGCGGAAAGTTTTTAGAGATTTTTAAAAAAAATCATTTTTCGAAAGTAAATAATTAAAACTTTCATTTTTCTTTTCAATTGAATTTTGTCTGAGCATTTCTCCAACTTTCTTCTCTTCCCACAAAGCCTTTATCGTTTTCCCCAAAGTCGGCTGATGATGACGTGGACTGTGCGACCCTTTCAGAAAGTATTTACTTATATTGCTGGGGGGATGCTTCATCTCTTATGCCCTGAAGGCTGCTTCACCCCCCCCCCCCCTCACTTTACATTCATTATCCATCCGCCCGTTTCGTCCTACTCAAAAATTCACTCCCCCACTCTCATCAATGCTTTTTCCCCATGGGATGCTCCTTAAAGGATGACCCCCCCCCCCCCACCCATTCAATTCCATTGGGAATGAATGTGAATTAATTAGGGGGGGGGGGGTGACGACGATTGCACGACTCAGCTGCTGAAGATGGCACACTAATGAAGACCGATTATGACACAACGCCAGCAGAGAGTCGTCCTGTTGTGAGAAAGCCCAACGGGAAAATTCCAAATGAGGGAAGTGGGACGCAAATCACGAAGCTTCCCAGTTTAGGACATTTCCTGGATTCGGAACATTTTTGTTCGATCTCTGGTTGGTTTCTGCACTTTACTAATAAGAATTCCAACCCAACCGATGATAATGGCCGTGGTGTAGTAGTAGTTCAGCTTGTCGATGATGTCGTCGTCCACATGGAATTGGATGGACTTGACCGCACTGGCGAAGTAGTACAACAGCATGTTGGAGCCGCCCTTCTTCGCCAGCTTTCCCTCGGTGGACGACGACGGACCCCGACTCTGGGAAGAAGCCTATGCCGTTGAAGAACGATGACCAACTTCTTAGGGGGAGCAATATTTAACGGAGGGAAGCCTTTCTGGGAGTTTGGTCCCCGCAGCAGACGGAGGAGCAATGCAAAGTCTCCCAAAATTGAGGTCCAATCACCGGCTAATGCAATTACCGGAAAAGAATTTAATGAGATTTGTCATATTGGAAACAATCAGACAAAGTATTTTTGGTTGGACCTATCAATTCACAAAACAAGTTACGAATAGAGCCCGGACTTGAGCTTCGAGCGAGACTCGCGACGACTTGAAAAAATCTCAGGTCTCGAAAAATTCTTTTATTCGAGCGTACGAATAGAGCCCGGACTTGAGCTTCGAGCGAGATTCGCGACGACTTGAAAAAATCTCAGGTCTCGAAAAATTCTTTTATTCGAGCGAGATCTTCGAGGTCGAGAGTCTCGAAAAATCTCGAGCCGAAACATTCGAGATTTTTGATGAAAATATAAAATTTTTTTCAAAATTCTTGGGGTATGAAAGAGCCGACGGCGCTGGCGAGACTGTTAGAATTTTTTAACATTTTTGTTAAGAAATTTGGAAAAAATACTAGTTTTTGAGAATTTTATTCATTTTGGGGGTGAGAGGAGGGGGGTCAGCGGTGCCGATAGGCACCGCCGAGAAAATTTTACAAAAAAAAATTTTCGGGCTCGAGATCAAGAATCTCGAGCTTCTTTCGAGCGAGATTCTTTAAAAATCACCTTCAATTTCCTCAATTACTGCTTGTTTCCTAATTTGTAAGCAAAACATTCATGTGATTCGATTGAACTGATTGATGTTTAAGCGTCGCTGCTCCAATTTAAGCGGTGATTTTTATTAGCATCAATAAAGGAAATGCGCACCATTCACTAATTGGTAGCTTAATTTATGTAATACAGCAGCAAATCGCTCTAATCTGTATGTTCAATAATAATTTAATGGATTTAATTTGCCGCTAATTACACGACAATAGGATGAAATTTAAGATGGGAAATGCGATGGGTGCGACAAAGTAAAATGGACAGAATTCCCCGCCTTTTCTCATAAATAAAAATATTTAATGACAATTTCAAAGAGTTTCCTCCTCCATTCCGAGAAAGCAGCTTTTTGGCTTCTTGCGCCAGCTGTGGTCAGAGGCGAAATATGAAAAAGCAAAGGTCGGAACCGAAGCGATAACATTAAATGGCTTTTGCCAAAAATTGTGAGCTTTCTGTGTTTTATGTCAGGGATCCCGCCATATTCGTGGGAAGAATGGACGACGAAGTGCCCCTGGAGGGAGTTGTCTGGACTATCTCCATCAATGTGTGGGGGAATTTCCGAATAAAGGGAAAGAAAGGCACACGGGAGGAGGACTTCGGCACAACCGCCGGAGGGGTAGGGAGAAATTGACTGGCCCTGGAGGGGGCGGCAGAGGAACCCTCTTTTCCCGGGGGGGGGGGAGGTTCTGCTGCTGCTGGCCACTCACCGCCCCCTATATAAAGTGGAGGAGGGGGGGGGGACGGAGAAAGGCCACAAGGAGGGGTGAAGGAAACGGCCGGAATAAAGCATATAAATAGCTGGGGAGGGGTCTGGACTGACGGGGAAATGGCCCCAACTGAATGGCGGGGGAAGAAATTAAAGGAGGGAAAAGTGCGGACGAAGAGGTGAAGAGAAGACAGAGAAAGGAGAGAGAGACTTTGGGGGAAGAGAAGACAGAGAAAGGAGAGAGAGACTTTGGGGGAAGAGAAGACAGAGAAAGGAGAGAGAGACTTTGGGGGAAGAGAAGACAGAGAAAGGAGAGAGAGACTTTGGGGGAAGAGAAGACAGAGAAAGGAGAGAGAGACTTTGGGGGAAGAGAAGACAGAGAAAGGAGAGAGAGACTTTGGGGGAAGAGAAGACAGAGAAAGGAGAGAGAGACTTTGGGGGAAGAGAAGACAGAGAAAGGGAGAGAGAGATTGGGGGAGAGAAGACAGAGAAGGAGAGAGAGACTTTGGGGGAAGAGAAGACAGAGAAGAGAGAGAGACTTTGGGGGAAGAGAAGACAGAGAAGGAGAGAGAGACTTGTGGGAAGAGAAGACAGAGAAAGGAGAGAGAGACTTTGGGGGAAGAGAAGACAGAGAAGGAGAGAGAGACTTTGGGGGAAGAGAAGACAGAGAAGGAGAGAGAGACTTTGGGGGAAGAGAAGACAGAGAAGGAGAGAGAGACTTTGGGGGAAGAGAAGACAGAGAAGGAGAGAGAGACTTTGGGGGAAGAGAAGACAGAGGGTGGAAGACATTGATAGAGAGAAAGAGATAAAAGAGAAAGGAAAGGCTAAAAAAGAAGTAAAATTATTGGCTGATCGGATGATTCAGCGCTTAAACGACACATGGGGACATTTTTTTGTTAACAACTTTATAGTGAGAGGCTTTAAATCGGATATGAGGAAGATGATCAGACTGGACGGAGAGGGGGGGAGGGTGGGGGGGGGGCTGAAACGATTCAAACATTTCCGGAGAATGATAAATCAATGGGTGATAAAAGGAGGACAGCTTATTACATTTTAAGACCGTTTACGAGATTTAGGAAACTGGTTAGGATAGATATAAAGGTGAAACTTTACGCCAAATTGTCAATTATTTTAAAAAAAGCTCTCCCTCCGGGGGTGATTGTTGATCTGAAATAAGTTAGCCCCCCGAGGCGTTTGCAAACACCGCAAAATTAATCATTCCATATGCCGGGAAAGAGACAGGCGGAGGTTAGACGGCAAAAGTGCTTAAAGGAAATAAAAACAAAAGCATAATAAATCAAAAGTCATATAAATATAAATAAATTAAAATTGGATTCACAGTTTTGGGGCCGTGTCCAAATCCTCCGATGAATGGAATTTGAAATATTCGAAGAAAAAAGAGTGAGAGGGAGGGAAAAGGAAATTGCGAGTAATTTCGAATCTCCGTCCATTGGCCATTTTATATGGCAAATGGCCAATGGACGGCACGGCACATTTTGTGTCTGAATAATAATCAAAGCGGCGCCATTGCATGAGTTTGTCCCTTCCGGCGGTGCCGACCCAATCACCAAATTGAATTGTGCCAAAGGCAAAGAAAGGCAAAAACGAAAATATACGGCCCGGACAATTCAATTCATTTCGTACAATTCGTCATAACAAACAGCGAAACTTTCAAAATTCGGTAATGAATTATTTGTATTTGTGATGATTATGAGAATGGGCCATTTCCAACAGTTTTTTTGCTTGTTAAGACAAATTTAAGGGGAGGGGAGGGCATTCATCGGACTGGAGAAAGGGTGGGGCTAAAGGAATAAATTACCGGTTGGCATTTCCCGAAGGAATTCATCCCCCCCCCCCCCCCCAAGGGTTGGAATTAGCCAAAATGGGAAAAGCAATGTTTGTTTCTAAGCAAAAGTAAATACTTTCTTCTCATTTCGTAAGTTTACAACTTTTTTACCCTTTTTGTCCTAAACATCTTGCCATGCCGGATGGAGCTTATGGCACATTTCATTTTAGAAAAAGATAAACTGTTGAACGAAGAAAAAACGAGATTGTGTTTTTTATGTAAATCGGGCTTTAAACTGACAAAAAGGCCTTCAAAATAAAATGATGGATAATTGCCCCTGAGGGGGCGACAAGCTTAAACTTTTGTTTGGGGAGAAAAGCAACTTTAATTGCCATTTGGGAGAGTTTATGGCCAAATAGATAATGGGCGAGCTTTTCAGGACGGCTTTAATTTTTGCTATAGTGACACAAAAAAGTGAAAAACAGATTTTGAATAAATAAAAAATAGAATTCCCATTTAAATAGGAAATCGGCCAAATCAATTGAGGCTATTTATTTGAGTTGAAAGGTCGTGCCCAACTCTCATCTGCTAATTGATTGTTTTAACGACCGACAAAACGCTTTTGCGTGCTTTGGAAAAACATTGGCCCGTTTGGCCCAACTCAAAGTTCGTTAGGCAAAACCCCCCAAGCCAAAAGTGCATTCATTGGCAGGCAATGTGCTGCATTTGCTCATATTCCGCCTCAGTTCCACCGGCGCAACATGTTAATGTATTCGGGTCTATCGCCTTTTGCCGGGGTCTGGGAAAGGGCAAATTAGCACATTGTTTGCCCCACCTTGGCATTGGCATTGGTATTGGCATTGTGCCGTCGGTGTGACACTTCGCCCGGACACAAAAAAGTTAAAAACACTGGAGGTGTTTTGGTCCGTAAAAAAATTGTCAGAGCGTGGAAAATCTGCGCCAACCCCGACTGATAAACAGTTAATTGGAAGAGTTTTACAGCAGCGAATTTTGTTGTTGTCGTTTAGAATCCCGATTTGGATTTTCGACTAATTTAAGTCATTCTCGACATATTTAGTCATTTTGTCTGTTAAAAATATAACTATTGCACAATAATGGCATGAATTTTGCCCCATCCCTTCCCGCTTTTTAACCGAATCTCTCCAAATTATCCATCCAACAAAACGGACTTTGCCATTGGAACAAGTTCAGAGGATAGCACTCTTTTCGCTATTTGTCGGTTTGTCCCCCCCAAATTCCCAAGGGGCAATTTGTCATTTGTCCAGGAAGGACAGACACCAAAACAAGTCGGAGGATGTGACGGAAGGCTAAGGCCGAAACGGGGAAAGAAAGGTGAAATCGGACGGCAAGCGCCCGGGGGGGGGGAGTGCCGGGAGGGGGGAAGAGTGCCGGGGGGAGGGGAAGAGTGCCGGGGGGAGGGGAGAGTGCCGGGGGGGGGGGAGTGCCGGGGGGGGGAGTGGGGGGGGGGAGTGCCGGAAGGGGCGAAAGAAGAGTCGCCGTAAGATTCAGAAATATTAATTAATTTTTAGTAAAAAATTAATTAATTTCTGAATGATTTCAAAATGCTAAGAATTAATTTTTATTATTTATTTTCCTCTGAAATTGGTCAGTGGGGGTGACAAAGAATAAAAGTCATCAGAAGGCACGAAAGGAGCTTTCTTCTCAAATTTCATTCGCCTCAAATTTGTGAGGAAATGAATGCTTTTGCTCTTTGGGGGATTCGGCGGTTATTTATATAAATTGCAAATAATAAAAGGAAGTGCAACATTTTTTTGAAAATGCATTTTTTTGGGGGTTTAAATTGAAATTGCATTAATTATTGGTGCGCGTTCATTGTCGAAAGCAAAGCATTTTCAACAGATGTTCAAAACGTTCATTGAATCAAAGAGCAGAAATTCCAATGGTCTCTCTGATCGCAATCGGCTTCCGATCACTCTTCGCCGCTATCGTGAAAAGAGAATTTGACGTTCAATAGCTTCGTTTGGAACTCGCTTAAATGACTTTTTGAAAGCCCCCCGTCCATTCCACTCACTCACGTTCGGTTCCAAACTTTGATCAGCTCCTTGGCGTCGTCGCGACGTTCAACAAAGATGAGCATGTACGAGCAAATCAGCACATTTTCGTAGCCAATTAAGTTTCGCTTTGCCTTTTCCGCATGGTCAGTGCGATGTTTGACCCGGCAACTGAGGACATTTAGGCCGCGCACCTGCACACAAAAGACTCCAAAATTATTTGGTTTTAATTAATTTGAATGTGAAGTGTTTTAAACTTGCCGGACCCGCTGACCTACCTTCTCATGGCATACACTTAGAAACTGTTTCCGCAACACAACCAAGTCCTTGACCGGCGGCAAATTCCACACGAGCACCGCATTATGCTTGACCGCCTTGCTTTCTAAGCACATCTCTTGAAACATTTGCGTCAATTCCGAGTCCGTATCCTCCGGCGACAAATCATTGGCCTTCAACGAGTCCTCACGGCCACGGTTGGCAAAATTGACAGAAGGTCCTTTCTCCATGTCAATTGAACAACTAAAGACCAGCGAAAAAGCTTTTTCCAGTGGATGAATTAGTGAGAGTTTGGGTCATCATTATACGAAAGAATGGAGGGGGGGGGGAGGGGGTGGGTGAGAGGGGTAAAAACCCAACTCGTTCCCGGCCAACTCGTTCACCCCCAACTCGTTCACTTTTTAAAGTGTTTTTTCGTTATAACTTTTTTCAAAGTCGACCAAATCAAACATTTTTGATATCATTCGAAAGCTTATAACTAGTAGAAGCTTTCGAAAGCAAAAGCTAAGCGATTAGCCAAATTTCAAAAATGTTATGGCCAAAAAACGTTTTTTTGGCCACAATTGGTCATAACTTTTTTAAGAATTATCCAAAAGCTTAGCTTTTGCCTTTGTAAGCTTCTACTCATTGCATGCTTTCGAATGATATCAAAAATGTTTGATTTGGTCGACTTTGAAAAAAGTTATAACGAAAAAACACAAAAAAAGTGAACGAGTTGGGGGTGAACGAGTTGGCCGGGAACGAGTTGGGTTCCGTCCGGTGAGAGGACGCCCAAATACACTCAACCATCCCACAACAAAAACATTCGAATGACCCATCCCCTCGGGGGAGGGACGGATTCTTCGACCTCCAACTTAAGCGTCCTTACTACCCCACATTAATCAACCATCTGCTGGTAAGTTTTAGTTGTTTTGCTTGCAACAGAAAGTCCATCCATTGGACAATCAATTGGTTTTAGAATAAACAATTGGGGCTGAGAATGGAGTTAAATAAACATTTATGGTGACAATAACAGCGAATGACATTCACAAAATGGCATATTTATTGGCAAATGTCCGCCTTCAACTGATCAAAACCGTCCCTTTGCGCCATTTCACAGTATTCGCTGAATTGCCGAATGATCGTCCGGATAAATGCGCAGAGAGTGCCAAAGACTTCGCGGAATATTTGCTCATTGTGCACATTTGGTTCCGTGTGAAAGAGATCACAAAAACGCTGCATTGACTTGTAGAATTGGATGTAAATGTTGAGATTAGCCAGTTGCATGGACTGCTCGCTGTCGTTCGGCAGCGATTCGTTGTCCGGAGCTTTCAAAAATTTCTGGCGAGAAAATGAATAACGAATGGACCCAAATAGAAATAGGCACATTTAAATTTATTTAAGTTTTGCCTTGGGGGTATCGAAAAAAAACAAATTTTTAGGGGGTGCATTTTTCGTTTAAGTTGAGAGAGTGCAATCAAATTTTAACGGTAATTTTTCAAGTTCTTTTAGGCGTCGGTTGGCATCGCTAGGAAAAATTTTAAGATTTTAACAATATTTATTAAGAAAATTGGTCTAAAAATTACAAGAAAATCAAAAGGGTCCCCCCCCCCCCCTATGGTTTGACAAAAACCGGTTTTTGATTAACCGGGGGTCAGCCAAAACCTGAAACCGAAAACCGGGGGTCGCAAAACCGGCCTACCCAAAAACCGGGACCCCCGGTTTAAATTCCGGTCGTGAACAACCCTAATTCCTACTGAAATATGGACTAAAAATGCACAAATTAGTAACTTTTCTTCATACAAAAATACTCCAGCGTCGTTATTCCTTACCTTAATGCTTTGGACAATGCAAAACAGCTTTGGATTGTCAATGCCAAGTCTTTTGGTTAAAAATTCGTTAAAATTGTCGACATTTTTTGCCAATCCATCAAACATTGGCTTAGCGCTGATCAACTTGCAGGCGGAATGCCGGATGCTCAGCTGCGTTTGTTCGTCCAATTCATTTTGAACAATTTCCGTCGGCACCCCCAAAAGGGACATCGAAATTTCAATGCCAAAAAGGACATTGTCGATGATTTGTCCCGACAGAATGAACGCGTTTCGGCGTTGGCCATAAACAAAATCGATTGGTTTTAGCAACGCAAGTCCAATCTGTTGTTGGTAAATCCGAGGCTGTATTTTAGTTGACCGGAGACAAAAAACGGGTAAAATTATATAAATCAATCGATCTGGGCAAATTCGTTTTAGTGCATCAAATAACATATTTTCAAAATCTTTTTTTTTTTGAAAATTGCATTTCTGCACCTTGGGACCTATTTTTTGTACATAACTCGTCGAATATAATTCCGGTCAACTAAAGCATATCCAACTCCGATTATATTTCGATATTTAGACTTTTGCCTATCCGATTATATTTCGATATTTAGACTTTTGCCTATCCGATTATATTTCGATATTTAGACTTTTGCCTATCCGATTATATTTCGATATTTAGACTTTTGCCTATCCGATTATATTTCGATATTTAGACTTTTGCCTATCCGATTATATTTCGATATTTAGACTTTTGCCTATCCGATTATATTTCGATCTGTAGACTTTTGCCTATCCGATTATATTTCGATATTTAGACTTTTCCCTACTCCGTGCTCCAATTTTCGGTTAGCTAAAATTTGCTGCTTTTCCTGAAGTTCATGTGCCAAAAGTTCGCTGGTCATTTCACTGATATGTGCCCATCGTTTGTTGCTTTTTCTAACGAATTGTTCGATCAGTTCGGCTACTTTTTCTTTTTTTGGCAATTTAATTTTTAAATAATTTTCATTAATTGGCATTTTGCCCTTTGTTTTAAGCCTTTTGTTCATTTGTTTAATACCATTTAATGACTCTTTTAGTGACGGCATTTCCAGCGCAACTTTTTGCTTTCTTTTTGCCTCCTAAACATGTAATTTAAAAACTTTTATGCTTAAATTTTTAAATATATAATTTTTCATTAATCTTTTTTTCGAAAGAATAAATATTTTACATTTTTATTCCCAGCAATTTCTTTGCCTAATCGCGCAATTTCGTCCTCATCATTTGCCAACAAATCGCATAAATAATTCGAATATTGCGCGTCGTCAATTTCAAATTCCGTGGAACAATTTTCTTCCTCTAATGACAAAATTTGTTTATTTTTGCCGTCCTTTTTCCATTCTTCGTTAGTGCAAATGCATAAATTCAAGCTCAGAATTTGCAATAAAATCGCTATTTTTGATACCATTTAGAAATGGATTTTAATTTCTTAAAATAAAACTTTTCATAATTTATTAAAATTTATTTTATTAAAGTATTTTAAAAATAACTGCAATTGTAAAGTTTGGCCTTTTCAGTAAATGGAATTTTACGTTAATGTAAGAAAAAAGAATGCAATTACAAGCAAATTTTCTTGGACCGATTCTTTTTCCAATTGGTGAATTAAAGTATTTATATAATTTGAGGGCTAAAAACAGAGATAAATAAATATTTATTAAATATTTAATTTATTAATTAAATGGAATGGGGGGGTGGGATTATTATTTAGCATGTACAATGAATGTATTAGAGATGTAAACATTAGCGTTAGACAACAGAGCTTTCAGAAAATCGATTAAGAAAATGTAAAGACTCAGCCTGCTTAATCAAATGACGCTCAGAGAATGTTCAACAACAAACACTTACCTAATGCTGATCGATCTGCACCAAAATGGCCAAAATAGTTAAAAGTTTAGAATGTTGGCTGTTATGAGCCGTGGACTGAAGTGAAGTGTTCCTTCTTTTCAGTGGGGACCAGGGTGGCCACGGATATGTCCAGACATGTCCGGACATATCCGAATATACCCGGATATTTTGGACATATGACATATCCGGACATATCCGAATATACCCGGATATTTTGGACATATCCGGACATATCCGGATATACCCGGATATTTTGGACATATCCGGACATATCCGGATATACCCGGATATTTTGGACATATCCGGATATACCCGGATACGGATGGACGGATATGAAAAGTCAAATCCGCGGATATCCGCGCATATTTCCCGGCACCATCTATCGGCATCACCGGACCCCTCTCATTCCTAAAAAGCTTTAAAAAATTACCGCATTTTTAAATTTTTGGATCAAATCTCTTATGATTGCTAATTCTCTGCGGAACTTTTATTGAATTTCATTTCCATGTTAAACCATTTTTTGTACTGATAAAAAAAAATTCTTAATTTTTGGTTTAAAAATTTGGAAATTTTTTTCTCAGAATGAGACGGATACAAACGGACACGGATTTAAAAATTTGTATTCATGGCCACCCCTGGCGGGGAACTGAGTTGTTCACTTCATAGTTTTTTCATCGCATGGAGCATCAATACGCTTCCGCTCCGAAGCCCTCCCCCACGTCTTAAGCAAAGCCTAAGCTTAAGCCTAAGCTAGGCTTAATCTTTAGCTTCAGTACGGGACTGAATCAGCATTTGGGGGGAGGGATAAAGACGATTACAATGCATTGGTACATATAAAGTTTGATGTAAACGGTGCGTTTCGACCCATCGGTCGATACGGCGACGCCGCACTGTCCAAAAAGCACTTATAGTTAAGTAATTTAAATTCTAAATTTATTTATATGAAAAGTGAATGCCATAAGATATTTTGGTCGTATAGAAATTATTTTCACCTTTTACTGCCATTTATAAAACGGATGACTTTTGTATTCGCGGTTTGGCATTTAAAAGAATGGCACAATACCCGGCGGCGAATGCAAAACATTTTAATAACCATTACATAAAACTATTTATTCTTTGAAGAAAATCAAATTATGCTGTTCTGTCAGCAAAGACTACATATAATCTTTGATTTATGTTCGTTTTTTGAATTTTAATTATTCTGCCAAAAAAGGCCGATTCTTAAAATAAATCAGCCAAAGAATTTATAGGCTTCACATAGTCTTTGAAAGAAATTGCCTCTGGCACTTTGTTTAAGTTAATTTAGAAAAGGTAATATTTTTCAAAAAAGCAAAAAATATCAAATTCTAAAAATTTATTAAAACATTCATAGTTAAATTTATTGTGAAAACATCCATCTGAAATTGGTGAAAATCAAAAGTTTTATTTCTTTCTCCCTCTCTTCTTTTAGACTCCCCCCCCCCCCCCCCCCCAACTTTCCATATGAAAGTGTCCCCCCCCCCTCCTTTTATTTATGCGCTTCCAAAAGGGTAATGAGCTTAGTTTAAGGGATTTCCCTGTTGGGGGTGTAGTCGGGGGGTCGGGGGGGGGGGCGGGGGGGGCAGAGGGGGGGGGGGGGGGGGGGGGGGGGGGGCGGAGAGTGTGCAGCTTTAATTGTTGGTGTTGGCCAACCAACCTTTTCAACGCGTCTTCTACCTCCCTTCTAACTGAAAGAGCAAAAAAGGGGGCCACTCCATTCACCAAATCCCCGGGGGAGCTAAAACCATCCCCGGTGCGATGGATGACATTCGCAGCTTTTGGTCGCTCCATGGCCAGCCATAGTTCGCTCTGTTCGGTCGCGCATGTGTCCTACTTTGGGGTGAACAGTCCGGGGGGGGGGGCAAAGGCCAACCGATCGACAGGACCAGTCCAGTTCCTCTCCCCCCTTTCACCCTAAGCCTGTCCCATTGCCCCAGATTTGGGGGTGGGCGGCCTTTCTGCGCGCACACCCCACACATCATTTTCCTTTTACTTTCCGATCGGCGGAGAATGAATGAATGTCTTCAGCTACTCCTCCCCTCCCCCCCCCCCCCTCCCCCCCCCCCCCCCCCCCCCCCCCCCCCCCCCCCCCCCCCCCCCCCCGCCCCCCCCCCCCCCCCCCCCCCCCCCCCTCCCCCGCCCTCCCCCCCCCCCCCTCCCCTCCCCCTCCCCCTCCCACCAGCCCTTCCCCTTTCGCTTTCCCCGACGCAATTTCTCTCCCTCTAGGCCAAATCCGCCTCAAATGCTCTTCCACCATTTCCATTCACTTCCCCCCCCCCGCCCCATCCATATCCATCAGACGCACATATATCGTCCCAAAACCGGTTGCTTTTGATTTTTTCATGGCCACTTTAGCGAATCCATGACCCCGAAATGGGGCAAAAGTGTTTTTGTGTGGACCGGCTGAGGAGCTTTGCTTTCAAGGCGAAGGTTGGGATTGAGTTCTGATGGATGCGATGGACGATGGGGGGGGGGGGGGGGGGGGTGGGATTTGCATGATCTGGTGAATCCAACTCAGCAGAAAACAATTCAGGTTTGGCCAATTGCCCGACTGTGGCCAACACTCTCGATTTTGCGCTTTGCATTTTGAAATTGAGACCAACGGCCACAAATTTAAAGTTGCATCAATTTCAGAGACAAATTTCCATTTGTCGTAGCGTCCGTCCATTTACCTTTAAATCCGTCCAATTTCGTTCACATTTTACTATTTCCCCACCTGATTGAGAGCTTTAAGCTCATTCATTTCCATTTTGATTTAGCGGCCAACCAAAAGAACAATCGATCCGATGCGAGTTTATTGTGGCCAATTTATTATTTATTATTTTATTCATTTGGCCCCGTTTGAGTTTGAGATAAAGCGGGCTTTTGGATGTTTATTAGAGGAATGTTGTGTTAGCCGCTTTAACCGACTGATCTTCTTCCTTTTGGCCTCATTCTTTGATCATTTCTTTTGTTGGAATAATCAAAAGAATTTCAACCACTTTTTTCATTGATCAATTCATTCACACAAAGCGTCCAATCCGACATTTTTATGGGCTGTAAAAGTCAAAAATTTGCCTCCTTTTGTGCTTTGCGGTCATTCATTCATTCATTCGCAGTCCGTCGCGGCCATCGACCAAAGAAAGCATTTCATTCGCGCCAATTCATTGCAAATGTTTGTCCGATAATTTAAAATATAATTTAGTCTATTCAAAATGCGGCCAAAAGAGTTTTGGCGTTATGCCAACAGAGACTTTTGAATATTTAAATTTAAAAGATCACCGGGACTAACAATGCTTGAAATGAAAAAGGCCAATCCCGACAATCTCTGCTCGAGCCGTTCGATTACTATTAAAAGTTAAGGGAAAAAGTGTAAAAATCGGATTTCATTGTTTCTGGTCATAACTTTGTTTTTTTTATCCAATGCTTTTTCGAATGCTTACAAATAGCTTCCTATTCATACGGCCTTTCGAATGATATAAAATTATGAAGATTGGTCAGTCTTAAAAAAGTGATGAGCTGTTAAACGTTCTTGGGATGCAGTTGGCGGGACGCAGTTGACCCCCCCTCCCCTGAGGGGGGGGGGGGCTGCCCACTCACTGATGCCCCCCCCCCTCTCCCCTCCCCCCCCTCCCCTCCCCTGAGGGGGGGGGGCTGCCCACTCACTGATGCCCCCCCCCCCTCTCCCCTCCCCCCCCCCCCTCCCCTGAGGGGGGGGGGGCTGCCCACTCACTGATGCCCCCCCCCTCTCCCCTCCCCCCCCCTCCCCTCCCCTGGGGGGGGGGGGCTGCCCACTCACTGATGCCCCCCCCCCCCATCCTTTTATTGATGCACAAAACCATTTTCATCATCTCGCGCCCGGAAATAGCCGCACAAACAAACGTTTGCGCAGGACAAATGCCTCTTTTTCTATGGGATAATAATGTTCGTCAGATCGCAAATTACGCGGCCCATTGGACGGTTGGCCAATGCTTTAAACTCTTTGGGGGGCCAAATCCGTTTTGGCTTTTCCCTTGCCGAATTGGTCATTTTTGTTGGCTTTCATTCATTCAACGCGCGAAAAATGGACGCTGGGCCGGAGAGAAGAGTGACCAACCCCAGCCATCGTTGGGCCAGTCGGTTGGCTGTCAATTGGCCTATTTTTGGCCGCCGTGGACAGTGAGTGACCAAAGGGCCAAATGGAAGAAAAGAAACCGCCGTCATTAATTCGTTCATTCATTTCTTAAAATCTCTCAACAAGCGAATGGATTCTCTGTAAATCGCATCCATTACCCCCCGGCGGTGTGTGTTGGCCTTAGACTTCTGATTTTGTTTGTCGAATTTGCCTCCCCCCCCCCCCCCCCCCCTTAATAAATTCTTTCTAAGCTTTTTTTCTGTATTCGCAAAAGCTTCATCGCGTTTAAGTTTCCTATTTAAAAATTGGGTTCGCCGGGGTCCATTTCTTGTCGAACTTTTTGTTCGTTAAGTTGTTAATGAGATCCTGTTGTTGAAGTGAAGGTCACGCAGAAAGACCGGCGTTCCCTCCCTCAAATGTCTGCTGAATGAGTGGCGGTGATTAGCATCTTCTGACCAGATCAGTCAGCAACAAGCAGCCGAAAGCGGATTTGACTGAACGGAACAGCAACAACAATTCGTCCGCTCGCCCATAAAATTACCCGCTTTCATTTTCTCCCCCACGAAAATCTGCGAAATCCAACGCAACATTCGACGCATTTTCCATCGTTAATCGCCTTTATTCGCCCATTTATCGCTTCCCTCCTCCGTCCGTTCGCCGTTCGCCCCAAGCGAAAAAGAAAAAAGAAAGGAAAGGAACACGTCCCCCGGGGCAATTTGCCGCGGGATGGGATCTGATCCAATGCGACGATAACAATGGAAAGGATGAAGAATGTGTGAACAGTGAAGAGACGGATAATGGACGACGAGAGATCGGGGGGGGGGGGGTGGGGGAGGGGATTAGGTGGAAATTGTTTCATTCATCGCTCTGATCAGTCGACAACAGATCATTTCCTCCGACTGATCGGTAGACAACAGATCGTTTCCTCCAATTGATCAGTTCGACAATGATGGATCAGATCGCCCATCACCCGCCCAAAGGCAATTTTGGTTTTCAATGATGAGCTCGCACTAATCAGCACGAAAAGCAGCAGAACTTAACGGTACGGAGCATTTTTTTGCTCGTCTGACCGAAAAGCGTCGCTAAATAGCCGAAAACTTTTATAATTATTAGATCAAGATTTGTTCCTTAAAGACAAGCATTACAATTATTTGCGATTTTCATTTTTATTTGATTATTTCATAATTTCTTCTCAAAAAATGCAAATCATGAAAGGACAGGCAAAAAATGCTTTTTTTTGGACCGACACAGCCGCCCCATTTCCCCCCCCCCCCCATTCAAATCAAATCAAATCAAATCAAATCAAATCAAACCTCCAACCCTCCAACAGTCAATGCGAATTTCCTCCCCCCGCAATGAATGCCAGCCGGCGACGACCGAAGAAGTCATAAGATTTCTGGCATTTTTGTTTTGCGCAAAAAGCTCACAAATTTGCCCAAATCCCACACATATCGCACGACCCTCCCAATTTTTGTGTCTTCAAAAAGAATTCGCTTTATGTAAAAGCTCAAATTTGCTTGCGCCACTATATAATCAGTTGTTTGAATCTCACTTTACAGCCATCCCCCGATTAAAAAAGCCCCCCCCCCGGCAATATTTTCAAATCTTAATTGGACTAGCCAAATCAATTGGCGTAAACAAAATAAAAATACGGGCCATACAACCATATAAAAAACAATCATTCCATTCCATCCATTCAAATGATCTCTCGCGTCAGGAATTGTTGTTTATGTGTGGTGGAAGTGAATGATGGGGGGGGGGTAACGTGGCCGGATATTAAGGACAAGGATATGACCGGCCCCCGGGGGGAGGGGGGAGGGGCCTAGAAGAATAAAGATATACAATTATATTATGTATTTATACCCGAAAACAGATGCCAGAGCTAACAGGGCAATTATTTTTCAATGCCAGCCATTCATTCAAAATTCATTTCCATTTTCCCTAAAAAATTATGTGGTCCTCATCCTCAATCACTCACTTTCGGTCGGATGCTCGAGAATAGTCACTAATTCCAAGAAGCCGAGAGATTTTAAAAAAATGATTTAACTGACTTTTTATGGGATCATTTTGACGTTTGCTTTCATCTGAATCGAAAATTCAAATGAAAAAAGTCCACCACTTGAAGAACATTCATTGTTGGTCGGTCTCCAAGCTTTTTCCGATTCTTTTCTTTTTTTGACGCTTCGATCTTTTGTTGAAATTTGTCAAATGCATTTATTCAAGGCGTCACTTTATCAGTTTGTTCCAATGATTACGTACCCAAAACAATGCCATGGACAATTTTTTCAAAATTTTTGTCCGTCGATTTGTGACATAAAACTTTGAAACTTTAGAAAAATATGAAGAATTTATAAAAGCTAACCTAACCAAATTGGGCTGTTGTTTAGATAACACTGACCTACTACAAAAAAACCAAAAATTCCGGATTTTTTGCCAAAAAGTTCAAATCCACCCAAATGTCCGACATCCGGTTACTTCTTGGTACGTACTTTTCCATTTTCTCTCCCCCCCCCCGCCCCCCGAAGGGACAAAAATTATGTCAATTTCTTTCATTTTCTTAAAACGCCCCCCCCCCCCCCCTCCCGCACTGAATTAATTAATTCATTCATTCATTAAATCACAACATAACCCCCCAAAATGCATTCATTTGAATGCATTCATTGCGCGAGATTGTTCCATCCATTCTTTCATTGAATGGTCAAACCCTCCAAACATTGTCCAACTTTGTGGGTTAAGCACTTCTTCCCCCCCCCCCCCCCCCCATTCTCCACACCGCCGCAATACAACAAATTTTGCACCCCATCCATTAAAATTGTCTTTGGGGCGACGATTGAGTTAAATTGGCATAAAAAGGGGATGATGCCGACCATTATGACGGCATTTGCCCCGTTTCTTACAAAAGGGCAAAATTGGGTAGTTAATCCACCGAATTCACCCAAATTGGACAAAGGGGCGGGGGGGGGGGGCGGGGGGAGGCGGGGGGGGGGGGGCTATTTACACGGGGGGGGGGGCGGGGTGTCCAGCAGCTCCAGCATTATTCCCTGTGGTCCGTCGCGCCATTCACCAACTGTCCAACATTCACTCCTTACCGTACTTTAATATTTATTCTCAGATTTTTACACATTTTAATTTAGTATTTTTCCCTACAGGAAATTCACTTTACAGTACTGTCCAAACATCAATTTTCTTTTACTTGGCATTTTACGTGGCCAATCGGTGGGATTGTAACAATAAGACAACAAATCTAATCAAACTGAGACCAGCACTGAACGAATTGCGTGTGACTTCTGCAAAATGCATGGAACACTTTGTGAAAATGGTCAGTTTCTATAATATAAATCAAATTGTGCATGCCTTGAAGGCTCGACACGATCAATTCCGAAAGGGATCTTTCAGTCCCCGAATCCTTTCACCCCAAAGGGTCTTCCAAAAACTTTCATCCTCAGACCTTTCCCAACAACCGGCCTTTTGTGTCGGTATTCTCGAGAAGGGTCAACAACAGTCGGATCCGGTCTTTCGGTTGCCTGTCCGGCGGGGGGCTGTGGCCCCAAAACGGAAAAACGGGTTGGACAAGGACGCCGCCCCGGGGGGAAAAGAGAGAGAATAAAGGAAATAGTCGCGAATCCGGCCTTCTTGCATAAGCGATAAAAGAAAGTTGATGGAAAAGTTGGAAATTTAATTCAGAAAATGAATTTTGACCCCCCAAAAGTTTTTTTGTTCAATTTAAAGGGACTTCGCGGCGCTTTTTTTGCGCGACCGCCCCATTTTTGGTGTACGCGCCGCACCCCTCGTGTTCTGTACGGTTCCGAATTTATTCGATTTTATTGAACGGTCCGTCCTTTTAAGACTTTGAGGAGTTCTGAGACTCTCAGACATTCTGGATCTTTTTGAAAGTTTATCAATTAACTCGTTTAACCGTTTAATTACCCCCCCCCCCCCCCCCCCCAATGTTTATAAATAATACAATCAAATCATTTCCTTCCAATGCAAAGAAATGAATGAATTGCCTGCCTTTTGTTGTGTTCAATTGACGGGAGAGATTGCATAAAATTGGTGCAAGGCCACCGACAGATTCGGTGGGTGGGAGGGAATATTTGAACGGATTTTGAACAAATTGACTGAATTTCATCGCAAAAATCATTTATTTAATTATTTAATCGTCTCGGCGATTTTTCTTTGCCCGAGGGCAACGATAGGTTTTAATTTTTACAAATACAATGTCCCAAAATGAATGTTCGTTCAATGCATAAATCGTTTGTTGGCAATTAAGCTCAATTATCGTATTAAGCACTTGCAAGCACTGTGCTTCTCCCACAGGCTTAAGAAAACGGTTGCTTTCATCTATTCCATTTCTCTTTCAAGACGTGCCGCCATGCCCTCAGCAGTCACAATCATCGGCATCATCTCCTTCTTCCATGTCGTCGTGTTCCATAATCGTCCTCCTCTCTTTTCTTCCTCCTCATAATCACCCCCCCCCCTATGTCCGTCCCACCATATCCGACATTAATCCGGCACAATTAAGTGAGTGGTCCGTTTAAAGTGTCCTCTTTTCGGCACTTTTGTTTTCTCAGACCATTTTGGGTGCGATGGCTTTCACAGTCCCCCCAATTCCTTTGCCCCTCACCCTTTGCTTCTTCTCTTCCCATTGCCCCTATCTCCCTCCCCTTCCTTCCCTCCCTCCCTTCCTTCCCTCCCTCCTTCCCTCCCTCCTTCCTTCCCTTCCTCCTCTTCCTTCCATACCCCAATTCCTCCTCTTCCTTCCATCCCTTCCTCCTCTTCCTTCCATACCCCAATTCCTCCACAATTACCGTCCTTGAAGGGTCCCAATTCATTTTGTGGCGGCGGCACAATTGTTCTTCGTTGGAGAGTGAAGAAAGATGGCAGGGAAATCACCCGCGGTACGACGACGGACGGACGGACGGACGGTCGTCTCCCGTTATCAGATCTGCGAGACAGGAATATATTTATATATTGGGGAGATGGAGGAAGTGTGATGAGAAGGGCGGGATGAAGGGAAGATGAAGAGGAGGAGGGGATGAAGAAATGGGAGAAGAAATTACAGAGCAAGCGAAAGGAAGACGAAGGTCCCCCCTCCCGCCCGTCCAAGGTGAATTGGTCGGGGGGGGGACGCGGGTTATGCCGACGAAGACTTTACGAGTTGCGCTGTCGCTGGGGGGGGGGGGGAGGGGAGAAAGGACGTCGGGGAGGGGCACAAAACGGATCATCTCAACAGCAGCAGAAGGGACGGGCGGAGGGGGGGGGGGAGGCGGGGGGGGGGGGGACGATTGTCTCCCCCCCCCCCCCCCCCCCCCCCATCGTCCACTTCATTTCTTCCCCCATTCCTTTGGTTTCCGCCACCATATGCGGACGATGTCGATAGGGGTGAGGACGGAAGAAGACCTCCTCCATCTTCTGGCATTTGCTTCGTCACCGCTCTTCCGGATGAACAAACAAAATCACTCCCTCCCTCTCTCCTCCCGCATTCGTCTTCCGCCAATCTTCAACTTCCTCTTCACTTTACTTTCTGGAAGAGTCCCTCTTCCGGCGACGAGGAAAATGAGGTCATCCACCTCCATCCCGCCCGCCAGTTCCATTGCTTCTTCTGTGATGGCCATGTCCCCATTTTGCCCCCCCCCGTCTTCGGGACGTTTATTCCAATTGGCCAATCACTTTGTGTCGCCCCGTCTCCCATTGCCATATTCTTGAGCGCAACAGAAGCGGAAGAATGTGCCGGGAGGGAAAACCTTTTTGTACTCCTCCCACTCGGCCAATGAATCCATCCGTCCCCGTCCATTTGTGGCAATTTGGCCGTTTGTGCCGAGCCGGGAGGACCTTCGGATTAAATAAATGTGCGCCCATGGGAAAACTTTTTATTTATTCACTTTTCATTGGGGCGATGTGCAAATTGTTGGAAATGAATGGGGGAGAGGCCACCCAACAACAAAACAATGGCAACGGATGTACTTACTTATGCTTATAAATGGACATGGCTTGGCCGGTCGGTCGGACGAAAATCCTCAAACTTTGAAAAAAAAAACAAATCCAAGGATCACCTTTATGAGCTAACATTGTTTGAATAATCAAAATATTTTAAAATCAATAAATATATTTGAAATTTTTCATTATTTTTCGATAACAGTACGTCCATTGGCCAAGCCCGGAGCCTAATCCCCCAATTCATTTGTAGCCCATTGTTTGCCGTATCTTAATCGTTTTCAAAAGGTTTCTGGCACTCCCCAAGGCTTCCTTCCTTTCTCACCTGCTGCTTGCCCCCCCCCCCCCCCGGTTATGCGATAGTTCGATGCGTTGTCCATCCTCTGACATTTGTCCCCTCCGGGGCAATCTTCTCCATTCATTCCCTCCTCCGCCGGAGGGTGAAAGAATGCGGATGAAATTGAATGGGTGAGGGATTGATGGATTCCCCCGATGACAATGCACCATTTGCGGTGACATCGGCTCCCGAGGGCTCAAATGGCGACTAATTTCGCACCGACGACCCTCGCGCAAAGACAAACAATGGACCGGCGGGGTTAGGGCATACCTCACAGCACAAAACCCAACGGAGTAAACACAACAACGACCCCTGAGGGGATGGGTAGGGATAATGGCGGATTAGACCCTCCAAAGCTTTCGAAAAACCCGCGGTTACATACTCAAGTCTACAACAGACGAACAACTTGAAGTTTATTGCCTGCTTATGTCAGGGGTGCCCATTTTTAAGCAATAAATCTTTGGGGCTTCAGTTTTGAAGCTTCAGAGTTTTCTTAACGATCATGACAAGTCCGTACTTTTGTTTTTCTTGACCTCCACAAATCCCCAAGGGGGTTGTTGTTGGGCCTTCTTTTGTATATGCTAATCCTCCAACCTAACTTCCTCATCTGTGCCAAATCCCACATCTCTTTATGCTTCTTTCGTAATCCTATCCAATCCCTCTGTCTTAAGGCGATGTTCTAATCAAACGGAGTGCGTTTCACCCCTCAGGGGCTAATCGTATTGTGGCCAAAACATTCACCCTGGTGCGTATTGTGTTTGTTGTGCTGATATGAGGGGGGCATATCATCCTCAGCTTTCCACCCGCAATCATCTAAATGGGCCCATTTTGCATTTTATGTGTTGGACACTCAAAAGGAACAAAAATACAACAAAGTTCACTGGACCCGGACTTCGGGACGGACGGACGGACGGCGTCATGAGTATGTCCAAAGTCAAAACACCGGTTGTTGGTTAGTCGCTTTGCGCACATCCATCATCAAAAGTTCAGCTCCACAGCCTCCTCCCTCAAATTTTCGGGAACTGTCGATGATGTTGGAGTAGAGAGGGGCAAATGGATGGGATGGTCTTACCCCGCGCCGGAGGGGAGGGATAATTGCCATGGGCTGTTGGTAACTGAGGGGGTCAGTGCCATTGCCTTTTCCGCTTTATTAAATTTTCTTCCTGGCCCATCCATCCGTCCCATTCATCCTCATCCGGCACGGCACTCAATGCCAATGCCAACTTCGTCAACTTCACCAATTTATTCCATTCATTGTCTTTGTGTGTTGTGCTTCTTCTAAAAGTGCCCTTCGAAGCATTTCATGCTGTTCTTTTAGTGTTCGATCGCGCTGGGATGGAAAATTGTTGGAATTCTCATCGAGCAAACATTTAATGAAATTAAATGTTTCCAAATTATTAAAATTTGTCGAATTTCCTTTTTTTTAAATCTCAACTCTAACCCAGTCCGTGTTTAATATTTAATATTAATTCCAGCTTCCCCTCTTCCGACATTCATCCGCCAACCCTTTCCCCCCCCTCATCATCGTCCTCTTCGTCTTCGGATGGATGAATGTCTTCTCCAATTTCAATTATCCGTCCCAAACCAAATCCCCCCCCCCCCCCCCCTCTCAAGAGACCCTCTCACCCCCCCCCCCCCCCCGAGTTCTTCCTCCACCCTTCTTCCTTCGTCTTTTGCCGCCAAAAGCTTTGTCCTCTTCCGCCGCCGAGGAGTGCCATCTGACTTTGCTTCTGCTTCCTTCAGCAGCAGAAAGTGGGGGGGGGGGGCTTCTGCTGTTGGCCACCGTTGGCAGTCGGCGGATGAATTGAAATCGGATGATGAGGGGAGAGTATTTTCAATTGTCCCTTATGTGTTTATCCCGCCCACCCCAAACCATCGAATCATTTTCGAGTAAAACTATTAACAAAGCAAAAAAGGCTTAAATTCTGTCAAAAAATGTGTTAGTTAACTGACTATTTCGCCTTAAGCTTTGCTTTGTTTACACCGTTTTATAGAATCACAAAAATAATAACTCACAAAAGTGCCATTCTCTCGAGAATGCCCGACCCTCCCTCTTTTTGTTGGGAGGTGAAGCCCCGCATTTGCATGAAAAGCTTTATAAAAACACAAACAGTCCATTCTATAAAACTCTTTGAAAAGAACTAAGCTGACAATAAAGCTGTCAAAATCATTTTTGAAATTGAAAATCTCAATTTTAATTCTTATCATTAATTTCTTGAGATATTTTCATTAAAATATTTATTTATTTTCCATCAATGACTTTTCTCATTATTCCAAAAGTGCCGCCCGCCACTCACTTCCAATGAATCCTTTCGGCAAATCAAAAAAAGCGTCCCGACGGTTCTTTGGAGGGCACTCAGTGGGCTGAGCTCATCCAATCCCATTATTACGCGATTTGGCCTCCCAATTGGAATAGGGCCTTAAAAATGTACGGTTCAATTATTATTATTTTTGCGCGACCCTTTGGCGCGCCACCGCCCACTGAGAATTGCCGTTGGGGCCACATAATCGGCAAACAATTAGTAGGGCCATAGGGCCAATTAATGGGAGGCGGACGGACGAGAATGGCCGAGGGCTTTGGCAATTGGGCGGCGGGGAGTATACCCTCGGGGGCTGACTAAGTGAGCTCTGTAGGGATGGGGGGGGGGGTACGGTAGAGGAAAGAATAGAGGGAGTCGGTCGTGCCGAATGGTGAGACTATCCATCATCATTTCCATTCCTTTCAGTGTTGAGTGTGTACCAGGGATGGGAATCGCTATCGCGCGATATGTATCGCATATTGCTATCGCATTGCAAAATGCTTTTATCGCCTATCGCATATCGCTATCGCATTAGAAAATTCGATATCGCTTATCACATATCGCCGATCGTTTTTTTTTGGCGCGATTCCAATCCCTGGTTGGTGTGTACATTAAAATCATTTCTACTTCTAAAATTGCTTAAATTTGTTTAGTTTTGGAGTTCGGAAAAGAAAGTGCCGATGCCCTTCATAAGGAGGGAAAGGTGGAATTATTCTTCCGACAGATGCCTTTACGCTTCGGCAAAACGTTTTGTCGCCCTTTTCTTCTTTCTGCTGCCTTCTTGGATTAATTTATGCATAGAACAATTGGCGTTATGAGCGGGGCCCCGGGGGTTGGGGAGGCGTTATGAGCGAGCCCCCGGGGGTTGGGGGGGGCGTTATGAGCGGGCCCCCGGGGGTTGGGGGGGGGCGTTATGAGCGGGCCCCCGGGGGTTGGGGGGGGCGTTATGAGCGGGGCCCCGGGGGTTTGGGGGGGCGTTTATGAGTAACGGCGGGGGGAGGGGAGAGGGGGGGGGGGTAAACTGACTGACTTTGGTCGGGTTGGGTTTGGCGGGTGCTATTCCTACGCACTTTGTCGTTGGGCCATTCACCGCCGCCCACCGGTCGCTGTGTCCTCCAATCGGCGGCTCGTGTCCCCCCCCCCCCAATGGCATTTTCCACACAAAATGGCACCGGAGGAGCAAAATTCATTTCTGCTCCAAATCATCCATCACCCGGAATTATGCAATTTCATTCGAATTTAAAGCATTTTAAGACCGAGCGAGATGAGAGAGCGCCTAAAGGGCGTTCAAAATTTTCTGAACTGGCCAAAAATTGCAATTTCATAGAGGCTGAAGAAATTAGAGCCAATGCTTTTAATACCGGATTGGCTCAGTTTTGACTGCTGTACCTTTTGCAGTAAACATTCCCTGAACTGCTCCACGTAAAGCAAATGATTTTTGTGATATTCTGCAGCAGCACATTTCGTCCCCCGCCACTGACAATTTTTGTCACCCATTTCCATTGTTATTGGTGTGTTCGTTCCTCCGTTCGATGACCGTTTTTTATTTTTTACCCCCCCCCCCCCCCCCTTTTTCACCCATTTCGCCCACTTTTTGTCCACATGAGAAACCGTTTTTTACAGCGGCCGATCTCTCCGTTTCCCCGATATCAATGAATGAATGGGGGGGGGGGGGATTTCTTTTATTCAGTCTTTGGGGTAATGTAACGGAAAGGCATTGCGGGAGGAGGGGGAGGGGGGGGGGGGGATTTAAACAAAAACACGGAAGACAACCAAACCCTCGACCGCCTCTTCCCCTGCAAAACCCTTGCAAATTCATAGAAAATTCGAAAAAAATATTGTAACAAAGAACGCGGGGTGCCAAACATATTCTCGGCAGAACCTAGCTTTTATCAAAACCTTAAAATCACTGATCAGAACTGATCTAAAGGCTTTTGAAGGATTTCGACCTGGACAGATCTCCAATTTCGGCCCAATTTTGGCCAATGACCGAACAAATGCTCTCTTTTTGGTGGACTTTCGACATTTCCCCTTTTTCCCTCTCCCCACCGACTCATTTGGGACATATAATATCATCAGGCCAAATCGACGATGACACATTGGAATGGACAGAAGGGGGGAGGGGGGGGGGGAGGGAGGCCAAAAAGGGAGGGGAAAGGAAAACAAAGGGCGAGGAGAGAAAGGAAGAAGTAAAGGGGGGGGGATTGTCCTCCCCCACGGCGACATTGTCTTTTCTTCTTTCGTCCATCTCCGCTCTTTTGCCGCCGGGGTGCTCAAATCGTAAAATCTGCTGCAAGGCCTTAAAACGCTGCAGAATCAGAATTAATGTCACAATGCCAAACAAATATGCCGAAGGCGCTCTTTTTAAAAGCCATGTTTATTTGCGTATTTTGAAGAGCGTAAAACATTTTACAAATTTTTCTTTGCCGATTGATCGATCGAAAAGTTGCTTAATTGTTTGTCAATTCGTTTTTAACATTTGCCTACATATTCCCCGCCATTGTGCTTTTCCGCCCTTTTTCCATTCGTCCCTTTTTTGTCCCAATCCATCATCATCATCCCCTGCAGAAGAAGAAGAAGAAGATGGAGGAGATCACTCCCGCCTTCTTTCTTCTCACCTTTGCCCTCCCCCCCCCCCTCCGTCCATTGTTTTGTTTCCCCCCCCCCCGCCTTTCAATCCATTTGTTGTCGACCCCCCCCCCCCATTTTGTTGCTCATCCCTTCGCCCGAAGGGACAAAACTTTGCGCCAATTCTCTTCTCTTTCTTCTTCTGTCCTATCCATTCATTCTTCCAGCAGCCGTACGGAGGACGGTTGGGTGGAAAGAAAGAAGAATAACGATGGATGAGGAGGATGGACGGATGGGGGGAGGGGGGGATGGGGGGGGGGGTCGTTCAGTTCTTCAGCAGCAGTTGATCCCCCCCCCCCCCTTCCGTCCCCTGCCGCCCTTTGCCCCCCGGGCCATTTTCTTCGTTCCCTTTCGCGCAAAGATTCTTCCTTCGCCACTTTCTTTTCCATTTTCTTTGTTTTAATCTCCCAAACGACGGAAACGGCCAAACTTTGGTCGAATGGGCAATTTAAACTTTCCCCTCAATTTTTGGAGTCTTTCTTTGCAAATAGACGAAAAATAAAATAATTCAACACCAAATATCAAAAATGGATCTCTTTTAAACAATTTTGCTTTTTAAGAAAGCTCTTTGATGACGGTTTTTGGAGGGCTTTCCGAAAAAGCAAAACTTTCTTTTTCGCCCACCCACCGACGCCACTTTGACTCCGTCCGATTTGATCCCATTAGATTATATGTACATACACAACAAACACATTACCTTTCTTCCACAACAACAAATATATCCGGGGGGATGGAAACCGCCAACAAAATGAATTTGGGGGGGGGGGGAGGGAATTTATTGTGAAATGACCGACGGAAGGGGCGGGCGGAAGTGTTAATCCGCTGAAAAGACGCAAAACCCCCGAAAAATGACCGACCATTCGGCGAAAACAAAACAATGTCCAATGGAATGTTAAGGTTCAAATTCTCGGGCTTTTTTTTTTGTCGATTCTCGAGACAAATTGTCGTTAATTAGTTTCTTGAGGATGGAGTGTGATCTCAGGCAATAATTGAACTGAGTTTAATTAAGCCTGAAAGGCAATTCCAAAAATTCGACTTTTAGGCGCAAAATCTGTCCGATGTTTCACTTTTCGCCTCAGCAGAGCCTTGGGCCTGCTCCGTCCGTCCGTCCAATTCCCCCACATATGCTACTGGTTTTGGGGGGAGGGGGCATTCTTTTTGCGGCACATCCATTGTCCTCTGGCCCTCTTAATCTGTCCGTCCGCCCGTCCGTTTTTCTTCGACGATGGATCATTTTATGTCCATTTTCTACCCAATCGAATGGACCCAATGCCCCTCCCCCCTCCCCCCTCCCAAATTCGCCCTATTCCGTTCCATTCTCTTTTTTTGCTCACTTTTTGTCGCACATTTGACTAAAAAGCACACAAAATCTCTTCTCCCCTGTAAATTGTCAGGGTTTTCGATTGGTTTGTCCGTGCCGTCAAAGTCAGTGAATGCCGATAATTTCAGCAGAAGGCACGGATATGAAAAACACCGGCAGTAGCCTAACTATATAAGGCAATAAACGAATGACCCCCTCCGGGGAAATGAAATGACGGAGGGAATTTTTCAAGAATTTTTGCAGTGTTTTGTTTTAGCCGGGCCGGTTGGAAACCCACAACCTTCGGGACCCCCCCCCCCCCCCCATTTACCCAACAACCATTTTTACAAAATTCATTTACTTATCCCCCACAATTGTTGAGACCCCCCCCCCCTCTCCCCCCATAAATTCCGTTCCGTCCTCCCCCATAGTTTTTGCCCATCCATCCGCCCTCCCCATTTTGTATTATTCCCCCCCCCCCCCAACCCCCAACCCCCCAACCCCCCAACCATCGCTTTTCCCATCTCTGCGGACAGAAAAGGGCCCGGGGGGGGGAGATCCGCCGATCCTTCAAATTCATTCCATCCACCGGCCACGGGACGGAATAATGGCCGGCCAAATACAATCGAAATTGGAAATACTTTTTTCCATTGAGAGGGGGGGGGGAGGGGGGGAGGGGGGGGGGGAAGGGAGGGGAGGGAGGGAGAGGGGGGAGGGGGGAGGGGGGGGAAGGGAGGGGAGGGAGGGAGGGGAGGGAGAGGGGAGGGGGGGGGGAGGAGGGGAGGGGGGGGGGAGGGGAGGGGGGGAGGGGGGGGGGGGGTGGGGGAGGGGAGAGGGGGGGAGGGAGCAGTCAGTAAAAGCACAACAAATGCTGTTGATGATGTATTACAATTTTCCCGCATTTCTGTGATTTTTAAATAATTAAAATATATTCTGTCAGTCAGAAAACCACCAAAAGCAAAATTAAATTAATAAGTCAATCACTTTTTTTCAAATTTTATTAAAACATTTTTCTTGAAAAATGGTCTAAATTGCACTTTTATTGTTGTGGCGGCTGACTATTCACAGGATAATCCCTTGAAAAAATACGTAAATGTACACAAACACCGCATGGCCACCATTCATTTTATTCCCTTTACTTTATCACCCGGGGGGGGGTAAAAGTGATTAGCTTCAGAAGAAAGCTTTTGCTACTGATAAAATCCGGTAAGGACAAAAAGCAAACAAATTAAAGCAAATGGAGGGGGGGGGGGTGAAGTGAATTTTCGACTTTTAATGTCAGCACGGCACAAATGACTTTTTGAGCGGCATTTATGGGACATGTAAAAAAAGTGCCGTTTTGTTAGGGGGGGGGGGGTCATTTGTTCATTGTCCAACCTTTTTTTGAATTATTATTTCTTTTTAATTAAACATCATCAAATTTAATTATTGACTTTTACTTTCACTGTTTCTGATTGAAATGGGCGGGCGGTGAAATATTTTGTGAAAATGGAACAACAGAAAACGAACGAACGAACAGTGCGGCGCCCGGGGGGGGGCAAAGGGCAAACAAAGAAAGGATAAATTCGAAGCGAAGTGTCCCCCCCCCCTCCCCCCCCCCAAATCACACAAAAATCGTTCGTCGGTTAGCAGTGCCCCCGCCCATTCATTTTTTGTTTATTTTGTTGGATTTATTTGTTCTCCCCCCGCTGATCCGTCCGCCAACCGTTCGTTTCATTTTCCCCTTTATTCTTCTGTTCCCGCACTTCCAAAAGTTTCGCTTTGTCCCCCCCCCCCCAACAATTGTCCCAACTTTTCAAAAATTTGTGCTAATGAAAAGTGAGCGAAATGCGAAAGTTTGAGCAGCGAATGCATCACAAAATCCACATTTTACAGGCAGTTTTATTTTGGCAAAATCGGCGTTTTGTCAGAAAATCTTTGGCCATTTGGAAGCAAAAAATGCCTATGCACAATTTTTATTGTCCTCAAGGGCCTCGAATTAGGCCAATTACAAATACATTTCGGAGAAAATGAAGTTCACAGACATTTATTTCCCACTCCGTTTACTATCTTTATCCCTTTGGGGGTTTTTGCCGCCATTCATCGTCCAACGTCATAAGCGTATCCCCCCAATATTATTTGGTTGCATAATCAAAATTGGCACACAAATTAAAAGCAAATATGGCAAAATGTTGTCCGGAAGGGGCCCAGTGTGAGAGGAAATTGCCATTGTCAGCGTCCCTACAATTGTTTCGCCCCGGGCATTTTGATATAGACCCTCGGGGCTTTAATGTCATAGCCTCGAGGGGACAACAATTATTTGTGCCACAGGGCGGGGGGGGGGTATAATACATTTGTATCCGATTCCCTTCCCCCGCTTTGCCATTGTCCCAACATCCCTTCGGGGGAAGTCTCCCCCCTCATCGGCCATTGTTTTCAAGCCGTAGGCGTTTCCCTTTTTTGGTGCCAATGCCAAATGTTGGAGAAATGTGAGAAAGGGCTAAAATGAGACATGACGGACGTATGAATGAATGAATGAATGAATGAATGAATGATGTTTAATTGTAAGTATTATTTCAAATGGAATGAAAGGAGCGCCTGAGGGGAAACATTGCGAATGAATGAGTGTCATTGTCAAATTTTGACAAACAATGACAATTCATCTTTCCTTTTTAGGCACATAACGCAGGATTTTTTCTATGGCATTTTCAAATTTTAAAAATGTAAAAATCAAGACCGATTTGTTTTTCGTCAATTATTCTTACCTTTCAGTGCCTGCCTCTCCCCCATGTCCTGAATAATTGTCCTTACCCCTCCGTGACTGTAAGGCCACAATCTCCGCGGGGGATACCATACTCCTCCGTTCGCGGCCGCTAATGGCCTCAAATTTGGCGGACAATCGCTTCTCCGCCAAATGCCCTCCTTCCGGTGACATCCCTTGGCCAACCCAACACACCTTTGGGGCTCATTATCTCTACAAACGGCCAAAACAACCAATTCACTCTTCCACCCACCCATTCATCTTTCCTTCCGCCCGGCCCTGGAGGGGATGATGAATCCATTAGCCCCCCCCCACTTTCAACACAACAAACTCTTCTCTTCCTTCCTGCTGCTGTAGATGATGAGTTCATCTTCATCATCCATCATTCGCAATTTGCGTGTCACCTCCATCCATCCCCCCCTCCCCCCCCCCCCCCCTCCCCCCTCACCCCCCCCCTCCCCCCCCCCTCCCCCCCCCCCTCCCCCCCTCCCCCCCCCTCCCCCCTCCCCCCCCCCCTCCCCCCCTCCCCCCCCCCTCCCCCCCCCCGCGCATAATCACATTCGACCGCCTCCATTAGCTGCCCTTTGATGAACGGAAATTGCTTATTATGCCCTCTCTTGCTTTAGTATGCCCCGTTTTGCGCAAATTTTGTCCAACTTCACTGAACAAAGCACTCAAAAAAATAATTATTTTTCCATAAAATGATCTCTTCAAATATTCACTTATTATTAACCCACTGAACTTATCTTTAATCCCCAAATCTCACAGGTTTTGTTAACGATCACTGTTCTTGGACTCATTTGTGCTTTTTCTCGTGATAATTGTTTCAACAAAAATGCCATTCCGATAAAACTGCCCTCACTAATGCGTTGGCATTGGCACTCTCCCCCCTCCCCTCGCCGGATCGCTTGCCAAATGCATAAAGTTGTTGATATTTGCCATACTTTTGATGACACAATCGCACAATCCGTGCCACAAAGGCCTAATGGCCTAATCCGTTAAGTGACTGCTAATCCGAAAGGCGGCGGAGAATCTGCTGCCGTCTTCTCTGCAATTCACTTCAACGTGCTTTATTTTATAATGATCGCTTGGCCAAGATACCATCGTTGTCCATGCCAATAAATTGTGGCATTTTGCAATGCCAACAATCTTCTTCGAATGAATGTCACACCCTTGGGGCTTTCTTTTGGCACAGTATTCTGAGGCCAATTGCAAAATATTTATTTATCCCCGAGGTCGGAGGTTTATAACAGCAGCTTTGTGCGATCATCCCCAGGCTCAACCAGCATAAAGTGTTTGTCCGTCAAAACCTTTTAACCGCGCGCGAGTCACCCGCCGTTTCAGTCCTGGCTGGCCAAAAGCAATTGGCCAAATTGTTTTCCCGAAATACTGAGGGATGCGCCTAAGCTAAGCCTGATAGAGGCGTGGACGGCCAAAATGGAAATAAGAAATTGATGCGATCGTTGCCGCTGGCATTTACCTCCAGAACCGTGAATTAAAGAATCGTCCTATTTGGATTGGATGTGCTTTTTAAATATCTTTGGCATTCTTTGGATTTTGCTAGTTTAGTTGCCATATTCAAAGCATTTAATTGTCAGAATGTCCAGCAGACGAAAAGGGGCGCCGGCCCGTCGACTGACCCCCGCAGCGTTGGCATCATCGTCCCCCAAAAGTACTAGTCCAACGCCCTCTACCCAACCATCGGCTTCTTCCCCCGCATCGTTTCCCATTGAAGCAGACGATCCTCTTCTACTAGAGCAGGTCCCTTACTTAAATCGTGAATTAACAGAGCCTTTCGTATAATTGCCAACCACCCCAACCAACCTTCAGGCATCGACGAGCGGTGAAACGGAAAAAATGATGGACTGCTCGACATTGTTGGCACACATGGCAGCAGTTCAGCAACAGCACAGCCACCCAACTACTGGGCCCGGAGAACAACAGCAGCGGCAAGAAAACGGGAAAGACACGGCTGGCATTGAAGCGAAACTGAACGGAAATGGCGGCACGGCTTTTGATGAAAAGGTCGATTGTGGGATTGAAAAGTGGCATTAAGTGTTTCTTTCTTTATTTAAAAGGACGAGAAAAGCTCAAACCTTGGATTTCGAATCTCCATAACGCAAAAAACTTATCATTATTTGCAGGGATTTTCTTCAATCCAACACCATCAGTCCCCGTCGGTTATGGTGCGCAATGGACCCGCCTCCGGGTCCTCCTCCTCCTCCGCGTCCTCCATGGACTTTGATTCTTCCGCCATCGACGGCTCTCCGCCGCTTCTCCGGCCAATGCTGCCCTTCGCTGGCATTATGGGCCCAGTCGGTGGGCACGGCGGTTCCTCACCGAGCGCGCCGCGACCGTTTCTCCTTCGCCCGTCCGGTTCGTTGCCGCCTACAGAAGAGGGCGACTCCTCCGGCGCGAGCAGTCCCCCAGGCACCACAGCTTCTGTCCGCTCCAACACCTCTTCCCAGCACACAAGGTGGGGCCGGGGGGGAGAGAGAGGGGTGGGGCCGGGGGGAGAGAGGGGTGGGGCCGGGGGGAGAGAGGGGTGGGGCCGGGGGGAGAGAGGGGTGGGGCCGGGAGAGGGGAGAGTGGGGGACGGGAGGGGGGATGGCATTGGCATTTTCAAAAAAACGGCTTAGAGTTTCTCTAGTTAAACCGAAATTTGAATATTCGCCGTTGAGTTTCTTGTCGTGCCTTCGTTATTGGTGCCTTAAAGGGATGGTCAGTGAGTGGGTTCGATACGGTAGTGGGGAGAATAGGAAAATGGGGGGGGGGGGTTAAAGGGAAGAAAGAGTCAGCAGGGGGAGAGGGCTTTGAGAATGGCACTCTGCTGATGCGAACAAACAAAGTGTTGTATGAATTTTTGGGGCAATTTTTTGTTTGAAGAAATCGCACTAAAATTAAATAAGAATTTAACACCGATAAATTTATTGTGTTTTTAACACAAATTCATTTTACATGCTTTTTTTGAGCAAAATTCAAAGGACAATAAAATCTGAACAAATCCCCTAATCAATTTTTAGGGTTTGGTGGGTCATTCCTTTCCCAAAATTTGCTTTGTGACCGATACTCTCCACAAATGCCCCGGGCAAATTTGCCTTTCTCCGCGCCATCCAAACGCCGAATTTTCTGTCGTTGTCCATGGCGAACTCTCCAAAATTTGCGTTTTCATTTTTGGATGGACGCGGCGGGAGGAGGGCATTATTTATTTGTGTTCTTTTGCTGACCAATCCATCGTCGTCTGCGTCTGCTGATAATAGCCACCGAAAGTTCGGCACTTTCTTTGAGGCTGTCGGCACTTTGCCCCAAGGCATCGAATTTGTCATTGGTACTGACGAAACTGTCGGAGAGTTCACCCAAAAATATTTTCTTTTGTCGGTGTACAAATGAGGGAGGGGGGGGGGCGGATTCCGTTCTTTCTGTTCTTTTCGTCTTTCAATTTTCCGCCCAATTCAAACTTTGGGACGATCGGATGGGCGGGGGGGGGGGGGGGGGGGGGGGGGGGGGGGGTGATGGATGAATTGTAATAAGAATAAGTAAATGATTGTTTGTCTTTTGCAATTGGGCGCTCACTTTCCAACGAATTATTTTAATACGACCAAACTTTGCCAATTGAATTCGATTGTTGTGCACATTTTATGCGTTTTGTCCCGTCCCTTTTAGGCCAAATGTTCACATTAATGTTTTTGCATTAATTTTGGAGAGCCCCCCCCCCCCCCCCCCCCTCCCCCCGCTATTAGTTTTTGATTTTTAGAGAGGCCGGCGACGGTCACACCCCCCCCCCCCCCTTTTGATTAGCGCCTGCCCATCGCCATGCCGTCGCCCCCCCCCCATTTTTATTATCATTTAACACAAATTCATTTGTCCATTCATCGCATTACACATAAAATACATAATATACACAGAGATAGGGAGCGATTTCGTAGCATAAATATTTATTGTCCATTTTTTCTCAATTCTTTTGCTCTAATTTTAAGCATCAAACCATTTTTGACGGGTTTTGGCCACGCTTTACTCCCATCACAGAAGCAAATGGAAGCCAACCAAAAGCCCTCTTAAATCTCTGCTGGTTTGCGTCTTCCATTCACAACCAATTAACAAACAAATCAAACAATCCACGTTCTAATTGACATCTCAAATTGTCATTGCCATCCCTACCCAAAAAAATGCTGCTTCTGATCGTCCTCATGACCTCGGAGTCCCTGGGCCCGAGGTCGGTGGAGTACAGTGGAAGAAAGAAAGAGAGCGTTAGAGTGAATGTGCCCCCCCCCCCGTCCTGTGCCAACCCCCCCCCCCCCCCAAACTGTCATCAGACCGACCACAAGTTGGGTGAAAGCCAAAGCGGGGTGAGGGGGGGGGGCACGGACTGATAACAAAATGGGAGCCAAACATTGTCCGTCGGTAGGGGGGGGGGGTGGCCATTGTATTGCATTTACAATCATTCCCCCAACCTCAAAATAATATCTCAGCTTTGAGGATCAGCCCAGTGATCTGATCAGTAGCGCAGAAAATTTGTGGACGATTGCTTAAATGATGGCGGGAGATGATCATAAAAGTGTGGCGAATTTGCTGATAACAATCCACTGTCGTGGTTATTTTCAGTCTTCCATTGCAACTAATTTATTGTTAGCCGACATTTAATCAGCCCGACCCCTCCCAATGGACAGAAATGCATTTTATGTGTCCAAAGTCCGTTTGAAAGTCAAATATGCTAAATTTGTCCCGGAAAAGCTTTCTGTTCTAAATGATGCCCAAGGCGTTGAGTTGGGAAGTTTGCCAATATTCGACTAACTAACTAAGTTCGTTCCCACAATTCTTGAACACTTTCGCGTCATTGAGTAAAAGCATTATTATTCTATCGATGAAGTGCAATTATTTATTCTTAAACACTTGCCAGCAAAAACAATCCTTATTACCGTACTCATATCGCATTCAAAATGCGCCAAATTTGGCACACAATTCCCGAAGATAATGATCGCCCACCTTTTCAACCCCCCCAACCATCCAACCATCTTCAGCCTGAATGATCATTAACTGACTGACCGATTGATTGCTCAATTATGCACACCCATCGTCCATTGTGTTGTATAATTCATCCCTGGCTTATTCCCGACCCCCCCCCCCACCGGATGACCCCCCCCCCCATCCGTCCGTCCTTCCACTACCGATTTCTTCTCTGATTCACCCCATCCCTTCTCATCACTTTCTTGGCTCTTCCCCTCCACCTTTGCTCCACCGGTCATTCATTCATTTGCCTTTCCGCGTCAATTATTATTATTCAGCTCCCCTGCGGGGAGGACTAATGGTTTGGGGTTTGGGAGTATTGGGAGGACAGTGCAAAGCTGATAAGGCGGAAAAGGCAATTAATTCTGTGCTGAGAGGCCATCGGCCGTTTGGGGGGGGGTATTCCCCGAGAGTTGAGTGTTGGCCGTCCGTTTGTGTGACTTGTGTCCCCACCCATCGCGTCAGCAGGGGAAAGGCCACAAAATAATATCAGTTTGGAGGTGGAATGGCCGTCCTTTCGGTCGGCCATTGAGTTGCGGTCATTTTCGGAGGTTCCACCCCCCGGGGGGACGGGAGGAGGTCACCATTCATTCATTCAAACGACAAAACTTCTCCGCCCGGGGCATCATTTTCAGTTTGCCCTTCTTCTTTAGCCCCCCCCCCCCGCCCAAAATGTCCGTCCTCTCTTATCACTTAAATGTGCACAATAACAAAAGTTTCGAAACTAACCGCCATATGTTCGTTCGTTATCTTTGGAATAATCAATGGACTAAATATCCAACAATTCAGCACCTCCACCACAGCTTCGTCTCCACACCTTCACCACCACGGCGGCGGTAACAACAGTTCAACTATCATCAACAACAGCAATAACCAAACCGACAACAGCCAAAACAACAACTATCAGCAACATATTTATCGTCATCATTTTCAAGCAGTACATCAGTGCAATAATCAGCAGCAACAGCACAACCAGCCGGAAGGCTCAATGGGAGGTGAGACGATGACAGCAATCAGAGAAGGTGGAGGAAGCTGTCCTAAGAATGCGAAGAATGGTGGGGATGAGGAGGAGGGGGAGGCGGAGGAGGGCGGCAATATCGCCTCTATTCTGTCCTCACTTCCCGGAGGGGAAACATTTACACAAGCGCTGATGGAAAGGCATGGGAAACACGCCAAATTGGCACTCCTTCGACATGCAATTGATAAGGTCAACAAATTCTCAATTAAAATGTTAAATTATTTCATAATGTACAACTTTCTTTTTACTCAATTTGCTTTTGTAGTAAAATGTTTAAATTATTTCATAATGTACAACTTTCTTTTTACTCAATTTGCTTTTGTAGCTGAATTGCGTATCCGAACGATTGACTTCTTCTCTGGAAGATGCGGACGAAGAGAGCGCCAACGGATGGGTGGCGAACCGCAAAAAGATGGACGAAGAGGAAGTGGATGAAGAGGAGGATGAAGAGGAAGACGAACGGCTGATGATGATTGTGGAAGAGATGGGCGATGACGGAGTTCAATTTGGGGAGGAGGAACAGAAGCAGCAGAGGAAGAAGTTGAAGCAGTTCGGTGGCCAGAAGGGCGACGGAAGAGACGCTGAACATTGTGGGGACAGTCTGGCCGCTGAGCGGGAAGAAGGCGAAGAAAGAAGAGGAGGGCGTAATGGGAAAAGCAACGCCGAGGGGCACGAGGGGAAGGAGGACGGAGAGGTCGGTTGTTTTGCATTGACCCTCCATTATTTAATCAAACATTGTTTTAATTCCATGTGCCGCCCAAATAATGCCAAAATATTTTGTGACATCGAATTGAGCGGCACAAAATGCCATTCCGCTGATTGTCTAAAATAGAATGAATACCTTTGATTTAAGCATTCTTTTTATTGCAATTAAAGCATTTTGTTTAAACATGGAAATTCTCATTTAAATTTCATTTCAGCAGGTCCAATTTCGGCAACAAATGCTTACTCCTCGTGATCATCAGCAGACAATGATGGAGCTGCTTGAACGGCAGCAACAGCAGTTCAACAACTACCAACAAGTGAGTTTTGGCATGGATAAGCTCTTATCGAGACTTTGGAGGCTCTAAAGTCTTGACGAATTAACTAACAAATTCTCATTTCGCATAGTGTGAAGGGTCAATACCAAAATTCAAAACTAAGACAATCAAAAGGACCGAAAATTTCAGCGGCCCATTAGCGCCATCCACCACCCCCAACCGCAGCTAACCGGCATGCACCCGCACCATCGCAACCACCACCACCATCAACAATTACTGGCGGCGGCAGCTGCGGCTGGAATGCCTCCGGCATTGGCTTCTGTTTTGTTCCCGAATGGTGCCGTGGGCGTGGCGGGAATGGGGGGATTGCGGCGCGAGAGGGGGGCTCTATTTATTATTTATACCCACCGCCGATGGCACTCACTTAAATGGGAATGACAGAGGAAGGGATACTGTACATATTTGTTTGTTGTTGTTTATTTGTTGATTGAGTTTTGGCATATCCGACCAGCAGGTGGGCGGAAGGAATTCCGTTGTTTTTTGGCTTGATTTCCGTCCATCCCTCTCCTGCGCCCGAAGCCTTTTCCGATGGAAAGCTTTGCTTTTATCTCTTGGCCCTTTTAGACCCCTCGCCGTCGTTGGATTTGTTAGCGGCCGCCGCTGCCGCGGGCGCTCATCCGGCACAAGCGCAAAATCAGCAGCAGACGGCCCTCGCGCGTCAAATGGCAGCCACCGCGGCAATGCTCGGCTTCACCCAATCGCCGCCAACAGCCGCCGCACTGCTTCATCAGGCGGCCGAATTTCCGTCCGTCCACCAATTCTTCAATGGAAATTCTTCGCAGAGTAAGCGACTTGAGGGAGGACGGCGATTTGAATTTTGAATTGAACAAAACTTAATCCTTCACAATTCCAACGAATTTTCCGTTTAATGTTTTTTTATTGCTTTACAAATTAGGCCCATTTTCGCGCCAATTCCATCCGATGCCTTTGAATTGTTCCACGGATGTATCTCCCCAATTGTCGACCGAATCGGCCCAACCGCAGCAGCACAACCATCAAAGGACGCCGACAACGCCCAAGGGGAGAAAGCGGCGCCAAACATCGGCGAGTCCGGCGGCACCGAACGGAGGTGGCCAAGAAAATTCGTTTCCTTTTTAAAACATTTTAAAAAGGCATTGAACGGAATCAGCTGACTCCGCCGAATTTGTTGGGGCCTGCCGATTCGCCGCTCAATTTGAGCCGATTAAAGACGGAAAGCGGCGAGGGAAGGTCGGAAAGTTGAAAGAATAAATTGTAAAATTAATTTTTGTTAAGCCACAATTTTGATTTGCTTCCCAATCGAATGCATTCGACCCATCCGACCAGTTCAGCAGGCATTTAAACATTTATTTGTTCACTTTCATAAAATAACCAAAATTTAGACGCGCAAATTTCGTGTTCTTCCTCTGGCAAAAATTCGCCAAATCCGATGAACAATTGCCCCAACAACTCGGCCAATTCTGAAAAGTCCATCGGCGACAAATTTGAGGCAAAGAGCGCAAATAATTGCAATAAAAAAGTAAAAATAAAATGAATAAAATTATTAAACAAATTCGGAAACTTTCAGTCTTCCACCGCCGGCGGGGGCGGCCAGCAGAGGCCGGGGGCCAAATCTCCAAATCACATAAAACGACCGATGAATGCTTTTATGGTTAAAATCATTAAAATTTAAAAATAAAATATATAAATTATTTTAAGATTTGGGCCAGGGATGAGCGGCGAAAAATTCTGAAGGAATGTCCGGACATGCACAATAGCAACATTTCCAAGATACTCGGGTCGCGTTGGAAGGTAAAATATTAAAATAATAATTTTTAAAAGATTAATAAAAAGTTTGCCCCTTAGGCAATGAGCAACGGCGAAAAGCAACCGTACTATGAAGAGCAGTCGAGACTTTCCAAGCAGCACATGGAGCAGCATCCCGACTACAGATACAGGTCGAAAACGACCAATTTAAGAAAAACCCAATAATCTTTTAGGCCTAGGCCCAAGCGGACGTGCATCGTTGACGGAAAGAAGGTAATGCGCAACCAAATGGAGCGTTTCCGTTTTAAAGGCTTTACGTTTTTGCTTTTCAAAAATTATTTTTGTTCGTTTACCTCAAAGTGATAACAATACAATCCCGGTCATAATTAAGGTCCGAATTACGGAATACAAAAGCATGCTGAAGGGCTCCAACAATGGCACAACGGCGGCGAAGGACGCTTCACAAAAACGGCAAAATTTATCCGCTAGCACAACGCCAGCGGAGCAAATGGGCGGCGGCGGTGGCGGCACCTTCGACACGGCACCGCTAAGTCCGATGGCGGTCTCCGAGGAAAGCAATGAGGTCTTTCGGCTTATTATTTAATTTGGCTTTGGATTCTTAAAAAATCTTAAAATTGCCTTCACTGATATGGTAGTGCCGTATCATTACCGTACCCTTTACAGTTTTTTTTTTCGACATAAATTTATTATTTAATTTGGCTTTGGATTTTTAAAAAATCTTAAAATTGCCTTCACTGATATGGTAGTGCCGTATCATTACCGTACCCTTTACAGTTTTTTTTTTCGACATAAATTTATTATTTAATTTGGCTTTGGATTTTTAAAAAATCTTAAAATTGCCTTCACTGATATGGTAGTGCCGTATCATTACCGTACCCTTTACAGTTTTTTCGACATAAATTTATTATTTAATTTGGCTTTGGATTTTTAAAAAATCTTAAAATTGCCTTCACTGATATGGTAGTGCCGTATTTTAATTTGGCTTTGGATTTTTAAAAAATCTTAAAATTGCCTTCACTGATATGGTAGTGCCGTATCATTACCGTACCCTTTACAGTCTTTTCGACATAAATTTATTATTTAATTCTTAAAATTGCTTTCACTGATATGGTAGTGCCGTATCATTACCGTACCCTTTACAGTCTTTTCGACATAAATTTATTATTTAATTCTTAAAATTGCTTTCACTGATATGGTAGTGCCGTATCATTACCGTACCCTTTACAGTCTCCCGTGACAGCCGGCAGTTTACCGGCGATGCTTTTCACCGCTCCAACCAACGGGTCGTCCCCTCCGGTCAAATCATTGATGGAACACCAACTGGCTGGACAATTTGCACAAAATTCGGTATTATGTCATTTCTAAATCGATTTAGGTATTATGTCCTTAAATCGATTTATTGACATTGGCTAAACCTCTCGTTTAGGCCCTCGCTGCCGCCGCGTGGCTGTCAGCGGCCGCCGTCTCCGGGGGCGGCCCGCGGGGCGGTGCGGGCGGCGTGTCCGCCTTGCACCACGCCATGTTGCTGGCAGATCAACTCCACCACCACCCGACCATGTCGCTGAACTTCGGCCCCGGTGTTGCGACTACTGTGCCCGCTCAACCATCGCAACAGCAGCAGATTGCCAATTTGGCGGAATGATCAGAAAAATTCATAAAGTTTTTCTCAACTATTCCAGTTATCCCTTCGGGGGATTTTGCCCTTTTCAACGATATCCATCGATTTACGATCGATCATTATGAAGTCTTTAAGTCTCTTTTTATTGTTGTTATTATCCTATTCCTTTTCATTCATTCTCCTATAAATTGAAACTTTTTCCAAAAATTAATCTAAATAGGAAATGATTTTGTCAATTTCCAAAGACCAAACATAACAACCGCCCATTTGTATTTCCAATTTAAATAAAATATGGCAACTTTTTATGTAAATTTATTTCTTGACCTTCCCCACCTCAAATTGGGTTTTTTCATTTTATGTTTTGTTGCTTTGTCCTGTCGCCAATTGTTCTCCAATGTCCCCCCCCCCCAACGCTTTCCCTTTCCCCAATGGCACAGATAAAGCGTTGAATTTATTTAATAAAATAATAATATATTTTTTATTCGCATTTTCTTTCCTTTCAATCCCAAAATTGTCCCGACCAGGGTCGTCCCATTTCCATTACAATTTCCCCATCCATTTTTGTTCATATTCCAACAATTGTGAATGTATAATTAATAATAATAATAATAATAATATTTTCATAAATTGGTCATCCAACGCTCTCACAAAATGAAGTCGAAAGTTTTCTCGAAGCAATAAAATATCGAAGAATTATCTTTAAAGGACTAAACTTTCGGCGCCCAATTCCCTCCGAGGAAATTTGTTGGTAAAAATTGGTTTTGAATAAGCGCTGATTAATATAGACAAAATATTCCTTTTTCAATTTATTCATTAAAGCAATCAAATCGAATGCGATCGATAAAAATGCCAAACTAACGAAAAATAGAAAACTAAATAATGGCAAATATTACACGTATCACAACAATGGCATTTTAGGGGACGCTAAAAGCTTCTAAAAAGCGCGAAATTCGTAAGCATTTCCATCAGAGCAGAATCATGCCAATTTGGCCGTTGACCGCTGCAGAAGAGCCAAGCGCTTTCTGCGACCGCAACCGCCTCCTCCACCGCCGCAACCGCACCCGCAACCGCAACCGCCTCCTCCACCGCCGCAACCGCACCCGCCGCCGCCGCCTCCGCCTTTTAAACGTAAATTTACCGATTGTTAATGTTAGCGTCATTTGACTGTGTTTAGTTAGTGATCAGGCTTTTTAGGATTGGGTCCCGATCGTTAATTCAAAATCGACCGATCGAATCAATCATTTTGAGAGCTTTGGTCGCCTACCGTATCCTCCCCCGCCGCAACCGCCACAGCTAACAACGATTGGACCACCGCCTCGACAACAACCGCCACAGCATGGAGGAGGAGAACAGCACGGAGCAGGAGAACAACATGGGGAAGGAGGACAGCAGCAGCAAGAGCTCTTACCGGTAAGGCAGGCATTCGCTAACGGAAGAAGTGCAAGAAGCACCGGCAGAAGGGGCAGCAGCAAAATGAAGCGCATTTTGGAAGAATAAATTGTAAGAAAATTTGGGCTCAGCGGAGGTGGAGGAATGAGGACGAAAGGATTCGATTCGATTGATGTCAGTGAAGTAGGGGATAGGGCTTAAATAGTCCCAGAATTAATGGCAATTCTGACCGAACAAATGGTGACCAACTGCTTTAACTGAGCTCGAACTGGTTATCCGATCAATCAGATGTGATCAATCATCGCAACACGACGACGACGGAAATTATTGCGTGAACATGACCCCCAGGGCATGGATTTTTGGCGCTTTTTATTTGTTCGCAATTAAAAAAAGAAACAACAGCAAAGTTGCCATGGGGGGGGGAGTGGTGGAAGCCGGTTTATCAGACAGAAAGACAGACAGACGAAGATTGGGTTTTGGGGCTTTTGGGTTCAGGGTCCTACAATCATTAGCATTAGCATCCCGAGGCGTTCAGGGTCCTACAATCATTAGCATTAGCATCCCGAGGCGTTCAGGGTCCTACAATCATTAGCATTAGCATCCCGAGGCGTTCATCATTAGCATTAGCATCCCGAGGCGTTCAGGGTCCTACAATCATTAGCATTAGCATCCCGAGGCGTTCATCATTAGCATTAGCATCCCGAGGCGTTCAGGGTCCTACAATCATTAGCATTAGCATCCCGAGGCGTTCAGGGTCCTACAATCATTAGCATTAGCATCCTGAGGCGTTCAGGGTCCTACAATCATTAGCATTAGCATCCTGAGGCGTTCAGTGTCCTACGATCATTAGCATTAGCATCCTGAGGCGTTCAGGGTCCTACAATCATTAGCATTAGCATCCTGAGGCGTTCAGGGTCCTACGATCATTAGCATTACATCCTGAGGCGTATTAGTAACCGGCTGCTCCCCATTTTATGTTCCAAACGCATTTTAAATTGGTATTTGCCAGTTAACTTTACGTTTTAATTGGCCAAATTATTTTATTCCGACAAAATTTGTATTGAAAGTATCGTTTTTAGTTTTTATTCTTTTTGGTCTTTGACGAGCACAACGGAGGCATTTTCACCGAATTGCGTACTTTCCGTCCGCCACGCGTTTTGCTCGCGTCGGTCGAGCAGAAACACAACCAGCGAAAGGAGGGCGAGTTGTATCAGAAAGACGAGCAGAGAGCCGACGAACAGCCATTTCCATGCGAAATGATTTCTGAAAGTTCCATTCAAAAGGGCCGGGGGCAAATTGTAACAATTTCTTATAATTAATTAATCAATTAAAAAGCACTTTCACTGACAAATGAACTTCTTCAAAGTCCGTATTTTAGGGGCCGGGGGCAATTTCTTATAATTAAATTAATCAATTAAAAGCACTTTCACTGACAAATGAACTTCTTCAAAGTCCGTATTTTAGGGGCCGGGGGCAATTTCTTATAATTAAATTAATCAATTAAAAGCACTTTCACTGACAAATGAACTTCTTCAAAGTCCGTATTTTAGGGGCCGGGGGCAATTTCTTATAATTAAATTAATCAATTAAAAAGCACTTTCACTGACAAATGAACTTCTTCAAAGTCCGTATTTTAGGGGCCGGGGGCAATTTCTTATAATTAAATTAATCAATTAAAAGCACTTTCACTGACAAATGAACTTCTTCAAAGTCCGTATTTTAGGGGCCGGGGGCAATTTCTTATAATTAAATTAATCAATTAAAAAGCACTTTCACTGACAAATGAACTTCTTCAAAGTCCGTATTTTACCGTTCGCACGGCCGGGGACAATCAAAGCGAAGAAATGGCGGCGGTCCGTTCAATTGGCCGTTGCCGTTGTTGTAATAGTGCAGCAATTTGTTCACCAGAGGGCGCACACTGCCCATAATGGCAGGCGAAATTCTCTCAAAAACTGCGGGGGCATTTTTCTTAAATTTTAAAAATATGAAAAAAGTTTAATTCATTTCAGAAAATTACCCAATCGTTGGCATCGGCGACAATTTGTCCCCGGGGCAATTGCATAAATCGCTGCAAGGAATCGCTAATCAGCTGCTCATAATTTACCGCCGATCGAGGCTGATCACTTCGACTGATCAGCCAGAGTATTCTGTTAGTCTGGCCAAATTTTTAAGGCTTTCTCACGAAATTGTCCAAATGCCCTCACTTCGACCAAAATTGTGCGTCTCAACATTCCGATCAACATTTGCTCGTAGAATGTCAACGAGTCGTTCCTGAAATTATTCTTCACATTTATTTTATGAAAATCCTTCAAAATGATTTTGTAAAAATAATAATATTTTGAAGCAAAATGACCAGCATTTTGCAGCATTTGGGTCGCTAATGGAACAGCGGTGCCGGCACGTCCGTGCCATTCGGCTCGAGTAAGCCAAAAGTTGAAGCTTATCGCCGTCGCCCAGCGAACCAAAATCGCCTTCTTCGACGGCAATATCGTTTTGTCCCTCTTCGACTAGCAGAGATTCGAACATTTTCGGCACATTTTGCTGTGGGGACGTCGAAAGTGCCATTGTCACCGGAGTGTAAATGACGAAGAGAAGAAAAAATGGCAAAAATAATATAAACGAAAATGAAATAGGCATTAAAAAACGACGACCAATCAAATTGGTTCTCCGTTTTTGCATTGCTCCACCGAAAATAATTAAATTCACAAAACTCTGAAAAATAAATGAAATTTTGTTTTAATAATAACAAAGATAATAAATTATTATTCGGTTGGAATAAGTTTTTTTGGATGATAAAAAAGATTGGGGGGGGATTATATAATTTTGGTGGTTGGTTGTTTTGATTATTGTTGAATCCGTCCCCCCCCCCCCCCCCGTTCATTACCGCCGACAACGACGATCATTGGGGCGGGTGGAAGAAAACGTTTTTAATTCTTTTTTAAATTAAAATTATTTACACTAAAAATGTCAAAATGTGCACAGAGTTTGCCCAAATCAATAGGGGGGGGGGGGGGGCTGAATAAAGAAGCTTATCATTTTGTTTTAAAATATGAGGCAAATTGGTCGATAAATAAATAAATAATAATTTTTTGAATGAATTTGACTGACTCGACTAACATAATCAATTTATTCATCAAAATGATAAGACTAAAAAAGTTGCTCAACTTTTTCTCTTTCACTAATTAATTGTTTCCTCAAAGTATTTTTAAATGAATAAATAATAAAATGATTTTTAATTGAATTAATTTATGATAAGTAAAAAGAGAAGCATTTTAAGTTTATTTATTGGCCGGTCACTGTTCAAATAATGCAAACAAAAGCCCAATAATCCATCGCTCTTCAGATAAGCCGGCTTTTCAACATTCGATTTTCTATTTTTGTTTGATTTGTCTTTAATTAGTAAGTTTAATTTGATTCAATCAAAGCATTACTTTCGGTGATTTCAGAAATTTTAGTAAATAATTAAAAGTCTTTGGTCAAAAATATGAAATATTTTCCAAAACAGAATTTAGGCCAAACTCCGTTAAAGCATTATAAATTTGTTACTGAAACAGCTCAAACGATAAAAGTAAGCATTTTAATTGTAATTATCGAAATAGAAATCCAAACAATCAGCAAAGAATAAAATTCATTTTTTGAATAAGGACATTTTTGTAAATCCTCCAAATTTCCGCCAATTAACTAGACTCCCGGTTTGATTCAAATCTTTCAATGATCGGCAACTGATTATTCACTGATCACTTATTTAATTTCATTATAATGTTGTTAATCTTTCATTATGAGTGTATTTGTCTGAATATGCAAAACATATCAAAAATGCAACAAAATAAGCCCGAACATATCAATAAATGCGCCAAAACCGATCATTAACTGACCCATCGGCTGATCACAGCTCATCCAATTCTTGCAGGACGTCCTGCAGCGAAAATTCGTCGTCGTGCAGTGACTTAACCGCCGCGCAGTCGGGCACCGCCGCGCTCACCGACGGCCCGCACTTTTGCGCGTCAAAACAGCAAGCCCAGCCCATGTCAATTACTTTCACGGTCAATTTGGCGTTTTCGCCTCCGGTCTCGGCATTATCACAGCGCTGGCTGTGGTTGACAAGTGGCGGAAGCGGGAAAATCATCGCATTGTCCTTGTGCAAGTCGCGGTGGGCGATGCCTGCGCAGCAAAAAGTGATCAGAAAAACAGAAGACTGACTGATCGGATAGATTCAAGGATGGGATTCTGTTCCGTGTTGAATTTGGCGATTCCGTGTTCCGTTTCCGTATTTTGGAAAAAATGCGACCCTAATGATGGCATAAATATTGTGATGGATAATAAAGTGATCGGATTTTTGTTGATGACGCGATTATCAACGCCATTCAATGCAAATGCGTGAGTTGTTCACAAATGATTACCGTTTTCGTGCAGTTCGTCCAATGCCTTTTTGATCAGAGTTTTGGTCAACTCCAAAGACAATGCCCCCCGCCCCCCTCCGGCGCCTCCACTTCTCTTCAGCCCCCGCAAATAATGTTCAACATCGTCGCTGCCCAACTCTTCCACCAATGTAATTTCGTTACAATTGTCGCCAATACTTTCGCTTCCGCTGCTGTTGGTGTTGGTGTTCTCGGCTTAAATGCTTTTTAATTCTTTCAGCGATCACAGCCCTTTTTACCGTCGACGACATTTCGTTTTCGACGTTTTTCGCTTCCGATTATAACCGTCCGAATAAAATCGGACATCACAGCGCCCTCTGTGCACGGCTGGCCTCTTTTGATTTGGCTGTTATTTAAATTAAATCAAAAGGCTCCTCAGACTTTTTCCCTTTTTTAATTACAAATCTTCCAACGGCACAATGTGCGGTGCCACGCCGCTCATCCGCTGCAACACTTTCATTTCGCGCGTGCATTTGCTCAACCGCGTCGGGTCCTCCACGCACGTTTTGACCGCCACGCATCGGCCAAGCGGCAGGGAAAAGGCATGCTCAACCTGAAACAACGAAAGTATTGTGTCCGGTACACGCACATTTATTGTCTTAACCCCGGGTTTAGTCTTCTGGTAACTTGGTGAAAAGTTAAAAGCAAGGTAAATCGGATTTTTTGTCTTCTCTAAAAAAAAGAAGGAAATGAGCAAAATTGGATTTTGCAATTACAAAAGACGTGAATAAATGTAGCAGAAAAAATGGAGATTTTAATGCCTTTTTTTGACTATTTTTAGTGTCTAAAATGCGGCCTTTAATAATAAAGTTAAATTATAATTAAAATAAAATTTGATATTTTATCAAATGATTAATTAAATGGTTTTTAAAATGCGACCTTTCCGTCCAATCCGTCGCCCAGCGGCACAAACGTGTCGTATTTTTTGCCGGCAATGATTCGTGTCGCAGTCAAATTTCGTAAATGTTTACCGCATTGGCACCTCTGAACTTTTGGCGAAGCCCCGGGGGGAGAGACTGAATTAAATTAAATTGAATTGATTGTTTTTATTATTATTATTTATATTCATTTAATGAACACTTGGAGTCGGGGGGGGGGAGACTGAATTAAATTGAATTGAATTTATTGTTTTTATTATTATTATTAATTTAATTACTTTGTCCTTCGAATTTGTTGGCAAGTGAAGCAGCGGAAATGAACGAACAAAGGTTTAAGCAGGAAAAATAAAATAAATAAATCAGTAAAATGTTTTTCATTCAAATTTTAACCTAAATTAAATTAAAATTAATTTCTTTTACTGAATAAAAGAAAAAAGAAATGTTTCTTTCGAGAACATTCAAAAAAAGATTAAAAAGGTGCAAATTAATTCGCCGTTACCAATCAATTTTCCGCTTCTTTTTGATCATCGCCCGCGCTTATGGAGAAATAAATATATTTTGTACGTAAAATCAGCCAAATTAACGCCAAAATGTTCGTTGTTTGTGCTTTGGAATGGATGGACGAAAATATTCGCCCAATTTAATTAGCCAATTTTGCAGAAACAATTAAATGATGCCATCAAAATATCACTGGAAGTCCCCCAATTCTTTTGGCACTTAATCTCTCAAAAACAATAAACAAACAAAACTGAAATCATCTCCTCTTGCTTTTTCAGCATAATTTGTTAAAACAATTAATTTCCCATTGTGCTAAAATCATAATTAATTTAATTTTGCATTTTAATTAACGTCGCCGAAACAGCAGCAAACAATGTTTAGACCCTTTGATTTCAAGATTGATCAGCTGAAAGCATTTTGAGCCTGAATCCATTTGGACCCAAAAACATATTAAAACTTTTAATTTGCACATTTTGTCAGAAAATTCACATTTTATTCATTTAAGCATATATTATAAATTTCTTTTTTTAATGCAATTAATAGCGGAAATGGAACTAACATAAATCGGGGGGGGGGGGCTATGCGAAAAAAATTATCGATAAATAAATGCAATGAATTTATTAGATTAATATTTAAACTGTTTATAGTTTTATAAATATTCAGTTTAGGAATAATATTAAATATTTTTATTAAAAACATTAAAAAACAATGCCCTCCAAAATAATGCCTATTTTGTGCCTTCAGTTTATCCATCACTCGCCTTCCACGGGGGCGATGTTAGCAAACGTATTAAATACTAATTAATTCATCAATTAATTAAAAAGTTAACTTAATTTTTATTAATAACTTTAATCCTGTGTATTTTTAGCTAAAAAGCTAAATTTACGATATTTTATTGGAAATATAAAATTTACTGATTTAATAGTTTAAATATTTAAAACATTTCAGACATTTTTGCGGTTCGGCACGCTTACAATGAATATTGTATGCTTTTGCGGCCGTTTGAAGTTTTAGACAATTTTTACGTCAAATATTTTTCATCCAATGAAAATGAAATGTTGGCAACAAAAATAATAATTCATTCGCACATTTTAATGCTTAAAAGGAAAATTGAGCAACTCAAAGAGAAAATGCCGAAAAGTAAATTCGATCAGTTGAACTACGATATTGAACAATCGAAAATTATTTGAATAAATAATTTCAAATAAATTAAACGCACGGCGCTTTTCAGTTTATTCGTACAAACATTTTTTGAATTTAAAATGGGCACTTTTAACCTCAATCGATTCTATTCGTTGGCGTTGTGTCATATTTTGCAGATTAAATTCGATTTGTTCAAAGCTGTAAATGAAACCAATGATGAGGGTCCAAAATGCGATGATCAGAACAAAGTTTTGAATACTTTCATCGAAAATTTTGATCAAATTTCGGAATGGATCTTAGCGATTTGATGCGTTTTTGGCCCAAACGACCAAAACTCGTGGCATTTTTAAAGTAATTTTTGGTTTTTGTTTTCTTTTAAATTGGCATTTTAAGGGATGCCGTGCAAAAGGGCGAAGAGGGCGCACTTAGGGCGATCCGAATGAAATTTGCAGGCGTGCTCACGGATATCCGGATATCCGCGGATATATCCGGATATGGACGGATAACGGATATGGTTTTTCGGATATATCCGGATACGGACGGATAATGGATATGGTTTTTCGGATATATCCAGATACGGACGGATAACGGATATGGGTTTTCGGATATATCCAGATACGGACGGATAACGGATATGGGTTTTCGGATATATCCAGATACGGACGGATAATGGATATGGTTTTTCGGATATATCCAGATACGGACGGATAACGGATATGGGTTTTCGGATATATCCAGATACGGACGGATAACGGATATGGGTTTTCGGATATATCCAGATACGGACGGATAACGGACATGGTTTTTCGGATATATCCGGATATGGACGGATAACGGATATGGTTTTTCGGATATATCCAGATACGGACGGATAACGGATATGGGTTTTCGGATATATCCAGATACGGACGGATAACGGATATGGGTTTTCGGATATATCCAGATACGGACGGATAACGGATATGGTTTTTCGGATATATCCAGATACGGACGGATAACGGATATGGGTTTTCGGATATATCCAGATACGGACGGATAACGGATATGGGTTTTCGGATATATCCAGATACGGACGGATAACGGATATGGTTTTTCGGATATATCCAGATACGGACGGATAACGGATATGGGTTTTCGGATATATCCAGATACGGACGGATAACGGATATGGGTTTTCGGATATATCCAGATACGGACGGATAACGGATATGGTTTTTCGGATATATCCGGATATGGACGGATAACGGATATGGTTTTTCGGATATATCCGGATATGGACGGATAACGGATATGGGTTTTCGGATATATCCAGATACGGACGGATAACGGATATGGGTTTTCGGATATATCCAGATACGGACGGATAACGGATATGGTTTTTCGGATATATCCGGATACGGACGGATAACGGATATGGTTTTTCGGATATATCCGGATATGGACGGATAACGGATATGGTTTTTCGGATATATCCGGATATGGACGGATAACGGATATGGTTTTTCGGATATATCCAGATACGGACGGATAACGGATATGGGTTTTCGGATATATCCAGATACGGACGGATAACGGATATGGGTTTTCGGATATATCCAGATACGGACGGATAACGGATATGGGTTTTCGGATATATCCAGATACGGACGGATAACGGATATGGGTTTTCGGATATATCCAGATACGGACGGATAACGGATATGGGTTTTCGGATATATCCAGATACGGACGGATAACGGATATGGTTTTTCGGATATATCCGGATACGGACGGATAACGGATATGGGTTTTCGGATATATCCAGATACGGACGGATAACGGATATGGGTTTTCGGATATATCCAGATACGGACGGATAACGGATATGGGTTTTCGGATATATCCAGATACGGACGGATAACGGATATGGTTTTTCGGATATATCCGGATATGGACGGATAACGGATATGGTTTTTCGGATATATCCGGATATGGACGGATAACGGATATGGTTTTTCGGATATATCCAGATACGGACGGATAACGGATATGGGTTTTCGGATATATCCAGATACGGACGGATAACGGATATGGGTTTTCGGATATATCCAGATACGGACGGATAACGGATATGGTTTTTCGGATATATCCAGATACGGACGGATAACGGATATGGGTTTTCGGATATATCCAGATACCGGAGGATAACGGATATGGGTTTTTCGGATATATCCAGATACGGACGGATAACGGATATGGGTTTTCGGATATATCCAGATACGGACGGATAACGGATATGGGTTTTCGGATATATCCAGATCGGACGGATAACGGATATGGTTTTTCGGATATATCCAGATACGGACGGATAACGGATATGGTTTTCGGATATATCCAGATACGGACGGATAACGGATATGGGTTTTTCGGATATATCCGATATGGACGGATAACGGATATGGTTTTTCGGATATATCCGATACGGACGGATAACGGAATGGTTTTTCGGATTATCCAGATACGGACGGATAACGGATATGGGTTTTCGGATATATCCAGATACGGACGGATAACGGATATGGTTTTTCGGATATATCCAGATACGGACGGATAACGGATATGGGTTTTCGGATATATCCAGATACGGACGGATAACGGATATGGGTTTTCGGATATATCCAGATACGGACGGATAACGGATATGGGTTTTCGGATATATCCAGATACGGACGGATAACGGATATGGGTTTTCGGATATATCCAGATACGGACGGATAACGGATATGGTTTTTCGGATATACCCGGATACGGACGGATAACGGATATGGGTTTTCGGATATATCCAGATACGGACGGATAACGGATATGGTTTTTCGGATATATCCGGATATGGACGGATAACGGATATGGTTTTTCGGATATATCCGGATATGGACGGATAACGGATATGGTTTTTCGGATATATCCGGATATGGACGGATAACGGATATGGGTTTTCGGATATATCCAGATACGGACGGATAACGGATATGGTTTTTCGGATATATCCGGATATGGACGGATAACGGATATGGTTTTTCGGATATATCCGGATATGGACGGATAACGGATATGGTTTTTCGGATATATCCGGATATGGACGGATAACGGATATGGTTTTTCGGATATATCCGGATATGGACGGATAACGGATATGGTTTTTCGGATATATCCGGATATGGACGGATAACGGATATGGTTTTTCGGATATATCCGGATATGGACGGATAACGGATATGGTTTTTCGGATATATCCAGATACGGACGGATAACGGATATGGTTTTTCGGATATATCCGGATATGGACGGATAACGGATATGGTTTTTCGGATATATCCGGATATGGACGGATAACGGATATGGTTTTTCGGATATATCCAGATACGGACGGATAACGGATATGGTTTTTCGGATATATCCGGATATGGACGGATAACGGATATGGTTTTTCGGATATATCCGGATATGGACGGATAACGGATATGGTTTTTCGGATATATCCGGATATGGACGGATAACGGATATGGTTTTTCGGATATATCCGGATATGGACGGATAACGGATATGGTTTTTCGGATATATCCGGATATGGACGGATAACGGATATGGTTTTTCGGATATATCCAGATACGGACGGATATGGTTTTTCGGATATATCCGGATATGGACGGATAACGGATATGGTTTTTCGGATATATCCGGATACGGACGGATGACGGATATGACCTTAATATCCGCGGATATCCGTCGCATCCACTGTTTTTTTACTGCTGAAGGAAAATTTATTAAAACGAAATCAGACTTAAAAAAATTTTAAGCATTTACATAAATTAGTTAATTTTAGAACTCAATTACCTAAAAATTGGACGATTTTTCTTAGCATAAGTCTTTAAATATTCAATTTTTCTTTCGACGGCGCCTATCGGCACCGCCGACCTCCCACCCCACAGCAGTAAAGCAGAATTTTCAAAAAATTTTTGAAATTTTTTTAACAAATAATGTTAAAAATTCTTACCGAAAATTTTTTTTGGAAAAAATGATTAACAAACAATCAAAAGTTCAATCTTTTCATTTAAAATTTTCGTGTTAAGCTCAGCATATTAATTTCGATTTAATTTTAATTAGACGATAACGCGATCGGAAAAAATTCGCTTTGAAAAATCATTTTTTCGAACTTTGGAGAAAACTTTAGTGATTTTTAAATAATGCGGATATCCGCGGACATCCGCCAAACCAAGGTCACGGCCGTCTCCTTAAAGTTGTGCTCCCAGCACGAGTCTTCAGAAGTGTCGCGCTGGGCAGCTGGAAAACACACAGAGCAGAGATGCGCAAAGATCCAAAATGGAACAAACTGTTGATCCGTCCGTCACTGACAAAGGCCGAGCGAGACAAAGAGAAAGAAATGTGGCAGCAAAGAAATGAGAATCGGACCCGGCGCAACTCAAACTCAAACGATCCGAACTCACGTATTCAATCACTTCCAAAAAACTAAGGTTTGGGGGTTCTTACGCTCTAATTCACTCCACTACCTTACCAAAGCCAAACAAACCCCCACACCGTCCTGACCCCAACCACAATTCTCGCTGTACTTCCGACCACATCCCAAAATCAGCCCCAGTCACAAAAATTCCATGCCTCTTCTTAAATTGCCAGTCAATCATTAAAAAAATACCCATACTTCAACAAATCGTCTCTGTTTCCAATGCCAAAATAGTCCTATTAACCGAAACATGGATAAGCGAGCAAAACCTCTCCCCAAACGAACTAAATTTTAACCAAAAATTCCAACTCTTTCTAACCAATCGCAATTCAAAAAAGCGTTTAGGCGGAGGAGTTGCTATCCTGATACACAAAACAATCCCCGGCAAAATTGTTTTTTCCCATTCTTTCTCGGGCATTGAAATCTTAGCGGTTGATACATCCTTTAAACATCATACTGTCAGATTTATTCTTATTTACCGACCACCAGACTCCAACACCATGGATACAACCAAACTCATAAAACTCGTACAAAGCTACACCCACACACATTTTGTTATCTGCGGAGACTTCAATTTCGCTGACATCTCCTGGTCTCGTTTCTCTGCTAAAACCAAAATCTCCTTAAACTTCTTGGAATTTGTTCAAAATTTCAAACTTACTCAACACATCTCTGAGCCTACCCACATTCATGGAAACACCCTCGACCTATGTATTACAAATTCCCCAGATCTCATTACAAATGTATATGTCAAACCTGGGTTATCTGATCACCATTCTATCCATTTCCATTTAAATGCATCGCCCATCAAACACACACCTACAAAAATCCCCTCCTTTTCTCTCAAAAACATAACAAAACTAAAACCATCCCTCACCTTCCTTCCACAAATACTCACCCACTTTTTCACAAGCGCAGACAAATATAATGCCTTTTACGACTTCCTAAACCAGGCCATTCAAAAATTTATACCATACTTCAATATTTCATCCAAGCCCAGCAAAATTAACTACCCACCCCACATAAAATCAATTTTAAACCAAAAAGCCATTTTATTTCGCCTCGCAAAAACCGACCCCACCCTCAAAAAATCTTACATCCAACTATCCAAAACAGCCAAATCCCTAACCATCCAACACCATAAAGCTTCAATACGAAAAACCCTCTCCAGCCAAACCAAACTATATTCATACTTGCGCAAATTTTCAAAAAATTATCAAAATTCATATTCCCTGCAAATAAACAATGAATTGATCTCACACATTCCTTCAATTTGTGAAATATTCGCCGATACATTCTTCAAGTCATTCCAAAACATTCCGCTACACAATCCACCCTCAATCCACTGTACCTACCACAAAACAATTGATGATATCGATTTTGACGTTCTAAAGGTCTCACACGTTCTACAGCAACTACCCAACAAACTCAACAGTTCACCTGATCACCTCAATTTTCGCCTCCTCAAAAATTGTCACCTGGAACTCACTCCCATTCTCTCTGACCTCTTCCGACTATCCATGGACACATGTTTTATCCCGGACATTTGGAAATGCTCTCTCATTGTTCCTATACCCAAAAAAGGAAATAAGCATGATCCCTCAAATTATCGCCCCATTTCTATAACCTCTTCCCTATGCAGAATAATGGAAAAAATCATCTATTCCCAACTATTACATTTTCTTAACTCAGTCAAATTCTTCCACAAAAACCAATTTGGCTTCCTCAAGGGGCGATCCACTACTTTGCAATTAATCTCTTCCATCCACCTCTGGTACAAATCAATTATGGAAAAACAGTCTATCCACACCATTTATGTTGACTTTAAAAAAGCCTTTGACTCCGTTCCTCATCGCTTCCTTATTTACAAACTTTCCCAAATAGGCGTAAGGGGCAAACTCCTCGCATGGTTCTCCAATTATTTAAATAATAGAAAATTCATTGTTAAAATTCAAAATCATCAATCTTCCCCTCGCAACATATTATCAGGAGTACCACAGGGTTCAGTCCTAAGTCCACTACTTTTTCTCATCTATGTTAACGATTTACCCCCAAATGTAAACCCAACAGTCCAAATAAAACTCTTCGCTGACGATCTCAAACTCTTCAAATCAACTCTCACCAATCACACCGATCATGCACTACAAAACGCTATAAACTCAATTTACCAATGGAGCTTAAACTGGGCCCTCCCAATTTCAATAGAAAAGTCGTGTCTACTCCACATAGGAAACCCAACCTCCAATACTGTCTACCATATCAACAACCAATCACTCTACCCACAAGAATCCATAACCGACTTAGGAATTCTTATCGACAACAAACTCCTTTTCCACCAACACATTTCTGCAATTGTCAAAAAAGCATACTACCGTTCATACCAACTCACACGTGTACTAAACTCTTCAAACCCATCCATCTGGTCACAAGCATTTAAACTGTACATCAGGCCCCTACTTGAATATGGCTCAGAAATCTGGTCACCGGCAAATCGTAAACTCATCGACAAAATTGAAAATGTTCAAAAATACTTTACCCGCATTGCCTTACTCAAATCAAAACATTTACAACTACCATACCCACAACGTCTTAAACTTTTCAAATTACCTTCTCTCGAACTTCGCAGAAAAATAATTGATTTAACCACTCTTTTCAAAATTTGTACGCGCCAAACACATCTAAATCCCAATGAAATATTAACCTTCTCACGCCGTCCCATTAGGAGACATCCCTTTCAGATTGTAGCAACACATAAAACATCCAAAACCCAAAACTCATTTGTTAACCGCAATATAAATTTCTGGAACACCCTTCCAAGACACTTATTTGAATCTGGTTCGTCAAAGCACTTCTCAAAACTAGTTCACACGCACCTTCTAACTTTGCATTTATTTCATTTCGATTTATTGTGACAGACGCAAATCTCACATCTGTAAGTGACATAAGTCATAGACATTTGTCCTTGATGCTGAATAAATAAATAAATACGGACGGATAACTGAAATGGGCTTTTGAGGACGGACGGATACGGATACAAAAATTCGTATCCGTGAGCACGCCTGGAAATTTGTGAATTTAATTGGATTCTCAAGATTTGCATTAATTTATAAAACGCATCTGCAAAACATTGGAATGTTTGGTGAGTTATTATTAGGGCTGGCATTTATATGCACATGCATATTTTTTTCCTGAACTGGAACGGTCTGAAACGCACGAAAAACATGTTTTCAACTTGGTTTGAAGCTTCTAGAACACATTTCCATGTGCATATTCGCTATTTATGTGCATTTTTTGCCATTTTTGCCATTTTTATCCATATTTTGCCATTTTCAAAAATTCTTTAACAAAAATGCAATAAAAACGAAAAATATACCCCTAAAGAACGACTTTTTAAAAATTTTCAAAAATGCACCCCTAAAAATTGACTTTTTCGTGATTTGGGCAAATTTTATATTGAATTTGGAAAAATATATATGCATATTTTGCAATTTTTATGTGCATATTTTGCAATTTTTGGTGCATATTTTATGCGCATATTTCAAGATTTTATTTGCATATAAATGCCAGCCCTAGTTATTATGCGTTTAAAGCAAAAATGCTTCCATTTTAATTTTTGATTTTGGAATTTCTCAGATAAAATATTAAATTAAACAAATTTTGGCATTTAAATTTGTCCAAAATAATTAAATCCATCAGTTAACGATCGAAACTTTCCTTATACGCTTTTGTACAAAGAATTTTTGCTTAGCAACACAAAATTGGGAAAATGGCGGGTCAAAATTGTGCTTCAGAAATATTTGTACGACGAATGGGCAAAACAATTCTTTGGGGAAGAAATTGCGAAAGCCGAACAATTCGGTGCTTATTTATAACAAATAATTAGGTACATAATTAAGTCTTTTTAGCAGCCAATAAAAGCAACAATTGGCCAAATTTGACCGTTTTTCAACAGAGAATTAATTTTATTATCGAATTGAAACAAATTTGGTTTATTTATTCTCTAAATTTTTGGTTCAACGAAAAGATAATTCGAGAGAAAATGCATCATTTCGTAAAGAAAAACAATAGCAAACATTTGAGAATGGCCAAAGAGATTTTTGGCACATTTCGAAGAAATTAATGGAATTAATCTGCGCGAAAATGAATTGGTAATTAAATGGAATAAAATTAAATAATATGAGAATAAATAATTTACATTTTAAAGCCATTTCGTTGTTATGGGAAAATGGGCCCGAAGACACGTCACTTTTTCGGGCACTTTCAATTTGTATCAGAGAAGCGATTGCCGAATACGCGCAAAAATTGGATGGAAATTCTTCCGAAATGAAAGAATTTTCACTGAATTTGCAATTAAAAATGTTAATTTGTGCGGGAAAAATTCTGAAAAAGACTGGCCCCCGAAAGGATCAAATTATAGCCAAATTGCATTTTAAGAAAGTTGAGAAATTAATTGGCAGCGATTTTGAAGATGAATTCAGTGCCCTTTTAAGCAAGAAAAGTGGGCAAATTAATTAGAAAATAATCAATTAAATTAAATTCCTTTCCTTAATCCGCCGTTTTTGTATGACCAAAATATAGGCAAATTGTGGGGCGAATTGTTCGATTTGGAAGGCATTGGCAAACTGAAGGCAATTCTGTTGGCCCAAGTCCAATTTTTAATTTAATTTAATTTAATGTTAAATCTTTATTTTAAGAATGAATATTTTATCAGCAAATGAAAATTTTGCATCTTCCGACGATTCCTCGTCAGCAGCAGAAAAAGACTGCACTTTCGAAGATGCAAATTCTGAGGAAAGTGTTGGGGAAGAAAATGAAAAAGAAACAAATCCTTCGAAATTCAATAAAATAGTTGAGAAAAATTCCAATGAAATTTCGATACAAAATATGCAAAATAAATGGCCAACGGAAACGAAAAATGCAACCAAAAATAATTACGGATTGGAGGCGTCCGAAGAAGAAAAAGGCGAGGACAATTCGCCGCAGGCGAAAGCACAAAAATAGTAAATAAAAAGGCATTAGTCACAAATTATTAATAGCCAAATAATATTTTAATAAATAGCTGTCAGCTTTAATTTAAATCTTTTACATAATTTAATTGGTAAAATGTGAAAAATAAAGTGACAATTTTTCCTTCAACCGCCGAACTTCACTTTCACTTGTCCTCCTCTTCCCTCCGTCCGGCACAAATCCCAATTTGGCCAGCATTTTGCTCTCATTTCCGGCGGTTGTTTCGACAGCTGAACACGACGAATGGACTTCCAAAATGCCGCGGGGAATGCGCTCGAACAATTTGGCCACATTTTCGGCACGAATTCCCGCCCCGGCCATCACTCTGATGCCATTGTCGACGGAAATTTGAACCGTTTTGGCAATGTCTTCCAACCCATCCGGAATTGCCTTTGCGGAACGTCCTGTTTTTAAAATGTTTAATCGAATTAAGCGGGGAAATGCCCGGTGCCCTTAACTATTTCAAACAGACAAAGACTTATTTCTGCTCCTTTAGGCTTTGATTCGAACCCTTTCAATTCCGGTTTGGAATACGGAAACCGACCGACCCGATGTCAGAATCCGATAGGCTTTGATTCGAACCCTTTCAATTCCGGTTTGGAATACGGAAACCGACCGACCCGATGTCAGAATCCGATAGGCTTTGATTCGAACCCTTTCAATTCCGGTTTGGAATACGGAAACCGACCGACCCGATGTCAGAATCCGATAGGCTTTGATTCGAACCCTTTCAATTCCGGTTTGGAATACGGAAACCGACCGACCCGATGTCAGAATCCGATAGGCTTTGATTCGAACCCTTTCAATTCCGGTTTGGAATACGGAAACCGACCGACCCGATGTCAGAATCCGATAGGCTTTGATTCGAACCCTTTCAATTCCGGTTTGGAATACGGAAACCGACCGACCCAATGTCAGAATCCGATAGGCTTTGATTCGAACCCTTTCAATTCCGGTTTGGAATACGAAAACCGACCGACCCGATGTCAGAATCCGATAGGCTTCGATTCGAACCCTTTCAATTCCGGTTTGGAATACGAAAACCGACCGACCCGATGTCAGAATCCGATAGGCTTCGATTCGAACCCTTTCAATTCCGGTTTGGAATACGAAAACCGACCGACCCGATGTCAGAATCCGATAGGCTTCTGATCGAACCCTTTCAATTCCGGTTTGGAATACGGAAACCGACCGACCCGATGTCAGAATCCGATAGGCTTCTGATCGAACCCTTTCAATTCCGGTTTGGAATACGGAAACCGACCGACCCGATGTCAGAATCCGATAGGCTTCGATTCGAACCCTTTCAATTCCGGTTTGGAATACGAAAACCGACCGACCCGATGTCAGAATCCGATAGGCTTCTGATCGAACCCTTTCAATTCCGGTTTGGAATACGGAAACCGACCGACCCGATGTCAGAATCCGATAGGCTTCGATTCGAACCCTTTCAATTCCGGTTTGGAATACGAAAACCGACCGACCCGATGTCAGAATCCGATAGGCTTTGATTCGAACCCTTTCAATTCCGGTTTGGAATACGGAAACCGACCGACCCGATGTCAGAATCCGATAGGCTTCTGATCGAACCCTTTCAATTCCGGTTTGGAATACGGAAACCGACCGACCCGATGTCAGAATCCGATAGGCTTTGATTCGAACCCTTTCAATTCCGGTTTGGAATACGGAAACCGACCGACCCGATGTCAGAATCCGATAGGCTTTGATTCGAACCCTTTCAATTCCGGTTTGGAATACGGAAACCGACCGACCCGATCTCAGAATCCGATAGGCTTTGATTCGAACCCTTTCAATTCCGGTTTGGAATACGGAAACCGACCGACCCGATGTCAGAATCCGATAGGCTTCTGATCGAACCCTTTCAATTCCGGTTTGGAATACGAAAACCGACCGACCCGATGTCAGAATCCGATAGGCTTCTATTCGAACCCTTTCAATTCCGGTTTGGAATACGGAAACCGACCGACCCGATGTCAGAATCCGATAGGCTTCTATTCGAACCCTTTCAATTCCGGTTTGGAATACGGAAACCGACCGACCCGATCTCAGAATCCGATAGGCTTTGATTCGGAACCCTTTCAATTCCGGTTTGGAATACGAAAACCGACCGACCCGATGTCAGAACCGATAGGCTTTGATTCGAACCCTTTCAATTCCGGTTGGAATACGGAAACCGACCGACCGATGTCAGAATCCGATAGGCTTCTATTCGAACCCTTTCAATTCCGGTTTGGAATACGGAACCGACCGACCCGATCTCAGAATCCGATAGGCTTTGATTCGAACCCTTTCAATTCCGGTTGGAATACGGAAACCGACCGACCCGATGTCAGAATCCGATAGGCTTTGATTCGAACCCTTCAATTCCGGTTTGGAATACGGAAACCGACCGACCCCGATGTCAGAATCCGATAGGCTTTGATCGAACCCTTTCAATTCCGGTTTGGAATACGGAAACCGACCGACCCGATGTCAGAACCGATAGGTTCGATTCGAACCCTTTCAATTCCGGTTTGGAATACGAAAACCGACCGACCCGATGTCAGAATCCGATAGGCTTCTGATCGAACCCTTTCAATTCCGGTTTGGAATACGGAAACCGACCGACCCGATGTCAGAATCCGATAGGCTTCGATTCGAACCCTTTCAATTCCGGTTTGGAATACGAAAACCGACCGACCCGATGTCAGAATCCGATAGGCTTTGATTCGAACCCTTTCAATTCCGGTTTGGAATACGGAAACCGACCGACCCGATGTCAGAATCCGATAGGCTTCTGATCGAACCCTTTCAATTCCGGTTTGGAATACGGAAACCGACCGACCCGATGTCAGAATCCGATAGGCTTTGATTCGAACCCTTTCAATTCCGGTTTGGAATACGGAAACCGACCGACCCGATGTCAGAATCCGATAGGCTTTGATTCGAACCCTTTCAATTCCGGTTTGGAATACGGAAACCGACCGACCCGATGTCAGAATCCGATAGGCTTTGATTCGAACCCTTTCAATTCCGGTTTGGAATACGGAAACCGACCGACCCGATGTCAGAATCCGATAGGCTTCTGATCGAACCCTTTCAATTCCGGTTTGGAATACGAAAACCGACCGACCCGATGTCAGAATCCGATAGGCTTCTATTCGAACCCTTTCAATTCCGGTTTGGAATACGGAAACCGACCGACCCGATGTCAGAATCCGATAGGCTTCTATTCGAACCCTTTCAATTCCGGTTTGGAATACGGAAACCGACCGACCCGATCTCAGAATCCGATAGGCTTTGATTCGAACCCTTTCAATTCCGGTTTGGAATACGAAAACCGACCGACCCGATGTCAGAATCCGATAGGCTTTGATTCGAACCCTTTCAATTCCGGTTTGGAATACGGAAACCGACCGACCCGATGTCAGAATCCGATAGGCTTCTATTCGAACCCTTTCAATTCCGGTTTGGAATACGGAAACCGACCGACCCGATCTCAGAATCCGATAGGCTTTGATTCGAACCCTTTCAATTCCGGTTTGGAATACGAAAACCGACCGACCCGATGTCAGAATCCGATAGGCTTCTATTCGAACCCTTTCAATTCCGGTTTGGAATACGGAAACCGACCGACCCGATGTCAGAATCCGATAGGCTTCTATTCGAACCCTTTCAATTCCGGTTTGGAATACGGAAACCGACCGACCCGATCTCAGAATCCGATAGGCTTTGATTCGAACCCTTTCAATTCCGGTTTGGAATACGGAAACCGACCGACCCGATGTCAGAATCCGATAGGCTTCTATTCGAACCCTTTCAATTCCGGTTTGGAATACGGAAACCGACCGACCCGATCTCAGAATCCGATAGGCTTTGATTCGAACCCTTTCAATTCCGGTTTGGAATACGAAAACCGACCGACCCGATGTCAGAATCCGATAGGCTTCTATTCGAACCCTTTCAATTCCGGTTTGGAATACGGAAACCGACCGACCCGATGTCAGAATCCGATAGGCTTTTATTCGAACCCTTTCAATTCCGGTTTGGAATACGGAAACCGACCGACCCGATCTCAGAATCCGATAGGCTTTGATTCGAACCCTTTCAATTCCGGTTTGGAATACGGAAACCGACCGACCCGATGTCAGAATCCGATCGATGCCGAGTTCAACAGCCGCCGTTTTGATGGCATCGTCAATATTTGGCACCAAGTCGAACGACCGATGCAAAGTCGTGCCAAGACCATACCCCTTTTTGGCGAATGTTTTCATTTCATTTCGAAAGTGTGGCTAAATGCTTACAAACCTTGGAAAGTGCTGAATTTCACTTTGCTCTTCCCATTTATAAAATCTTGTATGAAAATTGTAAACCTTAGCCAATTTCACAAGAATTTGCAATCGGTGCCTGTCCAAAGTGCCATCGGAATGATTGGCACCAAAAGCAATGCCGGCCAATCCCGCCTCGGCAACGCATTCAATGTCCTTACACATCGACTCAAATTCCCTATCAGAATACGAGAAATTGCCGGATCGTGGTCTGATCATTGCAAAGATTGGCACCGATTTGTTGACTGATCGGGCCACGTCAATTAGGCCTAAAACATATAATTTTGATTTTATTATTGCCCAAAAATAAAAAATTAGGCCGATTTTGGTGTTCTTTTTACTTTTTATACCAGAGGTTGGAGTTAGTCCGCCAAGTTCAAGAGCTGAACAAAGTTCGATACGGTCGGCACCGCCTTGAATCGCTGCCCAAAGTCCATCGGCATCGTCCACACAAACTTCCAACAAAATTGTTGGCATTTTTTAAATTAGGTAAAATACCCAATTAATGGAAATAAAAGAAAAATGATGGCATTGAGTTTAAATTGGGAAAACGACAGAGTGCCAAAGACACAATAATCAGATAATAAATAAAATAATTTAAACTATATTAAGTAGAGTAGGCCGGGATCGGGATTTTTGGTAAAAAGTAAATGTTCAGAGAAAAACTTCACTTCCCGACCCTACCGGGATCGGGATCAGCATCTCGAACCGGGACCGGGATCGGGATTACGACTTTTCAAAAACCGAGACCGGGATTGGGATCGGGATTCCAAAAACCAGGATAATCCCGCCCGATCCCGATCCCGACCTACTCTAATATTAAGTATCAGCAAGTACCAGAGATAAGCGAAAAACTATTTTTTCAGCTTTTGGGTTTGGTGAACGGAGCACAACGTTTCGGCGCGGCACGATTCAGCGCCGACAAGTTTTTCGTTATAACTTATTTCAAAGTCAACCAAACCAAACATTCTTGGGTTCATTCGAAAGCATGCAATGAGTAAAAGCTTACAAAGGCAAAAGCTAACCGATTCGACTTAAATAAAAAAAAGTTATGACTCAGCCGCGCAAAAAAAGCACGGAAAATTGAGATTTTTACACGTTTTAAGCTATAACTTTTTTTTGAAAAGACAAATCAGTTAGCTTAAGCTTGATCAAAGGTTCAGCATACTAAGAGCTTTCGTATGATACCAAGAATGTTTGGTTTGGTTGACTTTGAACAAAGTTATAACGTTACAAACTTCGGCGCCCAATCGTGCCGCGCCGAATCGTGCCGCGCCGAATCGTGCGCGCCGAATCGTGCCGCGCCGAATCGTGCGCGCCGAATCGTGCCGCGCCGAATCGTGCGCGCCGAATCGTGCCGCGCCGAATCGTGCGCGCCGAATCGTGCAGCGCCGAATCGTGCGCGCCGAATCGTGCCGCGCCGAATCGTGCGCGCCGAATCGTGCCGCGCCGAATCGTGCGCGCCAAATCGTGCCGCGCCGAATCGTGCGCGCCGAATCGTGCCGCGCCGAATCGTGCGCGCCGAATCGTGCCGCGCCGAATCGTGCGAATCGTGCCGCGCCGAATCGTGCACGCCGAATCGTGCGCACCGAATCGTGCCGCGCCGAATCGTGCTGCGCCGAATCGTGCCGCGCCGAATCGTGCGCACCGAAACGCGCGCGCCGAATCGTGCGCGCCGAATCGTGCCGCGCCGAATCGTGCGCACCGAAACGCGCGCGCCGAATCGTGCGCGCCGAATCGTGCGCGCCGAATCGAGGTGTACCGTTGGTGAAGGCTTAAGTCTACAAATATTTTTCATTTCGTTATGTAAAAAAGGTTCTCTTTAATAAAAATAATTTTTTGGAATGACACTTTGAAAATTTCTTATAATTTTTAAGTTTTTTCTTTTTGCTTTTTGCCAAATTAAAAGTATGCGAAAATTTAAATAGAAATTGGAAATTTGGGTAAATTATTAATTTTCTCGCCTGCGCCTGTCGGCACGGCCGACCTCTCCCAATTCTAAAAGCTTATTTAAAAGGTTACAGAATGGGCGTACCCTTACAAATTAGCTTTATTCTCTTACATTACTAGCTGCAATTAATTCAATAGCACAAAATAATTAATTATTTGTGCAATTTAAATAAAACGAGACGGAAATTAAAGACCAAACATTCATTCAAAGACCAAATTCTGAATCTCAAATTGCGGTGGGTCTTTGGTCTTCTCGTCTGGTTGTCATTTACGTATAAATTGGGTGAACAAACAATTCACTGAAATTATTTTTTTTGTACAAAGCATTTGTGAAGAACTAATTTTATAAAATAAAAATAAACAAACGATAAGAAACAAAAATAAACGTTTTATTGTGCCATAATCGCTTTTTGGGTGAAAAGCAATGCCGGAAACAGAGAGTAAGCGCCAGAACGGCCTTATCCGAAGCGCTCTCCGGTTCTGAATCGGTCGTGCGCAACTCGCAACCCAAGTCAACTTTAGGGCGGCAGCGATAAAAACAGAGGACGGATTGATTTAGGCCGATCCAAATGCGTCTTTTTGGGTGTGGTTTTGGTGATGAAACTTTTGCGCAAAACGCAATCGATCAGAGCAGCAGCTGCAACAACCCGCCGATCGGGTGGGCGTAACTGCGACGACAAAGTCGCGGAGTGGGGGGGGGGGGGGGGGGAATGACGAAACCATGCCTTATATTTGTTATGTGTACAAACAGACATTGTGGGGATTGCTGCTATTTATCCCCTCTGATCAGAGGGAGCAGCTTCAATTGATTGCGTTGATCGGAGTCATCGGTGCTTCTTATTCATTCATCAGCTCAGAACAAATGTTGACGCGTTTTCTGTTCACATTCATTTTCATTTTTTGGGTTGACCTTTTTTTTAAATTCGATGCTAATTTTGGACATTTGAATAAGGCCTCAGAAAAACATTTATCCATTTATTCATTTGATTTGTTTGGGAATAAAACCATTTTACTCTTTTTTTACGCATAAATCGATTAAAGGATTAGTAAGTATTTTTTCTTTGATTTAAAATAAATTTTCTGAGTCAAAATGATCGATTTAAATGTCCCAAAACTTCGCTCTCCCACACCAAACGCACAAAAAATAACGCGAAATGATTAACAAAACATTCAATTAGTATTCTTTTTGCACTTTGTACCCACCCAATGACAGAGAGTTCGCCGCCGTCACGCAACACAAAATATTTAAATAAATTGTTTGCCGATTTGCGTTGCCACGACACAAAAAGACTTTTTAAAAAATGACAAATTAAAATAATTCGACATTTTAATTAGGGAAAGCTTCTTCATTATGTAATTATCGATTTGGGTGGGCCAATTAGATCAAAAATTGAATAATTTCTCAACTAAAAAATGAGCGGAAAAAAGGGAGCGGATTGGTACGACGAGTCGGACCGTGACAAGATGAACATGCTGAGTGCATGTGCCAAGGGGATGGTGGCCGAGGTGGAGCGGTACCTGAACGGCGACGTGGACATGGAGGAGGAGGACGACGACGGAGTCACCGGTGGGTGAAAGTAACTGGCACATTATTTATGTTTTATCGCATTATTTATTTCTTTTTAGCACTTCAAATTGCCGCCGCAAAAGGTCACCGGAGTTTGGTTGGTGTTCTGCTGTTGTTTTTTTCATTATCATTTGCCAATTTCTGCAATAATAACAGGTGGAATTATTGCTTCGGAGGGGCGCCCAAGTCGACCGCGCAAATTATGCCGGAATGGTCGGTATTAATCCTTAAATTAAAAATGCCAAATTTATTTAAATATTCTTTTTTGTTCAGACGCCATTTCTTCACGCGTGCCGTGAAGGCCATCAGGATGTGATTACGGTGTTGGCCAACCACGGAGCGAACGTCAATGCGACCACGTAAGAAAATTAATTATTGAATATTTAAATGATTTATTTAAATAAGCATTATTAAATATTTGTTGTATTTAAATTGGAACGAATTCATTTGCTTTCCTCAACTAAAACTATTTTATTTTTATTTTTTGTTTCTTCATACTAATTATGACAGATAATTTCCACCGATTAAAAATAGGGTTTTTATTTCTCTTTGTCAAAAAAGACTTATTGTTGGTTTGAGCACTTGTAAAAATATCAACAAAAAAAAATAAAAAAGATTGAAATTAAAATGAATGTCAATTTACAGGGGTCTTGGCGTGTCCGCGATGGCATTGGCATGTGCCGGACGGCATATCGGCGCTGTGCGAACTCTTCGCGGGCTGAATTCGGCCGTCAATTCGGTGCCGTCGAGTCGGACAGTCCACCAGGTGGCGCCGAGCCCGTACATGGTCGCCTTTTTCCAAATGGACATCGAAATTTGCGGCTTTTTGAAGAAAAAGTGAAAGGCAAAGGGAGTGGAGAAAAACGCAAAATGAAATTAAATTAAGCGATGCAAATGTATGGCATCAGATCCGCTGGATGGACGGCATGGACGCGCACAAATTGGGCGAAACGCTCCATTTCCCGCCTATTTTAATGAGTTTGAATTATGCCGAGAACAGTCTGAAGGCGCCAAAAAGTGCAAGTCGGTTGAAATGCGATAAAATGCAAACATTTTCATTTTCAGCGAAAGTTGAGAACAAAAATAAACAAATAAATAAAGCATAAATAAGCAAAAAAATGAATTAAACGCTCTTCAGAAGACATTCGATCAGTTATCCAGACCGGCGACGAAAACGAATTGGACCATTGGATGCGCGAAGGACGCGTGCCGCCTGCAATTTCTGACGGCATCACTCCTTTGATGTACGCCGCCTTCCACGCCCAACATCGTATTGTAAGCAGCACAAAGCAAACACATAAATAACCTGTGATTTTTTTGAATTTGTCTGAGAATGTTTTTTTATTTTAATTTTAAATTTGGGCCAAGTTTTTAATTAATGCAATTCGATAATTGAATTTAAATTAGCAAAGATTGGGATAATCTGTCAGCCCCCCTTTCTTAAGGCTGAACAATTATTGAAAAGCGCGTGTCGATCAGCAATTGATGCCCAGGAAAACGTTCTTGGACTGAGCGCGCTGATGTTGGCCATCGTCGTTGGGGACAATTCGATGGTGCAAATGATGTTACGCCATGGGGCCAACCCGCGCCTCTCCTCCACCACCAAAGAGCCGTTCACTGCCATTGACCTATCCCATTTTTCGGGTAATTTGCATTTTTTTTTTCAAAAATAATAAAATTATTGTAACATGTATCTTTCATCATTTTTCTTACAATTTTATCAAATTTGCTTTTAGGTCTCAGCCATGACACACTTTTCAAGCTGTACAAGCAATTTCTGATGAGTGGAAAGGGCGAGAAAAATCTGAAAAGGGAACTGTCGGACAAAAAAGAGGTGTCCGAAAACGGCGGGAAGGCGCAATTGGGGGAACGGAAGAGTTCAGCGACGGGTGTTGCGTTGGCAAAATTGGGAGGAAGTGCCGGCGGCGGCGGAGTGCCGTCGCCGACATCCGTCGCCGGGGGAGGCGTAAGCATTTGAATTTCGCTATTCCGATGGAAAGTGTCAATCAATATCCGATTAAGAGTCAAAAACGGCTTCGTCGAGTGATCGAAAGCTTCACGAGGAACATAATCGGATTGACGGGTGATTTGAGCGGCCAAATCAGTGGTGGCACCAATGGAAATGACTCATTTCCTCTTGCGCACTTCCCAAACGCACGCGCGCGTTTCGACGCGCTTGTGGACACAGCAAATTTGAACGGCTCGGACGCACCGCGTTTCGTGCTGGCGGAACAGATTCTGCGCGGCGATGCACGCGCACCTGCAACGACTATCGCACGCGCCAAGGCACTGCAGTTGGACGCACGCATTGTGCTGGCCAGACAAATTGCAATTGTACGTGCAATACACCCGCAAGCGCCGATCACTGATCGTGCAGTCTAGCCCATGATTACTGTAGGCTGTTTGTTGATGCTACCATAGGTTTTCTTACGTGCCTAACACTTTATCAGTTCCTCAATTTGTTGATTGGACTATTTGATTAAATTACGCTATTTAAATCTGCCAATCATTATTTTAAACTTTGTTTAGAGTTGGATGGTTCGGGGAGACACTCTGAGGCCGATGGCATTTGAAGATGGTCTCTCACAATTGAAAAATGCCGAAGAATCGGCTGAAGTAAACGGGCTTTATCTGGCGGCTCAATGGAATGCCGAAAAATTGTTTAAAAATGTAATTTAAAATATAAGAAAGTTGGATTAAAATGCACTTTTAAGGCCCCAATGAAACGGCAACGGCGCAAAACCGACCCGTCTCAGGCGACCGCGCAGAGCGCAATTCTGAACGTGCGCTTGCCGTTGACACCCCAACTCATTGTCAGAACAGCAAACAGTCGCGGGAACGAACAGCAAGTGCAAAAATGTTATTTTTAAATCCCTATTAATTGAGTAAAATAATTATGGAATTCTACAAAATGTAACAATAATTTTTTTAAATTCAAAAAATGCTTTTCTCAGCCCCCTCGTCGGTGTCGCGTCACAAAGTGTTGCTGAGCCAATGCGAACGGACGACCGTTCGTAAGGCCCCCCACCGATTGGGCGGTCATCAGAGAGTGGCGAGCAGCGGAAGTGGAGGCACGGGTCCGGCATACGGTAGCAACACCACCAGCAACAGCTGCGGCAGCGCTGGCACAATGAGTACGGCGAGTCAAAGCCAACCCGACTCGCCCCAGGCGACGCTGGACGTCGCCACAGTGTGGGAGCCAATGGGCAAAAGCAACAGGTCCGATCACTGAAAGGATTTATTGTATGATTCGACTACCATTTTGGTCAGAGAGTCGCGCTTGGAATTTAAATTGAAATGAAATTTGTTTATCATGGCATTTAAAAAGTAAAGATAGGCAAATGGTAGCCCCCGGGCGGAATCAAACCCTCGCGGCGATCAGCTTCCCACCCAAACCAATCAATGCTCTTACCGTCTGAGCCCCGGGGCATCTCATTAGCCGTTTCTCTTATAGGTCTTATGCCCCTGGCACCGTCCCAGCCACCTGTTGGACACTTTCGCTTCCTTACAATAATAATTACAGTATCCCTCCCCGTCCATCCATTTTCCGTGTCCAATATCACCATCATTTTCAACAACAAGATGCATCAGAAACGCCTGTTGAACCACCACAGCAGAAGCTGTACAACAAGCAGCACAAAAATGGGCAACACTCACCAAACACTTTGGCTTTACAACAAAAAATGCCGAGACCCCTGACAAAGGGTAACATTTGAATTTTGATCATTAGCGTATTGAAGTGCAGCTTTTTTGGCAAAATTTTTGAGAAATTCTAATATGGGAGGATTATTTACGCCTTCAGAGTTGATCCAGCGCAAAGTTTACCAGTGGGACCTGCAGGAAGAGTTCGAGCAGTGTTTTGTGGCCGAAGAAGTGGACGAATTGACCTTCGCGAGTCTTCGCGAAACGGAAGTGAACGAAAAATTATTTTATTTTAAATAATGCAAAATTGTAGATTCAAGAAGTGTTATCCAGACATGGCCGAGCCAACGATTTGCTCGTCCACCAACGCTTCCTGGAATTAATCGCAGATATAAAACGGTGCACCGGATGTTCGGAATTATTGTGATTTTCTTTATTTCACTAATTGATTTTTGTAATTTTATTTGTCACCAAAAATACCTTTTATTCACTGCCAATAAAACGTTATGACGTGGGCCAACACATTTATCGATACACAAAATGCGGCTCGCTTTTATTTGTGTTAAATCACAAAAATTTGTTGTTTTTTTTTTGCATTTAAAAAATTTTAGGAAAAAGCCAAAAAAGCCATAAATGTAAAATCAACTTATTTCCGTGGCCAACTGTCCGTGGAGTTTATTAAATTAGCAAATTGTCGTCTCAAAGACTCAGAATTCCAAATAAAAACACTCCCTAATCAAATTCCGTTCACTTTGTGCCATTTATCGTATTTCCTATATTAGACCCCCCCCCCCGCCGCCTTTAATAGACCCCTCTCCCTAATTAAGCCCCCCCCCATTTTGAGGGGGGTTGACTCTATTAACCCCTCACCCCAATTTTTGAAATAACATTGAGAATGCCATAAATAAGAAACATTTTGCCTGCCTAATGCACTCATTTTCTCCTTTATTTTCTCATAATGTGCCCTCTATTATTTTTAATATAGCTATCACTAAATTTAAATTTTATTAGTCATGGTCATATGTAGAGTCGAGATATAACACCCATACCGAAAAAAATTGTCGGTACTTTTTCGAGGTACCAAAATTTTTAAGTAACTTTTAACAAAAATCGTTTATTTCGAAAATCCTGGCCTTATCAATATGAGTTTTGGGAGAGGTTCAAAAAATGAGCATTTCGGCCGTTATGGGACGCAACCAACGACGGCGATGGGGTTTCGGGGGTGGGACTGTCGGGGTTCGGGTTTTATTTTTATTTTAAATTTAAATTTCTTCCAATTCATTAAAAGCCCAAAATAATGTTTAATCTTCATCACTTCTCCACATTATAGACCGTAAAATCGGGAATTTCAAATTTAAACGGGAATCCCGAACGGGATTCCCGTATCTTTTTTAATTTTTTTTGCGATAAGCACCGTTGAGAAAAGAATTTGATTTGACTCAATATTGTTACGAGCTTCTTCAAAATTTAAAAAATTGTGGTATTTTTGAAGCTTTTTAGAAATGGGAGAGGTTGAATTAATTCAAAAAAGCGCATTTTAATTAAAAATATTTAATGATTAAATTTCTTCAAGATCGGAAAATGCCAAAATTGCGCATCAGAAAAAGCATTAAAAATTTGATCCACAGATTTGAGCATTGTTCCTCATTCTGTGGTTTTTGGTGAGGGCTACAAATTAACGAACGGTTGATCATTTAACATTATTAAAGATTCTGCATGAAAGAACCAGGACAGAAGCTTAATTTGTAACCATTTAGGGGGTAATGCGTACAATTTAGCGTCAATTTAAATTTTGGATGGATTCTCTTTTCTTTTCCGCCATGGCCGTGTTGGCCAATGCAAATTTGTTCCCTTTTTTGTTCGCCCTGGTCATTGGCATTCCATCGGCGGCGCTGTACTGCTTGGAGTTGCTGGTCATCGTCACCAATTTTTCTGATTTTGACTCCGCCTTTTTTGTTCTCGTCGCCGTCCGCGCAATTTCGGTAAGCGAAAAAATCTCTAAAATAAATAAACTAAATTTGTTTTAGAGTTTGGTCAACTTTTTTTCTTCATTTTTTACGCAACGTTTCGGAAAAATTGGCCTTTTTCTGTCCATTTATCTCAAATTGCCCCGCCTTTTGTTGGCATTGTTTTTTTTCTGCCTGAATTACGCTTTTCATATGGAAAATTTGCTGACCGCGCTTTTACTTCTGAATCGATTTACGGCCATTTTGTTCCCCACCAGATATGAAAAGGTTTTGAAATTATTAAATATAATCTTTTTGTACATATTTTTCAGTTATGGCACCTTGGCTTACCTTTTTTTATGGCATTTGCGTTTATTCTCCCCTTACCCGTCACAGTTCCAATTTTCAGCCTGGACATGTACATTCACGTTCAAGAAGACAATGTATCGTTCACACTCGACAATCACAAGACGGGTAATGTAAGTGGTTATTCATTTATTTTTAAATATTTATTTATTTGGTTAAATTAACGCTTTTAGGAACTGAATTATTCTGAAATCTCAACATTGTCTTCTGTTACTTTTTGCATCATTTGTCTTCTGTTGAATTTGGCATCTCTTTTTGCGTACAAATTGAAGAATTGCCAAAGGCAAAATGCCCAAAGTTCGACCATTGAACGCAAAATGACCATTTACACTGTGGCCACCTTTTTTGGCCATTTGATTTGCACCATATTTATGGTGAATTGGACAATTATAAAAATGAAACGGAAAATGTACCCGAAACAATTTTACAAATGCCAGATCATTGTCCATTTGACTGCAACAAATTTTCTTGACGAGCAAAAGAAGCGCTATTCCATAATCCAGGCCTGGTTTGGCATTTCCTTGGAGGAGAACGAAACTATTTTTCTCGCAAATTTCAATCAGTTTCCGTGGGTCAACGATCTTTCCACGTTGGCCATTCCGGCCTGGTAATTAATTTTAATTGACTAATTTAGTTTAATCCAATTTTAGGCTCTTGCTGTGGGCCTCAGCCAAAATGAGTAAAATCTTTTCCAAAAAATTGAACTTGATAGGCCGCTCCGAACAAAATGTTGTTGCTGTTCATCAGAAGAATGTTGTTGCAGCTTTCACCAGAGTTAGGCCACTCCCAGTTTTAAAACGTTGAAATTCTTCAAAATCCATCAATTTTAAATTTAAACAACTCTTATTTCTTAAATATTTATATTTTTTTTAAATTCATTTATTTTATGCCATTTTAATATAATTAAATTCGTATTGATCTTTGATTGTCAAATAAAAAGGATAACAAATCCAGTATATCACAGCATTTTATTTATATTTTTCGCCGGGCATGGCTCATAACTTTTAGAAGTTTTGAGCGCTTTACAATATTTGCAAAAATATGCATTAAATGTTAAAAAACAATTCAAAATGTTAGCAGTTAACGGTTCAAAAAGTATTGGCAGTTGCTCCAATTGCCCCAATTTCAAAACGAAAAAAGCGATTCTCGTCGCCGTACCGCGTCCGTTTGTTACGGTCCTTTGGCTTGGCCCTTCCGTTTCACTTCACGTCATTTTGCCAATTCTCATGCTCATTATCTTCAATGTTTTAGGGACATGCCGGGGAATGGCAGTGAATAATGTCCGGTTACCGGGGAGACAATCGCAAATGAGAAGCATAAATGAATGAATGCACGGGTTAACGAATAAATTGAGTCGGCGGGTGGGGGAGGGCACGGCGACTTTCCGTTGCTTTTCCCCGTTGGGCAAATGCCGGCCAATTATTGTAACTCCTGCTTGGGGAAGGGACGGTTCGGCGCTAGCCCAACAGAATTTGAAGCGTTTTACCTTTTCTCACAACCGACAAAATTGTGTTAATTTGAAAGCTCTTTTTTGGCCATAACTTTTTGAGTTTGCCCATTCGTTGGCCAATGGCAAAGCTTTTCCATTTTAACATTACATAAAGTGGGTCTCTTCCTTCAATTCATAACGCATAAAATTTGAACTGAATCTAAAGTTGGTGAAACAAATTATGAAATTCTTTTTGATTTATCTCATGGCATTTTAATTGATAAAACATATTCTCCCAATTGCACTGCTTATGCACAATTTTCCCACACTTTCACCAACAACGCACTGCCCCCCCCCCCCTCCTCGGAGAAATGGCCAAACTTTCCATTCACCGTTTTGATGGTAACCAACAAAAATGCGCCTTTTAACGAAACATACAATGCGAATCCCTCCATTTATTGCCTCAATTTAGGGCCAATTAACTCGATGAATCATTTTCAATCAGCCAACAATCTTCACCTTCCAAGTCCACAACAGTCCCATCAGTCCCAGGCACAGATTCTATCCGGCCAAATGTATCCCGGATTTGTGGAGCCACCACCACCCTACGGAGGCATGTTTTATTAATTTTAACATGAAGCTGTCCAACTCCGGAGAGTCCAGTAGGATGCCCCCAACCATTGTTACATAAATCAAATTCTTTCAACAGCAACGGCCCCCATGTTGGAGCCGTCTCCGTCGTCATCCGTCGGAGGAAGTCGGTCGTCGTCGTCGTCAACCACTGTTGGATACCATCAACAACACTCAGCGGACAAGTTCCAGTCACAGCAGCAACAGCCGACTACGGTAACCAACAACAATGGAGGACAGCAGCAACCGCTACCGTACTACCAACGGCAGGTGCCATCTCAACCACTGCCAGCGGCAACGTCCGAGACACCTGTCCTCCCCCCAGGCGGTAATGTTTAGACTTCTGATGATGATTGAGAAACGCAGTACGGTATAGAGTTTGGAAGACCCAGTTTTAGGGGTATCTGTATCAAATCTCAGAAGTTTCAGCTTTTATAAAATACTTTTAGCCGTGCCGTTTTCATCTCCTCCACCGCCCGTCCAGTTTGTTTATTCCCCGTCAAATGTTTCCATTGGCCATGCCTTTCCTGTTGTCGGGGCAAATGTGCCAAATCAGGCCCAGGTTTTGATAAGCAAACTATAAAAATGACTCATTTACATGAAAGAGTGTCAAAATGATCGTCGCAGTTCCGTTAGGGCCACACGAAGTGCAATTGTACTGCTCCAACTGCCGTCAAACGGTACATTTATTTATTTATTTACTGACAAACCCCCAAAATTGCCAAAGGTTCGGACGCGCGTTGTCCGTCGTCCCGGCCTCCTCACTTGGCTCATCTGCGGAGCTTTGGCCCTCGTCGGCTGTTGGCCGTGCTGTATGCTCCCGTTCTGTGCTCAATCATGCCAGGCAAACACTTTCATTTTTGTTTGATTGATAAAATTGATTCGATTTTTGCACATTTCATAGCAAAGTTTGTTATTATTTTTCTTTTTCATAATACAGGACGTCGAACATTTCTGCGTCAATTGTAACGCTTTTGTCGGAAAATTTTCACGCATCTGAATGAGAAAGATAGTCAAAAAAATGGATTTAAATTTTTTGTGCGCGTACAATTATTTTGTATTAATTTTGATAAAATGTTTTTTTCTTAAGATAAAGTTGCAACATTTTTTAATTGATCGGCATTTGCGATCGCGCCAAATCACTTAATGTGCCACTCTTATTGGCTTTTTGAGATTTTTAATTAGGTAATTTGTTGGCCATAATTATAATAGTAGTCGAATGTTTGATTGAGAACCTAACTTTTCAAGTTTTGCATTAAATTATCGAAGCATTTTTTGGATTGGAAGACAAAGCTGAATCCGCGGAATTCTCGTAACATGGAAACTTCAGCAACATTTTATGGTATAATCAGGTTCAGGTGCACGCACCAACGGTCTATGGGCGCAAGCTCACGCGTTGAAATCCGCTTGTCGCAGATAATTTAATAATAATAATTGTAATGAATGTGACGGACCCAAATTCGAACAAAAGTCGATTTCGAAAAGTATACAAATTGTAAGGAAGTGTCGCTGGTTGGACTGGACGGTTAAAACTAGAGATCGGACACGGGCCGGGCCCGTAGCCCCTAACCCGTGTTTTTGACACGGTTTATACGAGCTAAATTTCGTTCAAAATTTGTGAAATTCGTTGTGCCAAAATATTATTAAACATTTCTTCGCACAAATTTCCATTTGAAAGGCACTTTCCGAGGGGATCTCGATCTCTCCGGGCTCTACTCATTTTAGTGGTAATTTAACTATTTAAAATTTGTTTTTGTGTAAAAATCAGTGATGAAGTCAACGACATCCTTTGTGATCCGTCTGCTGCAAAAAAAAAAGTACTAAAAACCGGTTTCATAGAAAAATAGGTGTGAAAAATGTCCGTAAAAATAACGATTGGACAAAAAATCCAATTCCTAATTATGATAGCTCTTTTTATGTGCAAATACATATTTTTATCAAGTTTAGATACTTAGTTAATGTACTTTTGTTTTGAACCCCCAAAAATCTACTTTTTTCAGAGCCCTGCATAACAATATAATTTGTTGACTTACATATTAGTCGTTTTGGTATAATACCCCGTCTTATTATTTAATGCCTTAAGTTAAACAAATTACAAAGGGTAAGAGAAATAATTTGGAAAAATTTCCTTTCAAATGTGTCAAATCAATCCGGGCTCTTTCTTTAACTTCTGTGGCTCCACTGGATGGACCTCCGCTGCTTGGCTCTAAAATAATGTTTTCCCTTCTTTCTTCACATCAAAATGATCGGCTGACCCTTACGGCGATCGCTTCTTCCTCCTCCCCTTCGTTGCCCAAAACAATTTCTTCGCCTTCCGTCGGCGGCTCTCTCTTTGTCATCGATGGCAACCATTTGCTTCGGCATATGTCGTCCACAAAAACAATTTCCTCACTGTCATCTGACGGGTTGTTAGGCAGTCGCTGTTCGTAGGCTTAAAACGCAAAAAGTGACAATTAAATCTTGGATTTTATGGCATCCCCAAACGGAAAGCCCGATGCGGCGCCGGCGCCAAACCATTTTAGGGGCGTAAGTTTCTTCAAGTTCAATCCATCAGTTGAAGTTAGAGCTATGTTAAGATTATAACTCCAATTCAATCGAATCGTTGTCCAGTCAGTCGATAATAGAGCAAAAATTTTCAGGGTTCGGAATCGGCGGAACAAAGGTAAGCTAAGAGTTTTTTAATTTTCTTATTTTTTTAAAGTGGAGGACCAGAGAACTCCACTAAACCAATCTATTTATTCGCATGTACTTAAAATGATAGTGGACCTTCTGGCGTTACTTACAGAGTTGACTAATCAATGGTTTTTGCTTTATAAAAACGTTGCGATGTCTTTTGGTTGAAGTTGAAAAAGGTATATCCATTCACACGGAATGGGCGGCGCCGGATTGGGTAAACTCTATCCCCCGAGGGCCGATGAGTTCCCCATTCGTTTTGCCCACCATTTTCATCTGTCGTCGTCGCCGCCGCCGCCGCCACAGTTGTCGTTGTGAACATTTTTGTAGCGATTAATGGCCTTTCGGTTGGTGGTGGAGGCGTTATGGGCGGTGGAGGAAACGCTGTGGAATTTTGTTAATTTATTTTGTACTAAACGATTTTCCTCGACAAAAATTTTTAAACCCTCCGCCCCCACAACAGCGACAATTACGCGGGCTGGGCGCAGAAGCGGGACAACGTTTTGATTGAGCCCCCCCATCAAATTGCCCACCAGTGTCAGCTGCAGTAAATAGGGAAGTGGCCATTTTCACAATGCCAATGCATTCGATCGCCCCCTCCTCGCCATCACCGCCGCCGCTGTCCTCTCCCAACGATTTTGCTACCAACGACAACGATTCGAGTCGCTTTTTTCGCGGCGAATGCTTTTCCAAAATGGAGACAATATGCTTGATTGAGAAGATTAAATTAAATTAGGGAAATTACCCCCCCCCCCCACCTTTCATCCCAAATTACCCCCACCCGCCTCCTTTCATCCCAAATTACCCCCTCCCCCCCCCCATCCTTTCATCCCAAATTACCCCCTCCCCCCCCCCCATCCTTTCATCCAAATTTACCTTCCCCCCCCCCCCTTTCCTTTACCCCACCCGGATGTGGTCGTCGTCGTCTGGCTGGTTTGCAAGATTCGCAATAAGTTGCTTAACAAAAATGGAATAAAAACATACAAATAAACGCATTAAAAAATCGACTTTTTCCCTCAATTAACTCCCCCCCCCCCCTCCCGAAAGCCATCAAAAAATTTTCCCGGCGGCGCCTATCGGCACTACCGGGCCGCTCCTGGCCGGAATTCATATTTCCTTAAAAGGAAATTATTTCTTCCATCTCGGGAATTTTGGCTTTGCCAGCTTTTGCATAAAATGTTGAATAAATACCGGAGAATTTCGGCATATTCCAATGGCCAATTGGTCATTTACGGTGCCACCGACGTCGATGCCCTGCGGTAACAATAGTTCGCACTCTTTGCTTATGACGTGCTATAAAATCAGTAAGAATTTATGCATCAATTCGTAAGTTTTGGAGGGCTGCAAAAATTGTAAAATGTGACGGATTTTTTGTATACCCACCGCCTCCTCCCAATCACGGAAAGAACCCCCAAGGGGTTCCACATAAATGCAATTAATTTTGAATTGCAAAAACCGTGACACATTTTTTCACCATTTGTTGTTCCGATGGTCGTTGGCTTTCATTCGATCTTTCGCCCCTCTCGGCAAAGTTTGGCCCAGCAGAAAAACAATTCGTTGGCCACCCGCTGTTGTCCCTCGACGTCATTTCGTTGTTTTTTCCTTCCAATTGAGAAATTTCGGCTTTCAGCGCAGCGTTTTCCGCTTCAAGCTGCACATTCCTTTCCAAAATCGACCGTTTGTCCTGCCGAGTTTTTTTAGTAAGATTTTTAACCTTTTTTTTGTAAGTTTTCCAATTTAACAATTAACAAGTTTTTGAAATTGTTTCTTACTCCCCCGACGAAAAGTAAACCTGCTCCAATTGCGCAACGTATCGCTGCCATTCCGTGTGAAAGTTTCGCGTGTGTTGGCCAACACTAAATGTTTGTCCTTCAAAAACGCGATAAAATTTTGCTGAATAAAAAATTGCCTCGGAGAGTAGTCAAATAATTGTGTATTCTGAGAAACCGCTGGAAGCATTTGAATATTCCCATATAAATATGCTTGGTTGGCCCTGTCGTTAAAAGGAGGCCAAGTGTACACAGTTTGGTACGGATAACTCATCTGAAACACAAAACGTAATGCGCATAAAAAGTTGCCCCAGTCCGGCCCGCAAATGTCGGGTAAGCATCGAAAATGAATAGAAGGTAAAAATTGAGTTTACGTAAGTCGCTCAAAATTCGACAAATCATATACCATTCGACTCCACTCTAAGCCTAACGCACGAATCCGTAAAAATTTTTTTGCGGAAATCACTGTGAAGCAAGTTATGAGCCAGGGACTGAAGTGTCTTTTGACTGGGGACTCAGTTGTCCATTGATTAAAAATCGGCAAAATCACTCATATAGGCTTTTAAAATTACGAATCGAACTGAATGGTCCTATGCGCGCATGGGGAAGGGGGTCCTGTGCACAGTTGTCTTCTGTTTTAAAGTTGTTGCGGAGAAAGGGGTTTCATTTTTACTTTTGGTACTGAAGTCCATTTTTTACAATTTTTCCTTAATTTTAAAAATTTTAAACCGGTTCATAAACGGATTTAAATTCCCAATTTTTATTTTCTATCAACTAATTCGTAATTTTAAAAGCCTAATGAGTGATTTTGCCGATTTTTTAATCAGTGGACAACTGAGTCCCCAGTCAAAAGACACTTCAGTCCCGGGCCCATAACTTGCTTCAAAGTGGTTTCCGCAAAAAAAAATTTTACGGATTCGTGCGTTAGGCTTAGAGTGGAGTCGAATGGTATATGATTTGTCGAATTTTGAGCGACTTACGTAAACTCAATTTTAGCCTAGAAGCATTCAACTTTTCAGCTCAATACACTCAAAATTAGGCAATGGTGGAATTGCGGTCCCGACAAAAAAAAATTAAAAATTTTCAAATGTTTCAATTAAAATGTATGTTTTTTAGGGTGGTAAAGCGCGTAGAAGAGAGCTCGCCTTTTGCGAATGTCGATCCCCGAACCTGAATTCAAACATTTTTCGAAAGTTCAAAATGCAAACTTTTTTTTTGAGTTGCCAAATTTTTTATATTGCAAATTTCGACCCCGTAACGATTGAATTGTTTTGTTTTCTCATTATTACAAACGTCGTATTTTTGAAGTTGTAACCTTTTTGGGTTCATTCATAAATATTTATTGTTTGAACTCGGGTTCGGGGTCCGACATCCGCAAAATCCGAGCTCGGATTCGTGTTTTACGCATATGTTTACCCTAGAAAACAAGCATTTGAATTCGTCGACCGCAATTCTCCACCATTGCCCAAAATTGGCACAAATCAAGTTTTTATGTACTAATCCTATCCCTAATCATTTTATCCCAAACCAGCAATTCTTTTGAGTAAACCGGGACTGGTTAGAAAAACAATTTGTATATTTCGAAGCTTATGGCCATACTGAAACACGTGGCTGGACATTTGCGCCGCAAGCCAAAATCGAAGCTTTATTTATACCAAATTTGTGGAGATTGGTGCATAGGAAGACACAAAATTTAGGTCAAAAATACCCATTTTGGATTAGCGCGTCCAGTTCATTACTTTTCCAATTATAACTCGGTTGCGGATTTTTAGTTAAGAAAAAATCTTGAAATGGTTAATTAGATAGCTGGGAAAAAGCTTTAAAATCCCCACTTTTTTATTAAGATAACAAAAATTGTCATAAAAAGTCGGGAAATGCCATCGACAGCAAACACGTGGAAGAAACGCAACCAAATGTGGGTTTTTCATGAATTTGTAGCAATTTTTCTTCTTTCAAATTTGCAATTCTAATGAAAATTTAGCAAAGTCAGCAATGATGTCTGGTGGAATGTGTTTGAGTGGATTTTACGTGCCGAACTCGGGCTGAAGATGGCACTGCTCAGTGCCCGTTTTGATGCTATCGTCGACACATTTCTCAGGGAGAAGCGCTGGTCGTTGGGAGTTTTGAAAATTATCCGGCGAACAGAGGATAAAGCCGGCGAAAAAAAAATTGCAATTGCATGCTTTGATGGCGCTGGAAATATTTTCAGAACCTTTCCAATTGCGGAAAGGCCGTTGCCGAATGGTGTAACGGCATTCGAACGGATCCTTTTGAGGTCATTCGATTCGTTTATGAACATTTATCGGAGTTTTTAATCAACTTCGAAACTAATTTTATTTTTTTTTTTTAAAAATGGGGGCACCATCTACTATAACTATTACCAATTTTTCTTTTTTGATAGCGTAAAGTGTTGGTTAGTTCGAATTTGCTTTTTATCCCGCTTTCAGTCACGTTGACAACGATGTGGTCGAGTTTCTGCACCATTTGGAGCCTCTATTCATCAAAAAAGGCATAAATTTGACTCTGAACGTTTGCCATTGGACGAGCGGATTGCCCAATTGGCCCATCACGGCACCGGAAGTTTGGCCTTTGGTGGTAGAAAACACCGTTAGGCAAAGAATCTTAAAATTAAAAAAAAATTCGATTGCCTCCCCCCCTCCCCTCCCTTCAGGTTGCGCATTCACGACGAATATGGCCTTATCGCACAAAACCATCGCATTTCTCCCGACATTATTCGCCAATGCGCCAACCTCCGATTGATCGACTCGCGGGTTGGCTAAATATGTGAAAAACAATTCAAATTTCTTTTCCCAGGACCTTTTCCCCGAGGGCCCGGCTGACGATGGCACAGCTTCTTCCCCAGCCCAGGCCCTGTCGCAGTGGCTGCATTTGCCCCGGGGGGACGGTTGGCCGAAGATTTTACTGTGCGAAGAAGTTTGGCCATTTGGGGAGAAAGTGGAGGGACTGAAAAAGGCATTATTTACATTCTATGGGCTATACTCAAAAAAAATTCCGTTAAATTTGAATTAAATTTTTGCACGGAAATAAGAAAACTTTTTTTTTTGTCTGCAAGGATGCTTTTGTTTGACCTTCAATGCAAACTCCCCGTCATTTTAGGCATTTGTCGAGGCTTCCTCCCCCGTCAATTTCATCGTCCGCCTGAGCTTGCATCATTTGGAGGGTAAGCATTGATGGGGCGGGTTACCCTCCCCGGAAGAGGGGGGGGGGGGGGAGTTCGATCCTCCCCGGAAGGGGGCGGGGGTAAACATTTCGATTGTGAACCCCATGAAAACTTTACACACATTCACTCGAACCCATATTTGATTCTCTGTTAGGTGGACCCTTTGAGTTGCGGAATGAACGAACTGGGGAGCGGCTGACAATGGAACTGATTGACGACGCTGGAGGGGAGGAGGTTCAGCAGGGAATTGAGGAGGAGGACGCCTTTGACGACGATGAGGACGATCGCATGACTCATTACATTCCTGTGAAGCACAAATTGTGGCTGTTGAGACGATGTCCAATTGAGCGGCCAAAAGATTGGGTTCATTGGGAGAAGGAGGCAATTGGTTGGAGTTGGGACTCTGCGAGCAATGTGATCGAAGTTGACGACGAACATTTGGACTGATGGGAGAGTGTGGCATGACATTACATTGAATCTTTTGCTTTGCATGACCAGATTTGATCGATCTAATTATCCGTTTTTTTGAGATTTTGATCACTTTTTTTTGCATAATACGAATATTTTCTATTAGCATTCTTTAGCACCATTTTGAGGGGGGGGGGGGGGGGGGGAAAGGACGGAAATTTGTGGGTTTTCGAGGGCCAGTTGAGCTGAACGTATTTTTTGAACATCGCATTTTTTCTTCATTATTTATACGTCCGTTTTTTCAGTTTCAGCAAATATGTCGTCATCAGTCCCTTTAATAAATTGGCCATTTATGTATTTTTTTACATTATTTCCAAATTACCTTTCCTTTGACGTTAATCTCACCGCGACACTAAAAAGATCGAAATTGGAAATATTTAAAAAACGTCTAACCGTCCATTGGTAACCGTTCTTTCGCGACAAAATCTGTTTGGTCTCCTCATTCACTTGGATATGTCCGATCACTCCGGAACTGTCCATCTGATCAAATTTTAATTGGTTTATATTGGACAATAAAAGCGTACGCCCCCCCCCCCCCCATAAATTAGCGACGTCCAAAAACTGCTTTTCCTGTGGGGATAAATAAAGCCGTTTGGGGATCTAATGAACGGCTTTTGACTGTCCAAGTTTGGAAAATATCTCTTCAGAGCATGGCCTAACAATGATTTTGATACCTTTCAAAAGCTCTTAAATTGGTTATGCTTAATAAATTTGGCGGCGCCTTAAGAGCTTCAAAATTGCTTAGCTTATAGATCAAATCTGGGAATATTACGGCCCAAAATTTGTTTGAAATGGCATTTTCCATCCATTGCCTTTTTTTCGCTGTTTTTGCCAATGATACGCGCCACTCACTCTGCTGGCGACGTTCACCGAATTGCCCCAAATGTCATATTGGGGCTTTTGGCCAAGCACACCGGCCACAACGGGGCCCACATTGAGGCCTACGAAAAAAAATCCATAAGAAAAAGCAAATTTTTTATTAAAAGAGTTTTTTTAATTTTAAATGTTATTAGATCTTGCCAATTCGAAGTTCAAAATTTTGGAAAGAGTCGACGTTTAACTGTTCCAACACCGCGGCCATTGCCTGGGCAAATTCGGCCATCTTTTAAAGGAATTACATTAAACATTCCATTCAATTATTAGCACTGACTGACCACTGTGGAATTGCGCTCGGGCTAAAATCAAATAAATTATTATTAATAATTTTTTTTTAGAGAATACACCAAAACTCACACTGTTATCCGCAGTGTCAGAATCCGTAAGTCCCGCGGCTAAAGTTTAATCCTTTAAAAATCTTATCAAATAAATCAGTAAACTTATGAATATGGCCAAGTCAAAACCGGTTTGGTTGAAATGGCCTAAACGCTTTTTCTGTTTTGGGCCGATTTCACGTAAGAAAGTTGCAATGTTATGCCATATGCCAAGCCGGCTGATTCGACACCAAAGCAAAAAAGCGCCTCCGGGGACGGACCCGTCAACCGTTCGAGTTTTTCAACTATTCTAACGTAGAAAGACACCGCTGGCATCGAATTCCACCGAAAACCCTGGCCCATTTCAACCACCATTTTTATGCATTAACCCAATATTTAATTAATTTACCGAAAATGCTCACTTTTTTATGCTTTTGTCTTATTTACCTGCCATATAAGTGCTGGCGACCGTTTTGATCTTTTCGATGCAGCTGAATTTGGGCTTGGACAGCAACTGGAAGACATAAATTAAAAGGGGGGGGGGATAATTAGAAGCTCCTAATTGTTTCCGTAATGGCACGACTTCACAATAATTATTGCACCATCGTCGTCACACGACCTTATCGAATTCGCACACAATTTCGTTGAGCAGTCGCAAACACTCCAACTTCCGTGCCGGGTCGCATTCGCTCCAATAGTTCTTGAAGTTGGGGATGGAGGCGAACATCACGCACACATTCTCGTGGTCTCGAGCGTACAATTCCTACGGTGTGAATATTGTACAAGTGCTACAGTAAGAATGATTGATTCCGAGATGGACTGCTCGGAAACGTTATTGTACAAGTGCTACAGTAAGAATGATTGATTCCGGGATGGACTGCTCGGAAACGTTATTGTACAAGTGCTACAGTAAGAATGATGATTCCGGGATGGACTGCTCGGAAACGTTATTGTGCAAGTGCTACAGTAAGAATGATGATTCCGGGATGGACTGCTCGGAAACGTTATTGTACAAGTGCTACAGTAAGAATGATTAATTCCGGGATGGACTGCTCGGAAACGTTATTGTACAAGTGCTACAGTAAGAATGATTGATTCCGGGATGGACTGCTCGGAAACGTTATTGTACAAGTGCTACAGTAAGAATGATTGATTCCGGGATGGACTGCTCGGAAACGTTATTTGTACAAGTGCTACAGTAAGAATGATTGATTCCGGGATGGACTGCTCGGAAACGTTATTGTACAAGTGCTACAGTAAGAATGATTGATTCCGGGATGGACTGCTCGGAAACGTGTAAAACACTCACATCTTTGTTCCGCTGTTCATGTGACAGGAATTTGGCTGCAACACTTGACGGGAGAATGTTCTCGATGAGCAGCTTGTTGATGTCTTGCATTAGCTGCACATCGCGCTCCTCGTTCTTGAATGCCACGTTGCACGACGCCTCCACTTTCCGCTCGTATTCCGTCTAAATTAAAAACCCCGAAATTATAACAAATTTATAAAAAAATACAAAATTTTATAATGCGATCCGAAGCCTATCGAATCTAATCAATTGCTATCAACTGACAATGCGAGCGATGAACAAAAGCAGCAGAAACAATGCAATAATGTTGACCAGAATAATGGTGACCTGACAGCTGATGATCGGAGCGGACTGCAAATTAATTAAATAAACCGTAATAAATTGAAGTGGAATAAATCCTAAATTGTCACTTAAACAAATTGAGTGCCCTCCGGGGAAAGTGCCGACCTGAAGCACATTGGACACTGACGTGGAGAACAGAATCAGCAACAGTAGGAAAAGGCCGCAGTCGACGGAGGCCAGAAAGCAGCGCAAAGGGTAGGGCAATCTGCGAAAAAAGCAAACGGATCATCCACCGATCAATCAATAACTGATCGCATCCAAACAAACACTTAATTGTGCTAATTCGGGGGAGGCAAATGGGTTAAATTGTTTTCCCCAAAGCTTCTCACAAATGTACCGGTAGAGTGCGAATATTGAGCACATGTGCGCAATGCACGAAGGAAGCCAAAGAATGGAGAAAACGGGCAGCCTTTGGGCGGTCACCGCGAGCAACACCAAACACATCTGCGAACATTGGCATTGAGTTTTATTGAAATGCATTTTAACATAAATTTTATTAAACAAAATTCAATTTATGTGTCGAGAGCACAACTCTCGACTCGACGGCTCTGGTTTGACTCGTTCAGTCAGTTCACTGCCGCGCGACTTACGTGCTGTCCGACGGGGATGGACAGAGAAAGCACAAACGCCACCAGCGTAAGAAGCACTTTGGCCATCCGACAGAGCGATTCCAACGCGCAAATGAAGAGAAGGGCACCGATGGACACGAGCAATTGGCCGGTGACCAAATTTTTGACTTTTTGTCTGAAGGAAGACAATTCTAAAGTCACACATTGACCGGACGGGGAAGGGCACTGACGGAACATTTTGGTAGACCAACAAATAGTTGGCCAACGCAATTGGCAACGAGAAGAACAGAATGGTACGGCACTCGGACTTCAGGCAAACTTCGCGGTTGCTGCTCAAAGGCCACAAGGAATTTAAATCAAAAAGCAAATCTTTAACTCACATAAAGGGCAGCAACAAAAATGGGGACAATTCACAGCTTCCCGTGGTGCAATGGAAAATTGTGCGAAAACTTAAAACTGATTTTATTCGTTTTTAAACTGCACGATTATTTGGGGGCATTTCTCGGCGATTTGGAAAGTATTCTTCGGGATTACGACTTGGGGAGGGTATTTCTCGGGATTACGATTTGGTGGGGGTATTTTTCGGGATTACGATTTGGGGGGGGGAGGGGGATATTTTTCGGGTTATGATTTGGGGGGGGGTATTTCTCGGGATTACGATTTGGGGGGGGGAGGGGGGATATTTTCGGGATTATGATTTGGGGGGGGGGTATTTCTCGGGTTTACGGTTTGGGGGGGGAGGGGGATATTTTTCGGGATTTGATTTGGGGGGGGGGGTATTTCTCGGGATTACGATTTGGGGGGGGGGGTATTTCTCGGGATTACGATTTGGGGGGGGGGGGGGGTATTTCTCGGGATTACGATTTTGGATCCGTCTAAACAGTGAGAAATGCAAGAAGCCCTCCCCCTCCCACCCAGAAATTGCCTCGTGGTCGACAGGTTGCCCAGATTGTTCTCGATCAAAGTCAGACTCTGCACAGTTATCGCCCCGAGGGTGCCGGCGGCTCCGTAATAACTCCGGTCCCTGCGCCCCCTCTTCCGCCGTTTGCTCCGCTCCGTTTCGCCCGTTTCCGTCTCCTCTCCGCCGGTGGTGGTAGCCGTCGACTCATCGAACATCGCCGCTGGGGCCGACAAACCGTTGCACTCAGACGGCACATTTCCATTGGCATCTGTCACCATAACAAATATTATTTACCAATTTTACGAACATCGCATTACCTTTTGCGTTTCCGTTTTCCACGGCAATCGTCGTTCTAATCACCGTGTCCCTCCGCCGCCGATTCTGATCACTTTGCTGTGCCGTCCCCAACCCTCTCATCGTCGACCGACTTCGTGCCGAAATGGGCTTCAGTGCTTGCGTTTGTTCGCCCCAATACTCCGTCATCTTCACGCTTTTAGCCTTCATCGAAATTGCCCGGTGATGGCGACCACCGCCGGGCAAAAACCCGGCGCCGTCGTCAACGCTCAACGAGTCCAAATTGTTCAGGTCGAAATGAGACGGACTGAAGTTAGGCAAAATAAAAAAGAAAATAAGGAACCACCTGAGTTCCATTGCGCGACGTTTGTTAATGTTGACGGAGCTCCGTTCCTCCTGCCCCGTGGACTGATCCGGCAGAATGTGATAGGTGGACTGTGCGTGTGCCATCATGACCGGGTCCTGCGACTGCGGGGCCTCCACAATGTTGTACTTGCCCATCAACATGTCCTTCGTCTTCTTGCTGATGTGCAACGCACCGGGCATTCTGTGACAAATGCAAAGTTTAAACACTAAAACATTCTTTGATACCCGGTGGACTCCATATGATTCGCGAACGACACGTCATCCGACCAAATGTCAAACTGCCACTTTTTGCTAAAATTGCGAAAATCTGACAATTTGAATAAATCTGATTGACAGACCAGAATATTTTACAGGTCAATTGAATTGATCAATCTGATTGATCAGATCGAACGAATTTAGCTGAGAACGAAAAGTCCGTTATATGTTGAGAACGCTAGTGTTCGTTTGCTTACAGTCCCAGAATGCCGCACAGCACGGATCCCGTGTGAACGCCGATTCGCATGTCCACATTGACGCCGGTGGCGATTCGGACCTGACGAATTGTTTTGATCATCTCCAGACCTGAAATGATCGGACGGGACCGGACATTTGTGTTAATCCAATTAAATGTTCTCATAAAGCAATGCTGCTGCTCACCCATCAGAACGCACATATCGGCATGGGACGGCCGATTGACCGGCATTCCGCTGACGCAGTAATAGCAGTCGCCCAGGAATTTGATCCTCATGCAAGACAACTTCTGAGAACGCCAATTAAGGAAATGGGAAAGCCAGCAAATTTGGGTTGAAATATTCAAAGGTTTTTGTTTAATTTGAACAATATTCTTTTTTCCCACTTGGGCGTCCTCGTCGAATTTGCTGTACAATTCGTTCAACGTTTTGACGAGGTCTTTGGCATTGAGTTGTGCGGCCAATTGGGTGAAGTTGACAATGTCCGCGAAAAGAATGGACACATTCTCATGGGCCTAAATTAAATTTGAGCAAATTTATTTTGGGATATTTTAAGTAAAAATACACCTGAACATGCAATTCGTTGAACAATTTCTGATTTTTATTCTGAGCGCTAAAATCGGCGGCAGACGAAGTAGCGAATATTTGCTTGCTGACTTTGTCCGTCAAATAAGCCGGGATAACGCTAAGCAACAGACTTTCCTAAAGAGCTAATAATTAATTAATTAATTAATTTAATAAATAATCCACCGACCTGCCGGTTCTTCAACGCTTCGAGTTCCGTCCGTCGATGGACCGCCTCAGTGAGTTTTTGCGCGATTGTTTGTCGACTGCTGGCGGAGTTCGCCTCGCAAATGACGCCGACAGCGGTGATCACCAATTGGAAGAGGCACGAAGGCAACAGCAGCAGAGAGGGCGACTCGGGGAACGGCAATTTGTCGCTGGAGGCAAAGAGGACGGCGCCGATCAAAAGCGAGTTGAGGACGTTGAAGCACACGGACAGGCTGAGGAACAGCCGTCGCTGGCGGGGCAGCACAAAGAACTGGTACAGCGTGGAGATGGCCCTGCAAGTGATCGGGACATTTTGTCATAAATTTAGGCATATCGTCCACATTGAGGAGCACAGAGAGGAAAGTTCGGCGATGCGTTCTTGCTTTATTTGGAACTCCAAAATAAGCGGGAGATGAATAAGCCAGAGGAAGACCGGGAAGCTGATCGATGAAATCAGTGAAAAGATGGCAAGGCGACGCCTTTGGCGCTGAACAAAAATTTTAATGTTAAATTAACTTTATGTGCTAACCCAAATATATAAACAAATACAAATATTAACAAGCTTTTAAATGTCTTTTAAGAACAATTCCGAATAATTAATTGTCTCAAAACACTTTTCGGTACCGTACCAAAATGGAACGATCCTCGCGGTATCGTAAACATTATTGTCTTAAAACACTTTTCGATACCGTACCAAAATGGAACGATCCTCGCGGTATCGTAAACATTATTGTCTCAAAACTACTGTACCGAAATGGAACGATCCTCGCGGTATCGTAAACATTATTGTCTTAAAACACTTTTCGATACCGTACCGAAATGGAACGATCCCCGCGGTATCGTAAACATTATTGTCTCAAAACTACTGTACCGAAATGGAACGATCCTCGCGGTATCGTAAACATTATTGTCTAAAAACACTTTTCGATACCGTACCGAAATGGAACGATCCTCACGGTATCGTAAACATTATTGTCTCAAAACTACTGTACCGAAATGGAACGATCCTCGCGGTATCGTAAACATTATTGTCTCAAAACTACTGTACCGAAATGGAACGATCCTCGCGGTATCGTAAACATTATTGTCTCAAAACTACTGTACCGAAATGGAACGATCCTCGCGGTATCGTAAACATTATTGTCTCAAAACTACTGTACCGAAATGGAACGATCCCCGCGGTATCGTAAACATTATTGTCTCAAAACTACTGTACCGAAATGGAACGATCCTCGCGGTATCGTAAACATTATTGTCTCAAAACTACTGTACCGAAATGGAACGATCCCCGCGGTATCGTAAACATTATTGTCTCAAAACTACTGTACCGAAATGGAACGATCCTCGCGGTATCGGATGAGCACAAAAGATACGAGGACGAGGCTGGGGAAAAGGAGGCAGAAGCACAGATAGCCCAGGGACCAGACCCTATGGCAAAGGTAGTGGAACAAAAAGATTTGGGCAATCGAATAGACGAAGCTGAAAAATTTGCAAATTTTACGTGCAAATCGAAAGTTAAAATTGCGCACAGCCAAAGGTGGAAGGTGTGCAGTCGTGCCCGGTCGAGTGCCGTCCAGTGTCGCATCAGCGCGGCACGTACCTCATCCCGCTCCGCACCCACGCAGCACTCCAGGGAGTGCAGGGAACGTTTGCTGCTGGCAGAAGTGCTGCCTGAAGCACAAATTAAGCTCAAAACAATTAGAGTTCATTGATTGGCTCTTCAGTTCGCGGCATTTTGTGGTCGAGGAAAAGCCCCCCCCCTTTTTGGCACACCTTTTTTGGCGGCACTGTCCTTCTTTCTACTGCCATGTTCAACCGCAAAAGTATTGGCCAAATTTTGAGGGTTTAGCGTCGTGCTGCTCGCCAAACTGACTGTCGACCGCTTTTTATTCGTCGCCGTCGTTGCGTTGGCAGACAAATTGTGCTGCGTTCTGCGACTGCTTCCCCTCGTGCTGCTGTTCGTCTTGCGCCAATTGCCCTTTTCCGCCCCTCCCCCGCCGTCTTTTTGTGGTGATGGCCTCCTCTCAGCAGCTGCTATGGACACAAAATGATTAAACAATTATTTTGTTAGAATTGGTGAGAAATTGCATGCAAACCCCCACCCCCCCCCCCCCTCAAGTTTTGACTGGACCCGGCCGTTTGAGTATCATAAATGACATTTCAGTTTTAAGTTTTAAAACATTTATGAAAAGAAAGAAGGCAAAAGCTTTAAATAAATTATTATTCTTTTTCACGTTCAAATTTTCTTCTTTTTATAATTAATCATTCACAGGAAAATGAATTTGGGTGGGTAATATAAATAGAAACCGGCACAATTCCAAATTATCTGATTATTAAATTCTTTAAGCCTAAGCCTAAGCTTAGGCCTAGGCTAGCTTAGTTTTTAGCCTGAGACTAAGCTCATTAAAATAATTTTTGTGGGTGAGATGCAGTTGACCCCCCCCCCCGCCCCGGCGCCCCATTTTTTGCACATTTAAGCCTATTTTTGTTGTTTTCTAATTTCTTTTTTATTTGATCGCTATTTTTAGTTCATTCCGATCAATAAAAATTAAAAAGGCAAAAAATAAGGGTATTATTGCCGGGGCACTCAACGGCGCGGCCCTTAAACATCCCAAACCGAGTTTTGACGGTATGCTGAAAGATGTGCAAAAAATAAACATTTTTACGAACATTTTCATTGTTTCCTTCTTCCAAATGCATGAGAAGCCCTTCCAACGCCCCCAAATTTGCATAATCAAAACTCCAAAAAGCGCTTTTGGTTTCCCCTCTCTCCCACCAGATGTGCCCCTCCGTGACGGCATTCTTCGCATTATTTGTCGCTGATTTTGACTTGGCGCACTGCTGCCGTTTGTGTTCGCCGCATCGTTTATGGCAGAAGCTTTGGTGAAAATCATTGTGAATGGCCCTTTTTGCCACTACTGGACGGCGGCGTTCGGCGGCACGAATGGAATTGGCCTAATTTGGCAACATTCAAAAAACATTGCCACATTTTGCTGAACTAAAAATGTTTTAGGAATTAAAAAGACCAAAAATATTTATCTTTTCTTAAGTGCTTTTAATTAGTTGGTAAAGAAGCTGTTGGTTGGGCGGGCGAGTTTGGTTATTTCCCTTCAATAAAATGAGTAAATCGAATCAATTCAATGCTTTGGGTTAAAAAATGCCACAAAAATAATAATAAAAGAGATTTTTATTTAGTGAAAGTGCATTTTTTGTTTGTTTATGGCCTTTTGCCATTGTCGGCGGCATTCACATCGGCGGGCAATGAATGCGCGCGCCGCGCGCCGCATGCCTTTCTTCGTTTTACCATTTTCTCTGATCAGAATAAATTGATTTCAACAAATCAATCACAAGGCCCAGTGTCATTAATTAAGCGAATAATTTTTTAAATGAAAAGACACGAAAAATACATAAAGTGCCAAAAGGGGAACCCACAATTCAATTTGAGATGAAATGGAGACAGCTGACATTTTGCCAACAGAAAAGCCAAATGCCAAAATTTGGATGTCAGAAGAACGGAGGGCGGGCGGCGCCTGATGAATTAGAGCCGGCCCCGCCGCCTTTATTTTGTGGAAATGCCAAAGCTTTTGGCCCGGACAATTATTTACATTATAATAAATAATAATAATAACAGCAGACCAACCAATTCCCTCTGCTCAACAAACATTGTCTGTCTGTCTGTAAGTATTATTCCCCCACTTAGCACATTCTCTGCGAGAAGCCGAGAAGTCGAGAAGGCGTCGTGTTTGTCGACACGATTTTTGAGTTTTGTTGTTTTGCCCCCGGGGGGGGGGGGGGGGTAACAATTCCGTTCAATAAAAGTGCACTTTCCGTCAGTCCTTCCCATATTCTCATCAACTTCACTCACTCAATTCCACGGGGAATAAATATATGGGGCTGTTCTTGTCAAAAGTTTTTGTTTTTTGTTTTGTTTTGGTCTCTGGAGCTTTTTGTTACGGTCGGCGGCGGTTTCAGTCTTTTGGTTGGTTGACTGACCTCTCCCCGAAGGCGACCATTTCTTCCCAAAAAGTGACGGGAAAATGAAGAAAATGTCGCCGGATGAATTAATCCGACAGAGGCAAATTGGGGGAACTGTCAAAACGAATTTGGCCGGAAATAGTTGAAGCATTGCCAAGACAAGGCCAAAGATGCGGCGGCTTCTTTCCTTCAGAGAGTTTACAAATTAATTTCAAAAAATGGCCCCAATTAAAGTCGATAAATATACAAAATATTTAGTTTTTATTTGTAAATTCCCAAAATGACAAATAAATCCGTCCTTTTCATTAGCATTTTTTCTCATTTTGTGGGTTTTTTTGTATGCACTAACGAATAAACGTGCCCACTTATAATTATGACATGGGAAGGCGAAGGGGGGGGGGAAGGATTGGCAATTGGCGGCCGGCTTAACGAGTGACGACGCACTTAACGAGAACGGCACAATAATGCCGTGCCGTAAGCTTTTGCCCTGAAGAAAATGCACCTGCGGGGAGAGGGCTTTTTGACTGTCCGGACACTTTTTGGGCCAAATATTAAATCCTCAAAGCTTTCTGAGAGAAAGGCTATAATTTAATTTTGGTTCCGCAAATGTCGCGCCCCGCGTAAAAAGGTATAAAAAGGGCGCAAATTTCCTGAAATTCTGTTGGACACTTTGATGAATGACTTTTGCGGGAGTCGCCTCCTCCGTGCCGTGCCGTTTGTTCCCCCCCCCCTCAATTTCCTTCCTTCCGCAAATTTGACAGCCGTTTGGCGAGTCCCCTCGGGGGAACGAATGGCATCGCCGCAGGGTTTGATGACGGATGGACGGATCGCCAACAGAAATTTATCTGTCCAACACTTTTTATCCCTGGGAATAAATAAGCGACGGCGCGTTACAGACTTTTTGAATTGTTCAAATTTTTTACTTTTTTATGTATTTTATATTATCGAGGTTGAAATGCTCTAAAAATAAGAATTCCAGTCTTTTTGTAAATTACAGAATTTACAACAGTGGCACTGTCGAAATCAACTACTGTCGGGCACATGATGCCGCTATAATCAGGGTTTCTATCTGGAAATTAGCATTTTTTTGTAGTTTTTGGAAGGCCATGCTGTTTTTTTTGCTTTTTGTGATGAGCTTTGTGGACTTTTTGTAGATTTTTGTGGTTTTTGGAAAATGGATGAAAAAACAAAAATAAATGCTTACATTTTAATATTTGGCATAATGTTCTGCTTAAAAATTTTGAGATATGAATGAACTCGAGTAGGGGTCAACTCCGTCCCGCCAACTCCGTCCCGCCAACTCCGTCCGCCAACTCCGTCCCGAGCCAACTCCGTCCCGTCCCAACTCCGTCCCAGCCAACTCCGTCCCAGTTACAAAAAAGTAACTCCTCAGAAAAACAAAAATTTTCACAAAGATTTTTTCAAAGTTAAACAAATGAAGTAATGTAACAAAATAAATAAATTCAAGTGTTCATTCTGTAATTGCCCGAAATTCCGCTAAGCCCTCAATAATCAAATGGGGATTGATGACGGCGCCAAGATGGCCGGCGCCAAGTTGTATAGGAGTTTAAGCCAAAAATTGGTTTTTGTACAAATAAACAAAATTTATTCCATCTAAAAGTTGGACGGAGGACGACTCGTTCCCGGCCAACTCGTTCACCTTTTCAACTGTTTTTTCGTTATAACTTTTTTCAAAGCTAACTAAATCAAACAATTTTGATATCATTCGAAAGCTTAGTAGGAGGAGAAGCTATTAGCAAGCAAAAGCTAAGCGATTGGCCAAGCCTCAAAAAAGTTATGGCCAGAAAACGTTTTTTGGCCATACTTGGCCATAACTTTTTTGAGGCTTGGCCAATCGCTTAGCTTTTGCTTGCTAATAGCTTCTCCTCCTAACAAAATTGTTTGATTTAGTTAGCTTTGAAAAAAGTTATAACGAAAAAACAGTTGAAAAAACCCTAAAATTTCAGCAAAAACAAAGAAAAATAATTCTAAATTTGTTTATCGCTTACATAAAATGCGGGAAAAAGCCTAAAAATTCGTTCGCTCCTTTGCAATTTATGCTTTGAAATGAAATGGAAATTGAATGAATTCACTGCGAAATGAACGGAATAAAAAGCGATAAACATTTTGAAGAGGGATTTGTGGAAGAAATTGGGATGGAATTTGGGAATGAAAGTGACCAAAAGCATGTGAATATACAATTTATTTATTTGCCAGCGAAAATTGGCTCAAATTTATGGAACGGAATGAAACAACGAAAGTCCAACAAACAAATTATTGTCGCGGTGGTGCCGACCGCGAATTTGCCTGTGAGCAGTGAAAAATTGGCTCGGATTTGTGTCGGAGACGAAGAAAAGAGTTTTTGCGAGGTATTGGCGGGCGGGACGATTTTAAGGGAAGCGGCGGAGGGGGGGGGGGGGCGGCACTCCCCCCCCCCCCCCCCCCCCCAACCCCGGGGGGGGGGGGGGGGGGGCACACTCCCCCCCCCCCCCCCTCCAACCGGGGGGGGGGGGGGGAAGGCATTTTCTCTGAGAGATGGGAAGTGAATGACAAATGAAATCGCGCCGTATTAGCCTCGGTACTTTTTTTGCAATGCTTTTCCCCCCCCCCCTCAGTTCAACATATCATCGTCTCTTTCCAACATCATCTTTTCATCGTCATTTCACCATCAATCACTATACACTTCAATCTCATCACTTCTTCCTCCCATCCAAATTGAGCCCTTGAAGAAAGTGCACCAAGAGAGGCGATTGAGCCAAATTTGGCCGATAGCATAAAAATGTCAAAAGCACTCGAGGGGGGGGGGGGGGGGGGGTAAATGCAAACGCATTTCTCAAAGGAAATTGAGAAGGGTTTGTTTTGTGGAATGAACGTATCGGCGCAAATTGCCGAAAAGGCGCTCGGGAAAGCGACAGGCGAGACTCCGGGCTCCGGAAGAAGTCCCCGCGCACCCGCTCCGCGGGTCCCCGCGCGCTCCCCCCCCCCAAGCGCTCGTCAGATTTCTTCCTCCGCCTCCGTCTCGCCCCATTACTTGCCTTGCTCCATCTCCGCATGCTCGCTGTTGGCGGACAGCTACGCGGCCTTTCATTTGGTCGATCCAGAATAGAATTCGACACTACCAAATAAATTTTTAAAGATTAAATAATAATTTTAAAAATTTTTAAATCGCATTTCGGCCATAGCCGAAAAAAAGTAGAGGAAAGTTTCCCCTTCCACCCCATTTAAACAGAGGCGGGGGTGGATGAAAGTGTGTGAGTGCCACCGCTTTCTCAAATATTTGTTCGCCCCTCGGGGGATAGGGGGGGGGGGGGGAGAAAACGGAGGAAATTAGTCGGTGAAAGTTCGATGAAAGGGGCAAGAGAGATGCAAATTGACGGCACAATGGACGAATTGGGCGGGCAAAACGCAACAAATGACACGGAAAACGACGAATAAAAAGGCCATGGGTTGTCAAAAGGGAAGTGAAGTTGAGGGAAACCAAGGATGGGAGATGGTCGAGGGTAGGAGGAAAGTGCCAATGCCAATATTAATTGGTAGTGGAGGTGGTTGGGCACGGAATTGGTTGTCTCATTCCTTTCCGCACGATAAATAGGGACCATAAAAGCAATCGTTTTGACTGGTTTCTTGTAGCTTAGCAGTTAATTAACCTAATTAATTATATGGCTAAGCACAAATTGACAAAGGATTTTATTCAATTAACGAGTAAACATCGCTCATTGGCAGGGCTGCTACTTTTAGGTTTGGAAAATCTCGAAATAGGTGAAAAAAGTGCCAAAATAGGTACTAAAAACCGGGTTTAAAATGGTTAATTCATACATATGTCATTCTACAGAGCAAATGCATCAATAAAATTGACTCAAAAGAAAATAAGGTACAAACTGAAGAACACAAACGAATACCTTTTAGCCCAGAGTGCGTAACTGTACTTTTTTAAAAAGATTTGTATTGTTTTTTTAGAGGTCAAATTTTTGTTTTTTTTTTGAATAATTTCCGAAATTAATTGCACATTAGAGCCAATAATTTTTTAAATTTGTTCTTACATATTTTGTAGAGAAGGGAAGGGCATCAGTATGTAACCGGATCCCAAACAGTGTCCGAAAGCCGGAATTCCTGACCCAAAAATGCACGGAAAATTCAAATTTTTTGAGAATTTTTATTCACTTTTAAATGAGGGGGGGGGGGGGGGGGTCGGCGGTGCCGATAGTTCGGCCGAGAAAATTTTGAATTTTCGACTAATTTGTTAAGGGATTTGCAACCAAAATTTTTAATGGGAGAGATCCGGTAAAGCAAAATTTTTACATTAATCGGCAATCTTGGTTATGAAAATTGCAGCAAAAATTAAGAAGGGGCGAATTTTTTTCAAAAATCTTATTTTTGCCGCATTTTAATTAAAATATTTGAAAATTATTTTTCTTTAATGAAAGAGCGAAGAGAGAGAGAGTAACGGCCGAATAAATGTTAATAATCGCTCTCAAGCGGATTCGAACCTACACGAGCATTTTACTTCCCGAAGAGACAAACCGCCTGACCATCGATTACTGTCAAGAATTTTGTTAAAAAGAAATAAATTTTTTGACAAAAAGTACGCATCCACCACAGTCAAGCCCTTGGAAAAAATGAATTTTGTCACTCAATGATGCGGGAACGGGGTCGGGGTGACAACCCTAGTCGAGATCTTCAGAAATAAAATGTACTTTTTTTAAAGATTTGTACTTTATTGGGGTACACGTCCTTTTTTGTCCTTTGTTTGAGATTTCTGGAGCATTTTGATTGTAATCTTTAGACAGATGGCCAAATTTGTTAATTTTAAAGCATTTTTTGCATTCTTTTTTGAATTTTCGCTTTAAAAATGTCCAAAATGTAACAAATTTGTTTATTTTTATCCAAATTCTGATTTACTGATTTTTCGTGCCTTTTAAGCGCTTGCGTTTTCCTAAAAGTAGCAGCCCTACTTATATGTATAGGCTTTCAAACATGCTGAATGAATATGACAATAAAATTTTGCTATTAACTTTTTTTTCTATGTTTAAAAATCCGGTACGAAAATTCGCCGGATTCGGATCCGGGAAATCATGCCGGTGGAATTTTTTCGGATAATCCTGATCCGAAAGGCTCAAAAAAAACCCGGATTCGGGACCTGGATCTAGAAAACCCGACCGGAGTCCGATCGCTCAAAAAATTTCAGACCGAATGGACAGTTTAACTGGTGGAAAGCGAATTGAACAGGAACTTAATGACAAAGAGCGGCCTTTCTATATCATCGGACTGGCCGTGTTCTTGAAAGTGTTCTTCTTCTTCTACGATGCGCTTGTCTTCATACCGTTCAAAATATTTGCTGATCCCGAAAAAAAGCGTGAACTGTCAATTGAGCAAAAAGTTAGTTATTTTACGTTTACTTCCAAAGCAAAGTGTTAAATAACAGGCTGCACCGGTAGATGGATCGCGCTCAACCTGGCGACACGTGGACACTATTGGGACTTCGCTTTATACCGAACTCTTCAAAGGCTGCCCAACTCTCGGCAAAATTTGGGACAAAGCAGCCGAGTTCGTAATTTGGGGCACTTAATCGTGCACATCATACATTTAAGAGTTTATGATGGGCTGAATTGTATGGGAACGCGCCAAGTCCTCGAAGCCACTGAGGAACGACAGCCGGACGGGAAAAATATTCAGAAATTGGTGCTCGGGCCGTACAGCTGGCTGAACTTTGAGGATGTTGATGAAGTGATCAGTGAGATCGCTTTTGGACTGAGCAACTTGGACATCAAGCAGGGCCAAAACGTCGTCATTTACTCGGAGACGAGAAAAGAATGGATGATTTCGGCCATGGCATGCTTCAAATCTGGACTTCCGAGTAACTTTGCACTAAAAGAAATTTAAGGTGAATTCGCTTAAATAATTTTCAGTTGTCACTGTGTATCCTACGCTTGGCGATGAAGCGATTGCCTTTGCCATGGGCGAATGTGATGCTGTTCTGATGTTTACTTCTCGCTCTCTTCTGCCCAAAGCGCTCTCTTCCATCAACAATTGCCCTCAGCTCAAGCGCATCGTTTACTTCAGCGAACAACACACTCTTGCAGAAATTGCAGATGAAGCCACTGACGAAATCAAAGAAGCGTTCAATAATGATGGACGCGAACTTTACACTTTCAACGCCCTCAGAGCTCTTGGTCACTCGCAAAGTATTGGACTTGGATTGGATTTGCGAACGCCAATTTTTCATTTAATTTTAGCGAAATTTGAGCGTAATGTGAATGCTGATGACCCGGCTATGATTATGTACACGAGCGGCACGACGGGAAATCCCAAAGGGGTCCTTTTGTCGCATCGCAATATTATCGCAACTGCTTCGGGACAAAGTGCCGTTATTTTGGTCAAGTGAGTTGCGCACTTGGTTAATGAAAGAAAGTAATTGACTCCTCATTTTCAAAAAAAAAAAGAGTTTAAAGTCCACAAAAGGGTCTTTTATGGTGTTATCGGGCCGTGTAATCCGAAGCTGACCTCTATTTGTCTAATTCTGAAGGAAGTTACAAACTTAAGTGCACAATATCCAATTTGTTTTCTTCCAAAAATGTTCTTTTGCCTTTGTACAATAACAATTAAAATCCCAATTAGTCACAACGACACTATCATCGGATATTTGCCATTGGCCCATATTCTCGAAGTGTGTGCCGAGGTGATTTGCTTGTCGCAGGGCTGCCGAATTGGTTACTCTTCCCCGACCACTTTGCACGACCGTGCGCTGAAGATCAAAAAGGGATCAAAGGGCGACTGTGGTGAGCTGAAGCCGACAATTATCGCTTGTGTGCCGGTTTGTTAAATGAAATATTGCGGCAATAATTGCGCATTAAGGCCGTTATGGACAAAATATTCAAAGCCGTTTCGGAAGAGGTCAAAGAGAAGTCGCGCTTTGAACGAGAACTCTTCCGGATTTGTTACGAACGAAAGCGTAACCGTTTCGAAGGAGGCTACAAAAGTTTGGTGATGGACAGGTAGGCGATCGGGCGAAAACATCTCGAAGGCGATGACTCCCTTCCCTAAAAAAGAAAAGTCGTTTAAAAGACTGAAATGTTTAAATGTAAATTTTGAGCATGAGGTTTCTGAACAAACTCGTTAAAATTTCGAACGACGGCGCTGTCGAATGAAAGCAGTTTTTTTAAAAAGTAGAATTTATATGTAGCTGATCTTGAGCACCCCCCCCCCCTTTAGAATGTGAATATTGTTGCTGTTATTTTTCATACTTTCAGTTTGGTTTTTGACAACATTGGCAAGATTCTCGGAGGCAACCTTCGCATTGTGATTTCTGGTGGTGCTCCGCTCAATCCGGAGACACAGCGTTTCATGAACATTTGCTTCTGTTGTCCGGTTGTCCAGGGCTACGGGCTGACCGAAACTTGCGGTGGTGCGACTTTGGCCGACGGTTTGCGATGGAATTGCATTTTTTGTTTGTTTATAATTAATCGTTTGAACTTAAGAAAACGACTTGAGCACCGGTTCTGTTGGACCGCCGCTCCGCTGTTGTGAAATTCGACTTAGAGAATGGGCCGAAGGTGCTTTTTTTTAAATTTTTTTATTGTTTAACCCATCAAAAAAAACATTTAAGCCGGTTATTCGCCCGCGAATTCGCCGCCACAGGGAGAGATTGTCATTCACGGGGCCAATGTCGCGTTGGGCTATTACAAAAATGAGGAGAAAACCAATGAATGTTTTATTGAATTGGACGGAAAGCGTTGGTTTGCAACCGGCGACATTGGCGAATTTCGTATGCGATTGACAGCAAAAACATTTTTTTTGTGACGATTTAGGCGAGGATGGGAGTCTCTACATTATCGGTTTTTATTTATTTTTTAGTTTTGGTCTCTCCAATTTTCAATTTCTTTTAGACCGAATGAAGGATTTGATCAAATTGGCTCATGGCGAATACATTGCGCTGGGGAGGGTGGAGATGGCACTGCTGACCAACCCGAACGTGGACAACATTTGTGTTTATGGGAATTTGCACAGCAATTATCTGATCGCTCTCGTCGTCCCAAATCGCAAAAACCTCGAAGCTCTTGCAGATAAGGCGGGTGCTTATGACTATTTCGATGGTGGCGGTGGGCGCCAAGGGCGGGCCATAAAAATGTTCTGGGACAAAAACATTATTCGTTTCCCTTATCCTAACAAAGCCATGCTTTCCCAGAATGCCATCCATGAGCTGAATTGGGACGCTGTTTGTGCCAACAAGAAACTCGCGAAGATTCTGCAGAAGGAACTTCAGAAATTTGTTTCTGGTCATTTTTAAATACTTTCGTCGTCTCTGGCACTTACCGACTCGATTTTAGGTATATTGCGTAAGGAGGAGATTCCCAAGAAGGTTCTCATCTGCAAGGATCCGTGGACTCCCGACTCTGGACTGCTTACTGAGGCATTGAAGCTGAAGCGTAAGAACATCGAGTTGAAGTTCGGGCAGAAGATCAGACAGCTCTACGAAGAGAATTAAATCGACTTAAAGCGTTCCTCGTTTGTGCGGGTCACAAATTATTTTTGACTTTAAATATCCCCTCAGGAGTTAATTGTTTTTATCTGGCATGGTCTATCGTTGTGCAATCATTATAATCTCCATTCCGACCGGCATAAATATAAATAAATCGTTGCATAAATAGTACTTGTCAGGTCTAATAAAAAGTAGTTAACGTGAATCACTTTCCCAAATTTTCTTCCATAAATTGTAATGTTTTGGCGATCGGTAATCCTAAGAATGGGGTTCCGAATTTTTTTTGAAAAGTTGATCAAAATTTACATCAAGGGGTTTGTTAAATCATTGATGCGCAATTTTTAGGTCCCCTCTATGCTTTTTCAAAATTTGGGCAGGTTTAAATGCTCGTCCCAATAAAATTTTTGATTGCTTTTTCATTTCAGCACCTAAGAAAACGTATTAAAGTGGTTTTGAGTGATTTTGACTCTGGCCCGTACAATACATATTTTCCATAAAATAAGAGCAAAAAACTATTTTTTTCGTATTTTTTATTTATAAAGAGCGAAAGAAAATATTTATAGTGTAAACAATTAATTAATCTAAACGGCGAAATTGCGTGGCTTTGGGCTGAATGGAAATGTGGAAGCTCAACTTTTATTCGGACATTACGGAGGGCGCAAATTAAATCCGAAATAAAAATCGGAGGGAAATGTTTTGTTCTTCAACAAAACATGGCTTTTGGCATGAGGCGTTTTTGGAATTGAATTTGCTAAATGATTTGGGGGGGGGGGAAAGTGGCGGCACTTTCTGTGAGTGTATAAAAGGTGCAAATTCCTTTCAATTTTATCAAAAAATTTAATCGACCAGCTTCAAAACGACGATGTTGTTCCCCTGCGGAGTTTCGGCTAAAGGAGCGGAGGCCATCGTTCACACCGATCAAATGACCAAAACGGAGGCACACAAACGCTACAACTGACTAAATCTTTTATTTGTTTTGCTTCAAAATTTTGAAGATAATTATGTTTTCTGTTAGGATTTCACAGCACCGGTTATCCGGGACCGGTTCGAATAACACTTTTATTGACTTAGAAAATTTTTATTTTTCAAAAAATGTGCCCGATTATTACCGTTTAGCGCCAGAGACTTACAATTAAATAAATGAACTAATTTTTTTGTAAATGTTAAGAATTTTATTTTATAAACTTTTTCAAAGAATATTAAAAAGAGGAATGAAAATTTCCGTTTTTTCCAAATTCCATTCATTGACCTCCGCCGGTCATCACCTTTCGATTTCGGTCACTTACAATTAGTGTGTACTGTACGTGAAAAAAATGTATTTGAATTTCGAAAGGACAATTTTAACGGACGGATAATGGGGGGAGGGGGGATGCGTTGAAACTCACTCCCATTTTCTGGCCTAAATACCGACTAACACAAACCAATCATTCATTCATTCGTTGGAATTTCCCGATGCTTTCTTTTGCTTACTTTTTTTTTTTTTGATTTTTTACGCAAATAGGCCAAATTTTGCCAACCTGTGCTTGTCCTGCCACAAAATGCTCCACAACATCCGCCCACTCTCTACAATCAGCTGGCATTTTTTGCGCTTACTTCTTCCTGAAATGTTTTGTGGCATTTTATTGGCCTCCAAAAGAAGGCGTATATAAGCAATGGAAAAAATGAAGAGAAAGTGCCATTCAAATACATTCAACATTTCAATTAATTCTCTGCAAAATGCGCGCCATTCTTTTCTTTGCCGTAGTTTGCCTGGTTTTGGCCGCTATTCTAGAGACGGGTCGGTGAATTATTCGGATAAATTTAAAACATAATTCCAATTTATGCATTTTCAGCGAATTCAAAGCCAGATGCCAAAAAGGCGAAAAAGGGTTCGGGAATTTTTTTTAATTATTTTTGCGAAAGCGCAATTATTTCTTTCTTTACGCATTTCAGGGGCAGCTGCATCGTCATCAAAAACAAAAACGGCGACTAAAGCTGGTCCTCCGACGACCTCTAGCAAAAAATCTGCTCCAGGTAAAACATTTTTATGTATTTGGCATGGTTTGGGTTGGGTCCTGATCAGACCCTCTGGTCCGATTCATTTCTTGGTAACAAAACCAGACAAGACCAAAGTCCGGGATTTGCTGATCAATCAGCAGAGAATAAAAAGTATTTGGCATGGTTTGGGTCCTGATCAGACCCTCTGGTCCGATTCATTTCTTGGTAACAAAACCAGACAAGACCAAAGTCCGGGATTTGCTGATCAATCAGCAGAGAATAAAAATCTTTTTGGCTTTGAAGGAAATAAGAAAGCCGCCGCCACAACGACTAAAAAAGATAAGAAGGCAACAAAGCCGAAAAAAGGTAGGGTTTTCAAAAGAATTTCCACCGACCTACTGACAATGAAAAAATCAGTTCAAAAAGAAAAGCGAAAGAGTCCGTTAAAGAAGGACAAAGCCCAACCACCCATCAAAATCCAAGCAAAAATGGGTTTGTTAAATTTTGGAATAATTTTATGCTTAAACAAATGATTTTCAGCCAAAAAGCCGGAGACTGCGAAGCCAGCGGTTGTCAAGAAGTCCCCCAGCGCCAACAACAGGGCAATTCGGCCAATTACCAGACTGTCCAATTTGTTCACCAAGGCTTCTGAGCCGAAACAGCGGCGAGTGCTGACTCTGTCCGACCCATCCGGTGACGTTGTCGCTGCATCTGAACCAATTATTGTTGGATATTCCGAAGGTAGTGAATGATTGAGTGATGTCCTATTACACTGATTCTCGAGGAGGCACACTGTCCTTTTAGTCTCGATTTGAGAGCCCAAATCCGCTTAATCCCGACATTTAATTGAAAGAAATAGACGCTGAGGACACGTCTGGCAGCGACTTTGACATGGACTTCGACGAAGAACATTATGTGAATGAGAAGGCGGACTACAACGATTTCGCGGCTAACAATGATGAGCTGGAGGAGGAGAAGCCGTTCAATGATTACAGTGGAATGGGACTTGAGCAGAACATGTCAAAATCAGTTATGGTCAACTGATCAGAGGAACCGAGAGATTTGGACAATTCATGGCGATAGAATGATTTTATTTATTTGTTTTTACACACAAAAATATATATTATATTATATATATATATATAGATTTTATTGCATTTTTATATTTATTTGGTAATCAATCAATTTATATTAAAATCGGCAGGCCTTTTTTCGTTTACGCATTATTTTCAATGCAAATGTTTTATTTATTCGAGAATTGGTTGGAACCGGCACCCAAACTATCTAATTAACAAAAAACCTTTTTGAGAAACCGGAATCTTTTAAATTATTTGTATTTCCAAAGAGAAAGAAATTATTTTTACTATTTAATTGCCTAATTAATTTCAATATATTAAGCGTATGAGTCATGAACATTCAATGGAAGAAAAGCATTGTAAACCTATTTTGGCAGCTAAATTATTCTGAGCTTTATTTGTCGATTCAATTATAAAAAACGTCGAGAAAAATTTATTTGAATTTATTGGAACGAATTTGTATATATAAAAAGGAGGGAAGCGACATTCCTTAAACTAAACAAATAAATTCCGAATTAACCGCCCCCCCCCAAAAGAATGAATTCCCAATCGAATAATCATTGCCATGTTAGCCGTTGCCATGCTGTCCGTGGTTGTTCTGCTGGTTGACTGTTTAGGGTTGTCGTTTTCAAAGCCGACCCTATCGAAACATTTCATTTATTTTTTGAAAAATTTTTCTTTTTTTTTCACAGTTTCGATGTCGCAATGTCCAAATTTGTTTTGATTAGGTCGCTTCGGCTTCAAAGAATTGGCCAGAAACCGACCGAAAACTCTAATTTTGTAACGTTTATTATAATTTGCAATGCATGCCAAGATATTTGTCCCGACATTTGTGCTTTCGATGGCACTCATTGCATCTGCTAATTGGTCGTTTAATAATTATAAAACCAAAAAATTACATTTTTAATCATTCAAAATTTACTTTATCATATTTAAAAAAAGTTCCTTCAGAGTTAATGAAAAACGGCGCAGACGACAAAAGTGATTGGGTGGAGTCGGAAAAGACGGGACGGAAATGAACAGACAAAGAATAATTACAATTTTAAATGTGAACAAATAAATTACAAAAATGCATAAAATAAAAATGATAAAAAGATTTATTTTGCCAATAAAAGCAATTCACTGACAAATTTGCTGTTTCATCACTTCAAAGCCCTGCGAATGCGCAATTGCTTTGAATTGGTCAAATTGGTGGGCCGTCGAATGGACAAAAAAGTGAATTTTTTGAAACAAAATTTGAACTGCTGGCAAATTGTTCAAATGTGCGTTGGCATAAAATGGTTGGCACATTTTGTCCATTTGGTAGAGAAAACTGAGGTAAATATTCATGTTCAAAAGCTTCTTTTCCATTTCGTCTTTGTCATTTGGCCATTCTTTTTCGTCCAAAAAAGTCTGCAGTTAATTAATAATTTAATTAATAATTTGAACATTTTTACCTTAATATTGTCAATGTAAAAGTTTGTTATTTCGGCCTTTTTACGGCATTTTGCATTTAAACGCTGGCGAAAGATTTCAAAGTGCCGTTTGAACATATCGAATATTGGCCTTAAATGGACCAATTTGCAGGCAATCCGCCGCGTTTTTATCCTCAAAAAATTGTCCAATTCCCCAAATCTGTGGGGGTTCGATTCTGCCGAAACTCCAATCACAAAAAAGGCTATTTCGATGCCCAAAACGGCCGTGTCTGCAACTCTTCCTGCATTCACTAAACCGGTTTTCTTCGATACGTACTCGGCTTCAATTCCATCAAAATTAGACAATTTATTCTAAAAGTTTTGAATGATTTAAAAATTTCCGGTTTTAGCGCAACTTTCGGAACATTTTGGTGGAAGATTTTGAGTTTTTGTGTTTTGGTTTTCAAATAAAATCTTTTTAATTTCCTATCGAATGAAACAATGGGGCGGGCAAATCAAAAGATGGGAGTAATGGAGGATGGTGACGAATAAGAATTTGGGCGGATTCGGAAGTTTTTATATTTTAGCTTAAAATCATCTCAAATTATTTTTGCAATATTTTAAATTTGCTTATTTTTGTTTTGAAAAATAAAATAAAAAATAAGGGAGGAAGGAAATAAGCCCGGGCAAACCGGGTTAAGGTCGTTATAATCTTAAATAAATTTGTAATGCGATAATTAAATTGGAAATTTCAACTCCGAAATATACTCCAGCAGATCTGAATGCTGTTTGCTTCTCAATTAATTCCTGCACTGCGAGTTGCTCTTTGATCACTGTCCACATTTTGTTGCTATTTCCAACAAATTGTTCTATCGTCTGATCAACTTTTTGGACAATTTCAATTTCAATTTCAATTTCATTTTTAATTGTTTTTTGCTTTTTTCCCCGAGTCTTTTTTTTTGTCATTTTTTCCAAAATCTCAACATTGTCACTGTCCGGATCAACCAAAAATTGATCACCTAAAATAGGGAATGGGAAATTGATTTTTGGAAATATAAGGCATTTGATGGTGAGTTATATAATAAATAAAAATATATTTGACACGAAATTACCGTAATTCTCTCCAACAGCACCGAATAATAATTGAATTTGGTCATTTACTTTTGTTGAATGCACTGTATTTGCCGTTGTTGAAGCATTGGCCTTCTCTGCCAAAGGTTCGTTTTGTTTGAATATATACTAAAATAATTGTTGAATTGACTAAATATTCAATTAAATTAAATTAATTAATTAATTGCTGCCTCACTTTGTTTATGTCTGTATCTTCTTGGCCGGCAAGTTCGCAAAGTGTCCAAAATTCTTCGTCTTCAATTGACATTTGGCGATAGAAAAAAAGTTGTTGCATTTGGCTGTGATGGATTGATGCCGGAGGGGAGGACCCTTCGCCCTCGGCGGAAAAAGTGCCCTTATTTTTGTCCTTCGATTCTTTGGTGCCAACGCAAAAGTTAATGAGCAAAATTTGCATTAAAATTGAAAACATTTTATTAATGTTGTGACGTTCAAAATAATTAAGCTAATACATTATTCATTTCTAAAGGCGCAATAACATTAAACCATTTCCCAATCAATCCAACGCAATAAATTGCCTTGAAAATGCAATCGAAACGTGTAAATCAATAACATTTTATGCCTAAATTGTAAAATAATTTATCTTTTTATATATTTTTGTTTATTTAAAGCAAAATAAAATGAATAAAAGTGTCACAGCGGTTTCTGTTGTTTAATACGCTTACAAAGATATATTACCAAAGTATCCGGATGTGTTGGCAAAGTATGGCAGTTACGGACACAGATGAAGCGAGATTAGGGATAGAAAAGGACATTCGAGAGTCTTGGCATTATGAAAATGTTGTTATTGTTACACAATTTCCAGCTGTACGTCACTGCTCAGTCCGCCATGCTTTACTTTGTGCGCGTTGAACAGCTCGCGAAGGCGTCTGCAATATTCGGCATGGACTTTGCTGACCAGCGCATCGCTCGGAGCCGCGTCCTTTTCGATGTCCATCGGAGCACCGACTAACAAAATTAAAAGTGCCTTTGCGTTTTATGAAAATATTCGCAAACCGATGGTAACTATTCTTCGTCGGTATGGCACCAGACCGCGCCTAAGCCAAACCGGCAATTTCGCGCACCATTCGTCCGACAGCACCGCGGCCAATTCGTTCTGACCATACGCCAACGGAAATGTTGGCCATTTGGATGCCTTGAGGGCATGCTAATAATAAAAACGCTTTTAAAAGCTCGGCTTTCAATTCGACCTGAATTTTCCTTATTAGGCTTCCATCCGAATTGTTCACTTGGTTGAAGAGGTCAGTCTCTCCAAAATGATAAACCGGCACAAGCGAAGCTCTTTTCAACAAACGAATTATGTTTTTATTTCTTTGTAACTTTACCCGTGTTTAATGGCTAATTTGACAAAACCCTAAAAATGCCAAAAACTTTTGCATTTTAATGGCAAAAAAAAACACTTTTCGGTTGGCCAAAATCAGCCGATGGCTTCCCGGATGGGCTTCCAGTGCCTCAGCCGCACCGCCCGGCGCCATTCCGACGGCATTTCCGTCTTTCGGAAGGGCGAGAACATAGTCAATGGCCTCCTTATCACTAGAGATAATCCCTAAAGGCAAGAATAAAAGATTCGGTTAATTAATTATTCAAAATTTAAATTTATATTATATGTTTATTGATAGATTTTAAATTTACTCAAATTATTTGGATATTAAGAACAGAGAAACATTAAAAATTGCTTTTTGTTAGACTGACGTAGTGCCAGAATGAACTCTCTTCGGAATGGAATCCAAAAGTTCAGTCCCAATGTCACCGGGTGCATTTTGATGCCGGGAAAAAGTCCACTGAAATTGAGTCCATTCGTGCCAAATAAGACTGTGCTCGAAGTGCCAAGAATGCCGTGGGGGTGGGCACTAAACCAAAACAATATTTTCAAAAAATAGCAAAAATTGCCTAAAAATATAATTCCGATTGGGCGGAATTTCCGCCGTTTTGACCACTTCGATGGGGAAAAAGTTGGCCAAATGTGTCCAAATTGGCCATTTGTAAACGCTTTCGTTGAAATGAGCGCCACGGCGCGGGGCATCAAAGTCCGAAATGTACCAAATCATGTAAAGGGACGCGAAACCCCTAAAAATAAAGTAAAATTTACCTTTTTATTAAATATTTGTCAATTGCTTTTACCGCAAATGAAAGAAAGTCCAAAGAGCATAAAAATATTAAATAAACGAAAATAATTGACCAAAATATTGGCGATGAGGCGAACGAAATGACAACGGCGAGCAGAATGAATGGCTGAAGAAGCAGAAGGCCAAGATAAAACAAAACGCCAGCCGTTTGCTTCAGCCGATCCGAAAAAGAGCGGTGAATTCCGGTGGACATTTTCAAAGTGTAAAATTTGTAACGTTTAAATTTTAAAGTAATTATTGGAAATTTGTTCTGTTCTTTTTATCGGATTCTGAAATTGATGAATTAATTGAGTAAAATTAATTTAAAGGTAAATGGATTGATTTGATATTGAAAGAGAGGGGGGGGGGGGTATCGGATTCTAAAATTGATGAATTAATTGAATTGCATAAAATTAATTTAAAGGTAAATGAATTGATTTGATATTGAAAGAGGGGGGGGGGGAAGCCGATACGATTTATGCGTTGGGCTTTTGTCCAATCTGGTTTCGTTCGCATAATCACTTTACTGCCCAGCAAGTAAACTGGTCACAACCAATTGCCTTTCAACTTAATTTAAAAGCAAATTTGATGGATTATTTTGAATGATCGGAGAAGCGAAGAAAAGAATCAATTTCCAATTACATAAAATCCCCAATTAAAATAACAAAGACAAAATGGCCATAAATGACATCAAGCAGTAATTAAAGCAAGCATTGGTCTTGGACGTTTTTAATTCAAAATTTGTGATTCGAATTACCTATTTGAAACTTACAAATCCTCTATTCTGATCGATAATCACATTTTTTTTGGTAAAATTAACTTTTCACACTGCGACTATTTGAAAGTTGAGGTCACCAAACCGGTTTTTTGGTTTTAAAGTTAATATTGGAACGGACGCAATTCGTTCGTTTATTTCAAAATTATCATTTTGTGTTCCCATATTTCTTTTTTGTAAAAATAGGCAAAAAGCGGGACAAAAATGGGTTTATTCGCTAAATTGTGCAAATAACAATTCTATTTTTGTTCTAAATTTGTTATGGAAATTATTCATCAAGATTATCTGCTGGTATTTGTGCCGCTGAGAGTGCTTAACAAAGAAAGTCCCCCCCCCCGTTCAAAAACATTTTGGCGGAGAAGAAGCAAAGTCATAAGCCTAAAGTTTGTTGTGGTCCCTGTACTAATTTTGTAAGATCATTTTGATAAAATTATATCAACAATCCGAGGGCATTAATTGTGCCAGACCCCCAAAAAGATAAAACGCATTTTGGATGACATTTGGGGAGGCGAAATATTCGAGAATGAATGGCCGACTAAACATTGTAAGTACAAATACTTAACTTAACAAGTAATCTCGGGAATGTTGGGGGGGGGGAGGGATTGGAGTCGAGAGTATCGGAGAGTTTTGGTTATTGGGGGCGGGGGGGGGGAGGATTGGATGGAGTCGTAATAAACAAAAATAGAGAGAAAGTACATAAACTGATTAGAATTGTTTGCTGATCATTGTGCAGAATTTAGAAGGATTCAATTTGAATTTGGTTAAAGTTATATTTTTATTATTATCTCTTCAAATGCAATGATAATTCCAAATTTTTTTATAATTTTACAAAACGCTAAAATAGTTCATTTGCAATTGTGCGACGTTCACTGATAAAGAATGACCAATTTTGATGGTTTTCACGTATAAATGGACTGGATTTGGTCAGTTTTAGTCTAGATCATTTTTAAATTTCCCAATGCGTCCAATTTATCTTCGTTTCACTCTGTCCAAGTAAAATTAATTACCCAAAACTCACTAATCAGCAGATATTACAACTAGGGTAGGTCCCGGGGGGGACGGGGACGGGGAAAACCGGGGATCCCCGGCCATTCTCATCCCCGTCCCCGTCCCCGTTCCCCGGTTTGTCCATCCCCGAAAACGGGGATCCCCGGTCCTCATCCCCGGGGGGGGGATGAAAATGCACCCCTAAAGATGGCAATCACATCAGGAATTTTAATAATTATATTGATTTTTTGGTTGAGATGTGACCTTTTAGTTGAATCTTTCCAAATGGTTGATGGCCTATTGGTTTTTCTTCCTGCAAGTCTTATGTTGAGGGCTGAGTTCGGACCCGCTTGAGTGCGAGCACTTTTTTAATTTGTTTTGGTCTGTCGCGTGCGCTCCCCCATTAAAAGAATATTTTAGTAAATTTTCAAATATTTTTAAAAAATACAAAAAACAATTTTTGAATTTCTAATAGAAAATTCAAGTTGCCCTTATCTTTACGCTCTTTTGCAAAAAAATCTTGACAATTTCCTTAGTTAATATTAGGGTGGCACGGGACCGGGACTTTTGGGAAAAACCGGGACCGGGACCAAGATTTTCAACTGGGACCGGGACCGGTTCCGGAACCGGTCCCGTGCCACCCTAGTTAATATCATTAATTACCGACTTAAGTTGCAAATCTCCTAACAAATTGAGTCAAATCCAAAATTTTCCCGACGGCGTCTGTCGGGCACCGTCGGGCTCTCCTCCCCAAAAAATTAAATCTTTGTAGTGCATATTTGCTATAAGAAAAGCCTTTTCTTAGGGGTGCACTTTAATTTGAAGAAATTTTGAGAAAACGGGGATCCCCGGTTTGTCCGTCCCCGGTATCCCCGTCCCCGGTTTGACCGGGGTCCCCCCCCCCCCGGGACCTACCCTAATTACAACTAATTACACCGGTATGAGAAACAATGGCCAACAGATCGTAAAAAAGTGAGTTCCAAACTGTTGGGCCGATCAAAAGGAAATAACCCAAATTACCTTTGAAATCATTTAATTTTAATTCGCAGAATTGGAAATGGAAGCAAAAGGAGCAAATTGAATTTAATTAATAATGCAGGCTTCCCAATACGTACTTGAATGGCAAGTACAAAGCTTTAACACTATGTACTTATTTCAAGAATGTACTTGAAAATAAGCATTCAGCCGGAAATTAAAAGTCCGGAAAAAGGAATTTGTTTGGGGTTTCGGGGCAAGCCGTAGAAATCTTCTTCATCTTTCCGAGAGGCTTTTGCTGGTGACCATCAAATAAATTGTCATCAGTTAAAAATACCGCCTATGAAACTTTTAGTGAGTGTACTGAATTTGTTTAATTTCACAGTTATGTACTTGAAAAACAGCATGTTTGTACTTGAACGTAGCTTTCCATTATAAGGAGGGAGGGAACCCTGGGTTAATTAATGACTTCGTTTGCCGCAACAATCTCATTAAAGGTAATTGATTGATTTGTCATTTTTATTATCCAATACCCCAACAAATAAACAATATTCTAATTGGTTTTGTAGTTTTTATTATTTTTAACTCTTTCTGTTAATTATGCTAATTTCCCAACATTTTTAGTGATTAAATGCATTTGACCTCCCCGCTTTTTCCGAAAGAAGTGCAAACGACGGCCGGCGATTTGCTCTTCTTTTTCCGCCAAAAGAACGGCGGCCCGTCGACAATTCAAAACGGAGAAATGACCGGTAAATTCATTGGTTTTATTTGTGTTGTGCACGGACGGTTAACCGACCCGAAACCGAAACCAAAAACCGAACCAAAAGCCGGCTTTTTTGGCCAAAAACCGAACCAAAAACCGGCACCACCGATTTTCCGGTTTCGGTTGTAAAAATGAAAAAATACACTCTTAATGATGGCATTTTATGGGGAGTTGAACTGTTAGTTGGATGAGATTCAAATCCCGGCTGCATTAATTGTTTTTCCAACATTCTCTGAATTATACGGTGTGTAAACGGTGGGTGTGCATCTTTTGCGCCGACAAACTTTACAATTTTTTTGTCTGCTTTTTGCCAGGGTTAATTTTTTCGCACTTATGGGTTCGCTAGGCTTAGGCTTAAGCCACCCAGACTTGGGGTTCGCGGAGTCGAATGGCATATAATTTGTATGGAAATCAAATGTTTTGATATTTTTCAGTTTTTCGCAAAAATTAAAAAATAAAAGAAAAATTGTAAGCACCGTGTAAACAATTCCAAAATTTTTTAAAATTCATTAATTACATACAATTCACAAGTTTGATTGGGCGTTTTTTAAAACCAACCGTGCACAACCCTAATTTGTGTGTACTATAATTAGTAAATGCAACAAAATAGCGGCGGAAATTAATTTTTGGCCCTTTTCAGATAAACGCGAAGCAATTTGTGCCGTGGCGAGGGATGCCTTTGCGGACGCTTTTCATGTCGGAATAATTTTGGAGCCAACGCAAAACGACGACGAATTGGAGCGAATTGTGCACGCGGCACGAGACCAGGCAGCTAATTTGATTCTAATCATCGACTGGCGGCACTCAACTTCTCAATAATCATTGAACAGGTCCGTGTGGACGTAGTGGAAACTGTTGTTGAACAACTGCGACCTGACCGGGTCGAACTTTGTCGGACGTCACTCGGCGACAGCCGCTGGAGTCGACGGGCGGCCAAATGGGCGGTGGCACAGTGCGGTGCCGCGTACAACGACATTTTCTCGCCGGAATGCCTTAACTCGCGGGGTCAACGGGCGTTTTATTGCTGTCAGCTTGCGGGTGGGTGGGAAGAAATTCAAATTCAAAGAAAATTTAATTTATCGGAAACGCCCCAACTTTTAAGCCGAGGCTTTCAAGGCCACAAATCCGACACAAAAAAGCGTCAGCCCATTTTTGCCGCATACGCTTAACTTTGCCGGAGAAAACGGCCAAATTTTGCCGTATTGGGCTGAGCATTACAGGCAAATAAATAACAATTGGCATAAATTATATTTTATTTTAGAAAAGTTTGCCCTCAAAATCCGACACCGCCCCAGGGGCGGCCGGGGTCGCATCCGAGTGTAATTGAACGATAAGCAAAATGAATAAAACTTTCTCATTTCAGAAGTTGCGCGCCTCTCCGTGCGTTTTTTTGATTGCGAGTCGAACAATTGATAAAGTTTAAGTTTTTGGCGATTTTTTATATTGTTGTAAATGATAATTTATCAAACATTTAATTAAATTACGAATTGATTAAACTTCAATTTCAACTTTTGGGTCAAATTCAAATTCGTCGAACTTTCGTTGAGCCTTGGGAGTTGTTGAGCTTAATTAATATAATTTAATTTTGCTTTTATTAAATATTTATTCACTGCATTTTTGGCAATATGTCCTCGTAGTCGGTGTTATAGAGTTGTGAACGAACAAAAAGTTCCTTCTCGGACGGTTCCGGGCAAAGTTGAGCGGTCCCATCCTAAAAATCAATTTAAATGAAATTTAAAATAAATAAATCGCAAATTTGTTCACTTTAAAGCATTCCTCGGCGATTGCAACTGCGATTTGAATTGAAACTTCCGGAATTTTGCTCAGTGACGGGTACAAAGCGCCCGAAGAAATTTCGGCGTCAGTGACCGACTCCGCCAATTTCTGAAAAATAATCAAAATAAAACAGTGAATTTCCGTTGTAATAAAAACAAATCTTGGCCGCGATCAAAAACAATTTGTCGTCAACGGGCGCAATTTTGAACAAAATAACGCCGAGGGCGACGCCGGGGAAAATGTACGAATTGTTGCAATGGCCCGGCATTAAAGTGCGCTCGTCAGAAATTTTGACTGGAGGAAAGGGACTGCCGGAGGCAAACAATGCACGACCCTAACAAAATCCTTCAAAAAAGTGAATTTTGAATAAATTGGCACATTTGTGCCAAAGTATGCCGCTTCGGCAGTGCATTCGGATTTGCTGGTCGGATTGGACAGTGCGAAGATGACCGGACGGTCGTTGAAAGCTGCCATTTCCTTAATGATCGCATCGGTGAAAGCGCCAGAGGCTGTGGACACGCCGATAATGGCAGAAGGCTGGACGGCCTAAACTTTTTTTTTTTGTTTTTGTTTTTGTTTCATTTAAATTTATTAAAATTGAGTTATTTTTCTAAAAATTCACACTTTGACCACATCGGCCAACTCTTTCATCTCGGCCATTTCTTTGGCAAATGCTTTTTGTTCGTCCATTAGATTTTGGCGCGATTTGGTAACCAATCCGTCCGATTTAAAAAGAAAAATGCGTTCGCAGGCGTTTTGCCGTGAAAGGCCCTCAAATTGCATTTGGCTGACCAAAAGTTCCGAAATTCCAATTGCCGCCTAAATAAAAGTAAAATAAAATAAATGAAAAAACAAATTAAAATATTTATTGTAATTTTATTTAATTTACCATTCCGGCCCCATGGAATAAAAATTTTGATTCCGAAATTTTTTGTTTAGTGATTTTGGCCGCTGCCAAAAGTCCGGCAATTGTAACTGAGCCCGTCCCCTAAAATTATTATATTAAATTAAATAAAAAAAAAATAATATATTTAATTAAATCTACACTATAAAAATAATATGTTTAATAAATCTATAAAAATAATATGTTTAATTAAATCTATAAAAATAATATGTTTAATTAACCTGAATGTCGTCATTAAAAGTGCAATAATTGTTTTGATAACGCCTCAATAAACGGGCGGCATTGCTTTTTCCAAAATCCTCAAATTGAATCAAAATGTGCGGGCCAAATCTAAATTTTAAGGCATAATTTTTTTTTTAAATTTAATTATTAAGTTATTAAGCAATGCATTAGGTAATTAGGTAATTCACTTCCTGCGACAAGCCTCCATGAAATTGTCGACGAACTGATCGTACCGTTCGCCGCGTAAACGCGGCTGTCGCAGTCCCATGTAATTGCAATCGTTCAACAAATTCGCATTGTCCGTGCCGACGTCGAGCAGTACGGGCAGGCACCACTGGGGTTGAACACGGCCAAGTGCCACGTAAAGTGTCAATTTGCTGACCGCAATTTCGATTCCTTAAATGACGACGCATTATAATGAAATAGAAAATTTATTGGAAGAAAACCTCCAACTCCCAAATCTCCAAGTCCGAGAATTCGCTCCCCGTCAGTTACGACAATTGCACGAACGTCCTCAACAAGCCAAAAAATTACATCCAATTAAATTTGTTAATTATTATTTTATTATAATTACATCCAATTAAATTTGTTAATTATATATTATTATAATTACATCCAATTAAATTTGTTAATTATATATTATTATAATTACATCCAATTAAAATTGTTAATTATATTTTATTATAATTACATCCAATTAAATTTGTTAATTATAATATTTAATTATAATTGCATCCAAATAAATTTGTTAAATTTAATTATAATTTTATCCAATTAAATTTGTTAATTCAATTATTTTAATTATAATTCTAACTATTAAATTTGTTTAATTAATATTATAATTATAAATACTTGATCCTTCCAATTGCCGAGCACGCGATTTATTGCCTTGACGCTTTTGTGTGAGACGATATCGATAAAAAGTGCTCTAAAAAATATGCATTTTTAAATTCTTTGCCTAAATACGTAAAATATGCTTTGAAATCTATTGAAAAAACATTTTCAAATTTATTTACCAAAAAAAACAAATAAATTTTACTTTGGGTATTTAAACTCAAAATTGATGCATGCGCTTCCGACATTTGGCTAAATGAAAGCCAAATATTTTGTTTTTTTTTGTAATAAAATTACCGTATACACAACGGGCAACAATTCGTCAAGGTTTTCTTGCAATACTTTGAAGAATAACTTCTCATTGCGCTCCTAACAAAATTCAAAAAAATTTCTTAAAATAAAAAAATTTGAAATTTTTACCCGAAGAGCGTCCAAATGAATAAAGCGTGCCATGTCGTCGGGTTGGGCACGTAATTGTTCGATTGCCCGTCGCGCTTGCTGTTCTTGGCTCCTAAAAATTACAATTTGAATAAAACAATTTCAATATTTAAAAAAGTAAAAATATTTAATCAATTGAAAATTATATTTTTTCTTTACATAATTCCCTGCGGCATAAGGCCCTCCATGCCAAAGAATTGGCGTTCTTTCACTGAAAGAGCCATCCCCTAAATTATTTTAAAAATAAAATTGAAAATGTTTTTCTTTGCCGTGCCGTGCCGTGCCGTGCCTTATTAATTCTGTTATTGTTCAGAAGAATGAAACGTCCGCCGCTTCCGAGCGGTGGAAAAGCGTCGGGTCGACACAATTCAAACAGCGACATTTGCTGTTTTGGATCGAATCGGTTTTTTTGTCTTAAAATGTTTTTTTGAAATTTGCTAATTTTGCCTTTTATTTTTTATTAAATTTTTTTTCTTTTTTAAATTCTGATAAAAAAATATGCAAAATTAAAATGGTAAAAAACATATTAAACTTTATGTTTGTATATAAATAAACTTATGGAAGCCAACCCATTCGCAGGACCGTTTTTAGCTGAGGGGACGCCCCCCGGGGGGAGTCGTTCAAAGGACAAATAAACAAAAACATTCTTCTGATCTTTGATCACTTCTCATTTTAAAGGTCCAAACGATTTTTTTTGTTTCTTTTTACATAAAGTATTGGGTTTTAATAATAAAATTTTCTCAAAAGCCTTAAATTGCAGGCCTTCTATTAAAAGTTTGAAATAAGTCCCATAAATTCTCTAAAAAACCCGACGAAATCAGATTTTGTCATATGACAGGGTTCCGATCGGGTAAAGACAATTTCCAAGGACAAACATATTGATTTTCAAGGACATAACAGAAAAATTTAGCGAAATCCAAGGACGCTCAAAAACTCCAAATCCAATTTTTGGGGTCAAATTTTGTGTTTTTTCCCGGGACCGGAGCCGTATTTAGCTTTTGGATTTCGTTGTTGGTTGTCCGACGGCGCCGAGAGGCTTTAATAATTTGTAAATTTTTGTTAAGAATTGCGAAAAAATTTCTGCATTTGCGACTTTTTCAAAAATGAATTTGTTTTTTGCGAATTCTGCTTTATGGGGGGGGGGGGGGGGGGGGGGGAAATGCCAAATCATGATATCTTTAAACTTTCAGCCAAATGCTCATTTTCAAGGACAATCTTGAAACTAAGGACATTTAGCATTTTTAAGATCGGAAGTTCATTTTCAAGGACAATCTTGAAACTAAGGACATTTAGCATTTTTAAGATCGGAAGTTCATTTTCAAGGACTGTCCTTACCATTCAAGGACGAATCGGAACCCTGTAATATGATTATTAGTTTTTGCATGTAAATTATTTCATTTGCGAAGGCATAGATCGATTTTTATTGTTTTATTCACAAATATTTTTATGGCATGCAATCGAATCGATTTATTGGGGGGGGGGGGGGGAATCATTTTATGACGAGATTTATACAAAACTAAAATATTCTCATTTTGCCAGTTTTTTGTATATTTTACATTTTACATTCTCTTTTTGTTTCGTGCAGAAGAAAATCATGGTAATTGCATTACGTGTGCCTGCGGGGTATCAAATCGTGAAGATAAATGTTTCCTATTTTAACTAGAGATCGGACTTGAGGACCGATCGAGATTACGATCGAGAATCTCGATCGGTCCGTTCTCCAATTTTAACGGCTTCTTCGTGGGGCGGCGGACATTTTTGTTCTTAAAATGTGAATTTCGTCAAACTGTTAAAGTTGCCGCCCCCTCCCCTCCCGCCTGCCCGACCAATCCATTCGTCCATAATTTCTGATTTTTCATAATTTTCAACCAAAAATATGTTTAGAAACATTATGCCGCCATTTTATTTGATTTCCATTTTATTTGTTGTAATTATTTTGCCTAATTTGGTGACAAATTCAAATGTCGTCCAAACGTTCAATGGCCAAATTTTGCCCGTTCCAAAAATAACCAATTTTATAGTCCAAGTGAATTGTGCAAATTGTGTGGCTGAATCAAACCAAACGATTGCCACAACAAATGGAAAATTCCAAATTGTATTGAAGGCCAAAGATGGCGACAAAATTGGACAAATTGGCGTCAACATTAAGTCTTGTTCAAAATTGGGCAGACAGATAAGAGTTCGTTGAAAGTAAAATAAATAAATTTAAAATAATAAAATTGGACTCAGATTTTTTTGAATTACTAACAAATACCGTTTCAGTCAAATACTTGGACAATTGAGGAGCCGAATTCGGGTGAATTTTATAAATTTTTTATCGGTCATTTCAGTCCGGATCCCAAATGTCGTCTCTTCCTTCGGATTCGTTTTGACGGCAAATTGCCCGAATTGGCGGGTCCCAACGCATTTTACAGTGTCCTGTTGAAAAAGCCAAACACTGACATCAATCAAACTGATCAGAAGCAAATTGGCCAAGTCAATGAAAGCGATCAGAACATTTTTGCCCAAATTTTTGTTAATGGAAAAGACGCGGCGGCGAGGGACGAGTGGACGGAGGACAAAGGCTTCATGTTGGGACTGAACATCGCGGGCATTGAATACTTACGGGAGAACGAAATGCCCGCCATGGAATTGCAATTAATTGAAGTTGGACGAGACGATGACGCCGACTCTGTCCAAGATAATTCTCGACAATTGCGAGAATTGGAACGGGCCACTCTATCCGAAGAATTGACAGCGAATAGCGGGGTGAAGTGCTTTAATTAAATGTGAAAAGTAAAATAGTGTTAGGTGATAAGTGCCAAGTATTATTTAAATAATATAAAACTTTTAATAAAATGTTTTTGGTGTTTAATTGAGTTTTGTTTTAGAGCCTCTCCCCGTTTATCCTTTTTACGCGACAAAAAAGGTAAAAATAAATGCATTTAACTCATAGTCAGGGTTGCCAACTGTCCTTATTTGTACGATTTGTCCTTATTTGAGGCCTCTGTCCTTTTATTTGTCCTTATTTTTCGAATTTTGTGAAGATTTGCATAACCCTTCTGGAAAAGTACCATATTTTTTAAATTTTGGTTGCAAATCTCTTAACAAGCGGCGCCTATACCGCCGACTCCCCCCCCCCCCCCCAAAAGTAAAGCAAAAAATTGCTTTTTTGAATTTTTTTAAACAAAAATGCAATAAAAACGGAAAATTTACTGCATTTTTGAACATTTTGTAAAGTGTCCTTTGGCAACCCTAATTTAACTTAATTGTCTAATTTTATTTCGTTCCATCAAATTGTTAATGAATGAATGAAATTGTAGCAAAAGTTTAAAAAGTGCGGCGGACTCAAAATTTAATTTTGAACGTCTAAATGCCACTAAAGGCAATCCGCCGATGGCCGAATTGAACGATCAAAGTACGAAAAGCAAATTACCCTTTGGCAGCAAATGGAAATACGCGGCGGCCCGAATTGGCCATCCAAATGCCCAAAACTATCACAAAAGGTGCCATTTGAGGCGTTAATTACGAATCGCTTTTACCCGACAAAATACGGCAAATCTGCCAATTAAATTTGTGTTACCGCCTTAAGACCTTTTAGATAAGCGTTTTTAAAAGCCTCAATTAATGGGATTTGATTCAATCTCAGGAGAAGCGGGTCCGCTGCTGTTTCTGACAATGACGGCATTCGTCTCGGCAACCGTCGTAGCATAAATGCCGAAATAGAAACTCTTGGCACAAATGCGCAACCCAATGCTTTTTGCAATGAAACGGAAAGCAGAACGCCGAGCTTTACCAAAAATATCAGGACGAACACAAATTTGGACGACAAGGAAGACGAAAATGCGTTGCGAAAGGCACAAATTTATCTTTTAAATTTAAAAATTCATAAATCTTAAGAGGATTCTAAATCGAATGTGCTGTCTCATGTTGCCAAAACTCCGTAAGCATAAAAAGCGGTCAGGGGAAAGTAATAATTCTACTGCCGCCAATTCTGCTGAAGACATTACCCGTGCCGGAGGCATTTCTCCTCCGAATCAGGCAAAAGATTGGCCCTTAATTAGTCTATTAAGAAATGGAACTGTAAAAAAGATCAGGTTTTAAGGAATTAAATGCTGGAGAAAGTTGGCATACGGACGACATTGGCATTGGCACTGGCACTTCCAACGCTCACAGTCCCAACGAAGGGAACATTTATGGAATAATTGACAACAAAAACAATTATAATAATAATTATGATGCTGGTGGTGATTTTGGTGTTCAATATCAGCGTCAAACGATGCACGGCGATTGGCATGGAGCGGCGGGTGCTTCACCAATTCAGGTTGGGGAACGAAATCTTTCAAAATTATTTTGAAAGGAATTTAGAGCGATGGCACAGAACAAAACGCGGTACGACGCTTTTCAAATGCGAGTCAAAAAGAAAATGTAACCAAATTAGCCCATCCAAAATCCGTGCGCACTCGAGTATCGTCAAAATATCGAACAAAACGTGCCATTTCTCCTAGAAAATCCGTCAATGAACATCATTATTCAATCTCGCGGAGTTCGAGCAGTACAAAAGCCGAACTTTTGTTGCTTTCTGTGCTCATTAAAATGCCAGTGTTTAATCGTCGCGAAACGGAGGAGCAGGACAATTTTATTTACACATTTAAATTGCCGCCGCCAAATGAAATCCCAGCGGAAGAAGTGAATAGACAGCAACTGAAGGTGGAGCCGAGGCCAATGCCAACGGCGAGGACTACCAGCAGAAACAATTCGGGGTTTTACAATTGTTTTGTGTAAATACATTTTATTTTGGACTTTAGCAAAGCGATGTCTGCCGCGACTACCGGAATGACGTCAAACAGTTCGACATACCGGAATGTTGGCCTTGACACAAAATTAGACAATTCGTACGAAGAACAGTTCCAAAGAACGGTGGCAATGCCAAAAAAACGAAAAAGGCAAAAATTCTCATTCCAAAAATGCCAAAGTTAACTTACAAAATGCTCCGTTTGACCCAACTGAAACTGAAAAAGCGGACAACAATCAACAAAACAGTGATTATGGTGAATTTAGCAAAGATGAAATGGAAATGGCAATGAAAGAATCGATAAACGTAAATTGGCAATCGATGGGAACCCAAAAGCCAATTCAAATTGAGGGGGGCAAAAAGGAAAAGGTGCCGGAAGAAGTCGTCGGGAAGGGCAAGAAAATTGTTGAGGAAGTGAAGAAGGAGGGCAATACAAAAAAGCCGAAATCGACAAAAAAAGTCGGCGAAACGAGCAATGCGCAAAAAGAAAGTCCAAAAAAGGAAAACCACCAAAATTTGGAAATTTTGAAGCCAACTTTTGTAAAAGAGGGAACGCGAAAAGAAAGTCCAAAAACTCAAAAAAAAGTGGCAAAAATTCGGGGGCAAAAGCATTCTGATGGCGAAAAGAAAAAGGGCGGCCAAAAGTCACCGGACTCTGCTGCTGAAGGGAATTTAAGCACCGATTCGTTTCCCTCAAATAATTCTTTTAATTATTCAAATCAAAATTTGCAAAATTTAAATTCGACATCGGAAAAGACAATAAATGTTGACGGCGCAGAAAGTCCAAAAAAGGACAAACGTTTCGATGGTGAGAGGGGAAAATCTGTTCTAAAAAGTCAAAATGTTTTTAAAAAATCATTGGACTCTGATGGAAATTTGAGCACAAATTCAGTTCCCCAAAAAGATTCTCCAGATCATTGGACGGAACAAAGTTCAAATTCAAAAGACTCGATCCAAATTTTGGAGTCTGAACAAGAAGTTCAAAATTCTTATGATGCTTATGATCTGAATAATGATCAGAATTATGAAGAAACTGATCAATCAGTTGCGAGCAGCGAGCTTATTGAGAAGGACAAAGAAAGTCTGCACCAAAATTGGGACAGAATAAAGCCCGACCGAATCACGAAAAATTCGTGCCAAGATTCTGGAAAATTGCCTGAAAGTACGTTCCTCGAGTCTGAGAAATTGTCGGAAATTGAAAAAAAGTGGATGAAAACTCCTCCAAATGAAGGAAAAGATGGCATTATTGTTGCCGAACATGCTGAAGTCGTTGGAGGGGATTTCGTCGATGTGCAACAACAACAATTGGACAAGAATTTTGACCCTAAAGAAGGCCAAACTATTGAAAACGCTGTGCAAAATGAAGAAGAACTAAGCCAAAGGGAAGATGATCAAAATAATCTTAAAAAAGTCGATGGAATTCGATCGCACGAACAAAGTTTAAGTTCAACGCCTACCAAATGTGGCACATGGAATGGCATCAATTGATCACCCAAGAAGCATTGGGACAGAGGACGATTATACTGTTAATGAAGCCGACCTCAAAATATTGGAAGAAAATCTGAAAGATTTGCACCTTAGTCGAGAGGAGCTTCTCGAGATTTTAATGCACCCAAAAAAGGAACAGAAAAAAAAATTGGACCTAAATTTGTCTGCGGCGGAGTTGCCTTATCTGAAGCAATATTTTGAAGCTGGACACTTCGGCAGCTTAAAGCCGCCGAAGGAGGAGACCAAAATTGTTGGCATTTCCGTTATTCTGAGGGAATGGTTAGATGAAAAAACGGAGGCTTTTGAGGGCCTAACGGCGGAAGAAATCGAAAAAATGAAAGAAATTCTGCAAAGAATATATCCAAATGAGGGAATTGAAAGTGTTTTTTCATACGACGATTTCGAAGAAAGCGATGAGAAGCCTTTAATTCGTAAACCAAAAGGCCAAACAATAGCCGAACGTCTTGAACGCCAATTTTCGAATGCAGAGAAAAGCCAAGCCGACGAAGAGGCGACCAATTCGGAATTCGACGATTTGTGTAGAAACAAATTTCAATTAAATCGATGCGAAAACCTTTACAAAATGGTCGAGGACGACCTGGAAGCGATCAAATCTGACGCGGAGTCGAGAGCGCATCTTGGCATCGAATTGAAGAAATTGTGCAAAAAACGAGAAAAAAATAATAAAAACTGCCATTTAGCGGGACGGAAGACCTTGATGAATTCTTGCAAAACCTTTCGGCAGACGATTTGGACTGGTTGAGGACGGAATTAGAAATGGTTGAGAGGGAAAAGGCGTCCGATTCCAAAAATAAAAATAAAATCAAAAAATCAACAAAATCGATGGCATTTCATTCCGATTCGGACATTGGGATCAAGACGGATTCGGAATTGTTGAAGAAAAAGCAGCGTCAGGCACATCGCTTAAAACCTTCTAGACTCGGCACCAAAAACATCAAAGATGCCGCCCCCCTTGCTGTCGAGAATAACGAAGTGCCGAAGCCAAAGCTTAATCAAACAATTCATAACAAAGTGCCGGAACCAAAGCTTAATCAAACAATTCATAACAAAGTAATCAAACAATTCATAACAAAGTGCCGGAACCAAAGCTTAATCAAACAATTCATAACAAAGTGCCGGAACCAAAGCTTAATCAAACAATTCATAACAAAGTGATGGACCAAATTCATCAGTCTCATGAACAAAATTTGCCCGCCACTTACAAAAAAACGGAAGATGGCCAAAAAGTGGCGAGTTATTTGGAATGGAAAAAGATGACGGAAAGTTCTGAAGAAAAGCGGCACGATGATGGGTTGGATGGGCCAATAAGTGATGCTGAATGGGAAGAAGCTGTGAGGAGAAATAATTAGCAATTAATTAATTAATTAATTTATTTATAAAACATAACAAATAATTCTTGACCATAAAGTTTCCTAAAATGTTAAAAACATAATTCTTTTCACCTTTAAACAATAAATACCAGGCAAATGAAAAAGCAATTAATATTATTTAATAAATAATATATAATAATCTAATCCTTCATTTGCGCTTAGACAACCCATCCAAATGATGCTATAACCGCCGCAATTCAAGGTAATTTGAAACAGAATTTGAATTAATTATCAAAAATTGTTGCATAGATAATGCCACAACTATTGAACAACAACGCCCCGGGGGCTTTCTGAACCGTCAGATCAATAGGCTTTCGTCTGCGCTTACGGGGATAATGGTGACAGGTAACAATTTTCACGTTTATTTGCTAATTTATCAGTAAATGTTAGCCGAAGCTGAGCAAGAGCCTGAGCAACAAAGTTATTTTGAGCATTTGGAACATTTTCTGTTGGATTACGACAATTGGTTTCACTACCACGGATTGGAAGAATGTGACGACGCAAATAATGCACAGTGAATGAGTAGTGAGTGAGGTGATCCAATCGGTCGATCGATCCGAAATGATTTTCTCCAATAAATTTGCATATTTATTATTGCTGCTAATCATTTCATTTGTTGCCATTGGCGCTAAATTTTCTCTTTAAATTTTTAAGGGAATTTAATCGAATTGTTTTTAGCAAAATTTTATATATTTTAAATGCCAGATTTATCAGCTTTTATACCATTCCGGCGTCGCGTTAACTGAAACTAATTCCGAACCCAAAAAGTCGACCCAAAAAGTCGTATTAATTAATTATACACTTGCAATCGTTTTACTAAACATCCGTTCACTTTTTGTTTACAAAACTCATTTCAAACCAATTTTACGGAATATAATATAATACATGAAAAATGTTTGTAAACATTCAAAATAATAAAACTAAATCAAAAGTCCGCAAATTTGTCCTCACAAATGCCTCCGATCTGAAGGCATTGTATTCTCAAGTCGTCGCCGACGCCAACGCCAACCGGTGGTTCGGCATGGAAATGACTGGTGTCGTCGGGGCCTTTCACTTTGGGATAAAGCGCTTCAAACACTCGCGAAGGGTCGTCGTCAACTGAAGAAGTGCAGGGAGTTGTGCAAATGTTGGCGGGGGGGCTGAAGCTGGGCGGGAAAACCTAAAATCATCAGAAATAAACAATTTTACCAGAAGAAATTTTCTCCGATCCGACGGGAAATTTTTTAAAATTTTTAACATTTTTGTAAAGAAAATAAGGACAGGAAACAAGCTTAGGTATAAGTGTCCGAAAGTGCCAATTTGTCCTTTTTATTATTATTATTATTTAATTGACCCTTTTCTGAAGCACAGCGACCCAATCGACCAGCGAAAACCATTTGTGGTTTTTGACGTCCGTCGCCCCGCCCTTCAAATTGCCGTACCGCTTGGTGAGGTCCACCTGGAGCAGATTTTTCAAGCAAGTCCTTCAAGTCGGTGGAGAAATGGGACGGATATTTTACCTGAAATAGAGCAATTAATCTTCAAATGAATATTAATTAAAATATTTACTTTTCCTGAAACGATTTTTTCATAAATTTGAATTGGCTGTTCTGCAAAAAATGGCGGGTAACCGGCCACCATTTCGTAGATGAGCACTCCCAACGCCCACCAGTCGACGGCCTTGCCGTAGCCCTGCAAAGAATTATTAATTACTGTAAATGATTAATTAGTTCTAATTAGTGAACGGACTTTGCTCAAAATGATTTCGGGCGCCAAATATTCCGGAGTCCCGCACAATGTCCACGTTCGGCCTTTGACCCGTTTTGCAAAGCCAAAATCGGTTATCTGTCGCAAAAAGTTATCATTTACCAGCAAATAAATTTGAATTTACCAGCAAAGGGTCAAAATCAGCCCCCCCCCCCCCCCCCCCTCCGGCTTCAAGTCCCGGTAGACCAACCTCAGCCCCCCCCCTCCGGCTTCAAGCCCCTCAGCACCCCCCCCCCCCCACCTTCAAATAGCCGTTGGTGTCAATGAGCAGATTCTCCGGCTTCAAGTCCCGGTAGACCAAGTCCAGCGAGTGCAGATACTCGAACGCCAATACAATTTGGGCAGCGTAAAAGCGCGAATGGAACTCGGAGAAGCGGCCAATCCGTCGCAGATGGGAGAACATTTCGCCGCCGCTGACAAACTCCAAAACCATGTACAAATTGGTGGTGTCCTCAAAACAATTCCAAATTACTTTAAAACTCAACAATTAAAAAAACAATGCTTACTTTGAACGAATAGTGCATTTTTACGAGGAAAGGAAATTCGGTGGCCTGCAAAATGCGCTTTTCGTTGATGGTGTGCTCGACCTGAGAATGAATCAAAAGGACGAATGAATGATATATAAATGGTGGAATTATTATTAATTATTAAATGATTTTGTCGTCTCCATGTCCACCTGCTTCAACTTCAGCACTTTTTGCTTCTCCAACGTTTTCATGGCGTAGTATTTGCCCGTCCGTCTGTGTTTGACCAGCACAACTTGCCCAAATGAGCCGGTCCCAATCATCCGGATTCGCTCAAAGTCGACGAGACACGCATTTGCATTGTTTGACGACGAATTGTTTCCCTAAAATATCGAAAAATTTAGCAATTTATTTTTGTCTTTTTTTAATTGACCGCTTTTTGCCAGTTCTGCTTAAAGTCTTCCTTCGCCTGTTCCAGGAAGTTTCGGACTGAAAGATGAAAATAAAAAGGAATTATGAAAATTATTATTTATATTTTCTCCCATTTCAAATTGCGTAAATTGGCCAAAGGACAAACATTGGGCCGAGTCTGAGGTGGGATTTTGATGAACTCTTTTCTTACAGATTCCGGCCGGACTGAAATTCTCAATGTTTTCGTCGTCGACGTCCCCTCCCTCCGGTGAGTCGGACACATTATTTTTTGCAGAATTTTCTTCAATTTTCGGTAATATTTTCTCACTATTATTAAACATCGCTTCGAACAATTGCATAGATTTTTGAATGAAGTTAAAATGAATCTTGAAAGTTGGAGGAATATTTATTTATCGCTTTGGAATTAAATGTTTTGCATATTTTGGACGTTCGATGGTTTCGAAACTTTCTTTTTAATCCGAACGTCATTCAACCGACGCATAAACACAAACATTTAATTTTATATCGTTTTTAGACGGCCCCGGCAATTTTAAATAAATAAAAGTAAAAATAAATAAATAAAATTCAAAGAAAAAAAAAAAAGTCAATTTTGGCGGTGTTCAAGATTTCAGTGGAGAGATGAAGCTTCCCAAATATGAAACGTGAAAATAAAAGTCCTTTTAAGGGGAGAGCATAAAGTATTTAGCATTTACGGCGGCAAAGTATAGCGCCAGACGGGGGAGGAATTGCGGGTGGAAACCCCTCGGGGGACAGGCAAACACCGACAGACGGACGGATTATCCCCGGGAGGGGTTTAAGGAGAAAGTGCGATTCCATGAATTGCCCCCGCTGGGCCAATTGGCCTGATAGCCTCCAGGCATTTTAGAAAATCTTTCTTAAAAAAAGTTTTTAAAACAAAATAACAAATGCCAAATTTTCGGTACATAAGTTTAAACTGCTAAAATGTCTACAAATCGTTCAGGGCTAAAATTTAGTCTCAAATTTTGGGTGAAATTTGTTTTTATTTATCCAAACGCTAACAGAAAATTATTAAAATAAATGGTGCCTTAAGCATTCATTTTGGGGGGGGCATTCATTTGGGGGGGGGCATTCATTTGGGGGGGCATTCATTTGGGGGGGGCATTCATTTGGGGGGGGGGGGGGGAGCGTGCTTCTTCCTCCCGGCCATCAGAATATGGGCCATTAATTGTTTCATTGTTTGCTCAGCAAACTTTGAGGAGCCGACGAACACGCCGTCCGTCTACGGGCACATCGAAAACCAATTGAAATTATTTTTGGAAGGGCAACAAAATTTAATGGAAGAATAAACTTTTATTTTAGAGAATTGACAAAAAGCAAAAAAGGGACTTAAATTGGTTGTTTTTAGGGCTGAATTTTGCTGTTATGCGTTTTTTGTTTGTATGTAACGGAATGCACCAAAAATAGAATTATTTTCCGATGGTTTTCATGACTTTAGTGAAGATTTAGGCTAATTTAGGGGGACGGGCGCGGAAAATGAGCTATTTTTGGAGACATTTTTTGCCCCGTCGATGACGTCCGAATGCTCTGCCGCCGTCGCGCGCTGTTTTTGTTCACTCCGTCGTCGACACATTCCGTTCCGCCAAACATTGGGCAGAAATAAGGGAAATTTTTGGGGTTCTGCGCGAAAACATCGATTGGGCGCGGTGGCGGGGGGGGGGGGGGAAACCGTCCCGAAAAAGAGCGAAAAACTATCCAGAAATAATTTAGAAGAAGTCTCAAGTGGGGGGGGGGGGTAAGGAAATGGAGGCTTTTCTTGAAAATATGCAAAATATTTTTGGTGTTTGAAAGCATTGCTTAAAGCCGGAGGAGCCGCCAACAATTAATTAATTCTAATTTCTGCCATTTTTGACTCTTTTCGCCGAATGAAATGCGCCTTTTGTATTTCTGCACAAATAATTTTCGCATTTTTTGCCAAAATGGGCACCTTTTCGCTTGCGTAAATGCCGTGAGAGCGAAGTTTTTTTGTTGTCTTTTGGCAAAATGTAAAATAAAAGAGAATTTCTTGGGCTAAATTTGGATTTGGAAACATTTCTTGTGATTTTGTGCTGATGCGTGCCCAAAGGCGTCAAATTGAATTATGTAAAAAAATGTTTCGCTGGGAAAAATTGACTTTTTTCCATCTGATTAATTCCTTTTTGGGTATTACAATATGACATTTTGTGTGTGTATAAATAATTTGTATAGTTTGTGGGTGGTGGCGTGCTTATTTGGCATTTTAGTTTTTATTTTTTTGAATGTCGTCCGAGTGATGCCATAGGGAGGGGGAGGAGGGGAGGAGGGGGGGGGGGTGAGCAACAATTACCTAATTACGGGAGGGGGGGGGATGTTGATGAAATTAAGCAACAATTACCTAATTACGGGAGGGAGGGGGGATGTTGATGAAATTAAGCAACAATTACCTAATTACGGGAGGGGGGGGGGGGATTGTTGATAAAATTAAGCAACAATTAATTATTCCATTTGGGGTTTTTTATTCAAATCATGCGAACTCGGATAATATGGAATATCAGAGGACGTAGAGTTCGGCACGTTTCAACTTACAGAATTTGTCTTGTCCAACTCGGCGGATGTTCAATCCTTCGTCATCCATTGAACAGATTCCGGCACGGCGCTGTTGAAGGAATGCTGACAATGAGAGAGGCGGCACATCGGTAGAAGAATCATTGACAATGGCACTTTCGGACTAAAAATGATTCGTAAAAATATTGAGAGATTTGACCCAAATTTTAAATTAGTGAGAATAGATCGGCCAGCATGGTTATTATTTTTCAAAATGTTTTTGTTACAGTACTCCCAACGCGACGCTACCGTATTAACATTCAAAACGATGTTCGACACTTTGTTGGTGAAATGACTTAGCGATGAATTGTTGAAGAACACCAACAAATGCGGCGGCAACGCTTTGAGTCCGAAAAGCATGGCATAATGGCGCCAGAACAGTTGCCATTGTTGGGGGTTTAGCGAAGTTGCCAATTGGCACAGCCATTGATCCCAAAGTTGGACATTATCTAAATTTAAATAAAATAATATTTATAATTGAATTCCAACCGAGCATTTCAGGCCTCAGAAGGCCGGACAATGCAAATGCTTGTGGCGAAGTGAGCAATGCCTCGGCGACTTTTTTGTCCGCCTCATAATTTGGCAAATAAAATGGGGGGGCCACGGCATGGCAATTTGACGGAATTTCGTTGGAAGCGGCGGCCGAATTTGCCCGCAGAGTTTGGAGGGCGTGCTGACACTTTGGGGAGAGAATTGGCAAACGTTTAAAAGTCGAAAGTAATTAAACCTTTAACAAGCCAAAAATGCTTTACCATTGAATAAATTGCAATAAAAAAACAATTTTATTTAATATAATTTTATTTCATTCTTTTTTATGTGCGACGGCGTAAACGTACCTTTGCTGCCCCGGTTTTGTGCTGATTTAAGCCAAATTGTGTGGGCAAATTGGGCGAGCTCAGCGTGTAATGTAATGGATAAGGGGCGGCATCCGAAAGTTGTGCCGCCGTTTTGGACAATTTGCTGCTGGCCGTCGAGGAAGACGGCGAATACCAAAGTTCGCTTTTTCCATTTATCTGAAAAATAAAAAAAAATTATAAATATGTAATATAAATTAAAAATAAGATTTAACAAATATGTACTAACTTCTTTGGCTCCAAATTGTGACGGAACATTTATTTGCTGTTTTTGGTGCCAACGAATTCCATTGGACGATAACGAAGTCGACGCTGGCGATGCCAATGTCAGCAAAGAATTGAACGCCGGCAACGCAAGAAGCTTTGCGATCATCGAAGCCGAAGAGGACGAGGCGGAGACGGCCTCAGAAAGCGGGAAAGATGCGGCAGAAGAGTTTGCACAAATCGGAAATTCCTCATCCGATCGAGGGCATTCCTCGCCCAAATCCATTGGTTCATCTACGACTGTCAGCAGATTGGTGCTGGTCATCTTCAACAGTCGACGCTTTTCATTGTTGTTCTGGTCGCTTTTACTGCTGATGTACGGATCTTTTGCGTCCTTATCAGATTCCAAATCGGCATATGATGAGGATTCCATTCAGTGAATCTGTCTGATTTTTTTTTAAACTGAAGCCGAAACTCGCGGAATGATCACTGACTGATCAACAAACGAATTTTGAAAGTGACCATTTTAATTCTTAGTTTTTTAAAAATTTCTCCGTTTTCACAACTTAAAAATACTTATTCGCTCACTTGCCGGTAAATTGCTGTCCTCTGACCGTTTTGGTTGGGCAGAAAATTGTAAAATTGTTTATATTAAACACATAATTAAACACTGCTTGGCTACGGCTTCGCTGGCTTTTGCTTGTACTGGACGCGCCGATGGGCTGCACATATCCCGCGAATTGCGCTCCGCGCCAGTTGCTGACCATCACCGCCCATTTCGTCCGTCTCAGCTCTCTTCCGCTCCCCCCCCGGCCACAGTCCATTGCCCCCACCCCTTCGATTTTGTTCTGTTTGCTCAGTCCTCCCCCCCCCCCCCCCGGCGTTTCCCGATCGGTGCAAGACAATTCAGTGAGGTCGATTCAGTACAGTCAAAAATTTGAGTTTTTAGTTACATCAACATTATTCTTAAAATTATAGCCTTTATGACATAGCTTTGCTATAGACCTTGATCTTCCTGAACTTTCGGAATGGTTTTAATTTCGTTCATTTGAACCAAAATAAAAAGTGATCGCTGAGACACTGAATTGTTTGGCGAAGAATTGTCTCGTCGCTGCTTCTCCCTACCCCCGTCCCGGCGGCCTTCGCGCACAGTCTGCGACCTGACCCCCCCCCCCCCCCCCCCCCCCGCCCCCCCCCCCCCCCCCCCCCCTCCCCCCGCCCGTCCAATCCACCGCTTTTCGTGCCTGCTGGTTGTCGAGAAGGGGAGGGGGAGAGAGTGCATTGAATGGAATAGATTTGTGTGAATGGTGCTGGACCGCACCGACTCATTTGTCAGAGTTTGTGTTGAATAAAGGAAAGGGTTGAGGGGGAGGGGGAGGGGGAGGGGTTATAACTTATAAGCCAGGGTTTGCACAAACACTGGAAGAACTTTCTTGCCTTGTTTTCGGCGAGTGTTCATAATCAGGGCTAAGATTTTTAGGGTTTTACCTATTTTTCGGCAGCTTTTGGCGAGTTATGCACGAAAAATATGTTTTTAGTCGAAAATTTCGTCGTTTTAACGAGGCTATCCGAACCTAAAAAGACCCAATTTTGGGATTTACGCACCTAAAATAGGGGCAAACCTATTTCAAGGTAAAAAACACTTTTTGCCCCTATTTTTGCCTTGGCTTGAAAACGTACAAAATTTTGGGGCACAATTTTTTGTCAGTATTTACAGATTAAACATTTTATTGAAGATCACAAAGCTAAAATTCCATCTTTGATTATAACTTTTTTCTTATACCAAAATGAAAGCTTTATTATTCAAATAAAAGTAGACGAATAACCCATAAATACAGCATATACATTAAACATTAACACATTTCAACTTTCACTGATCGATCGCATTTTGCCAATTTTATTGGTCATTATTTTCCATTTTCGTTCCCTTCCGTGCCGCTTCGGTCCCTCTTCGGCCGTTGCGGGTGCCATCCGACGCGTTCCCACAGACGGCGCTCTTCCGGTGGGGTAAATGCCAACGAGGAATATTTGCCGGAGGCGGCGGAGGAGGGCATCATGCTTGTGCCCGCAAAACTGCTACGGTGTGCCAGAAGGCGCTGGCGTTGGTTGGCACTAATTGCCAACACTTCGGTGGAAGGCGAAATTCTGCGAAAAAGAAAATAAATCATAAATTTAGCATTTAAATTAGGGTTGGTCCCCCCGACCCCTCGGGGTTGACACTTTCGGGGTCGGGGACCGGGTGAAGAAAATTTTTTTTCATAAAAATTTCAGCAATAAATCTTCACTAGTCAAGCATAAAATATTATAATTTTATTTTAAATCTATTTATCATCCTCAAAACCTCAACTAAAAGTGAAGACGATTTTGTAATTTTTGAAAAAATCACAATAGAAAACACCAAAAACTTTTCGAAATGCGAAAAATTCTCCAAAATCTTGGGGATTGGCGCGAGAGAATTTTAGAATTTTTGTGATTTGCCATCAAAATTTAAAAAAAATGGCCGTGTTTTTTGAATCTTTTTAAAAAATGGTAGCTGTAGGCAATTTAAGTTTTTACCCTAACGCCGCGGGCACTGAATTTGCCGTCGGCAAAATGTTGAGAGAGTGACGTCGAAGGTTATTTGACCTGATCTGAATATCCTCCGCGATTTCGTCGGTATGGCGATTTTTTGTCTCTAAATTAATACTTTATTTTTTAATATTTTGAAAAAATTGGAATACCGGGAAGCAGAAAATAGACAAATCCGACGCTGAAAGCACTGAAGAGAATGAATGGCCAATAACTCATCGGAACTCCGACTGCCTAAAAATAGTAATTGAACTGTTTAGGACATTTAATTAATCGTTGGAATTTCACCAAAAATGCATTTTCTTTATTTTAATTTACATTAATTTATTTTGGTCAATTACCCCTCTGAACGGGAGATAGGCCAACGAGATGACAAATGCCAATGTCCAGGCAATCGTAATCGCCACAGTAACCGCGCTGGACCGGTACTTAAATAACAACAATAATAATAATAATAATAATAATAATAATAATGATAATAATAACAATAAAATAAAATAATAATAAAATAACAATTACTAAATAAGAAAAGTTTTACTTTGGTGGGAAATATTTCGCTGGCTATCATCCACGGAATCGGGCTTCCAATTCCGTACCCGCACATGTAAACGAGCAATGCCACAATGGAACCGTAACTCGCTATTTTACTCTGAATTTGTTGCCGGGGGTTTTTGAGCTTTTCCGATCAAATCCCCGCAAATATATTAATTACCCCCGATGAGGCTTGTTGGATCCACGAAAAAAGGCTCATAAAACTGAGTGAAATTGTCACCAAACTCAACTGGAACAGTGAGAGGGCACGTCGACCTTAAATAAATATTCAAATAATTTCCAAATTTATTATATTTGCGGCAGTCAAAAAACCTTTCCGTTCGATAAAGAAAACGGAACTGCAAGCGAACAGAAAGTACATAATTCCGATGGCCAAAGTGCTGTACCGGGCGATAGACCTAAAATAATTTTCGCAAAATTTCTTTTTTTTTTTAAATTTTTACGCTTCCAATCCGGCATTCAGAAACATATCGGTAGAATAGGCAAAAACGGCGGCACAACCGGTCATCTGCTGCGCGACCATTACCCACATGCAAATCAAAAAAGCCATGCGAAGTTCCTTCGTCCGGAAAAGTCGGCCAATTGACGCGACGGAAATTGCGGCGGGCGGCGGCCGATCGTTCTGACAATTCCCCAATTTTAAATTTGTGGAAATGCCTAATTAGGTAATTAATCATTAATTTACACGCATATTACCTCTTCCGTTTGGGCGCTTATCGTTTGCGCGCTTTGCCCCTCCCGCTGCAGTGCCTCGAACATCGACTGCCCCTCGCGAACGTTCACCAGCCGTGCCAATGCGTCCAAAGTGCCAACCCGGTCTCGACGTGCCAACAGAGTGAACTGCGTTAATAAAAGAAACAAATTACAGCAGCAATTACAAAAAAGGGAAATTCGTTTCGATTTAAATTTTTGGTTTAAATTAAAAAGAAAATTAAATATTTTTTATAGCGAATGGGTAAAGCAAAAAATTCACTTTTGGACTTTCGGGACAAAATGGGAGCAAGCAGCAAAGAACGAAGGCCGGAAGGCCGGAGAAAGCGAATGCGACGGGCCAATTTTGTGCATCGCCGAGCACCTAAAATTAAAAGAATAATTAAATTTAATATATTCTCAGCAGCATAAAGGGCCAAAACCGCGCGGCCAAAAAGCGCGCGGGTCAGTTTTTGATCATGCCGCCCCAAGCCAAAACCATCCGATACTTTGATCTTGCCGCCGTCAAACCCAAAGTTTTGAAGCCTTATGCTGCTACTTTCTCTTTATTTCATTCTTTTTTATACCAATTTTAATTATGTAAAGAAAAAAACCTCGGGCAAACTCAAAAATAGGGAGAACCAATCGGCGAAGGCGACCACAATCTGATTCAATTTTCATAAAATTTGTACAGAATTATTTTTCATAGATTCATTTTTAAGGACATTTATTTTTAAATTTTTTGTATTTTTGTTGTGCCAACCATGTGGCAAGTAGCGGCCGCTCCTCGGTTTTTCATCGGCGTTATTTCCATCAGATACATTGGGGCCAATCCCGAACTTAGGCCCATATTGGCCCCGAGGATCACGCGACCGAATATCAAAATCTAATTATAAAAGATTTTATTTTAAAATCGCTTTATTTATTTTTTGCCTCGGGCGATGACATCATTTTGGAAAACAATTCCAACAGAGCGCCGAATACGTTTAGCATTCCATTTGCTATTAGCGCATTTCGGCGGCCGAGCTTTTCCGCTAAGGGTCTAAACCGAAATCAGAATTCCGCCAATTCCTTTCATTTTATGAGCCAAAAATCTTTCCAAAATCTCGAGAACCAATTCATTAAGGGCTCGACTCGAGAATAATTAATTGGTTACTTTGTCGACAACGCCCCACAAATTGCGCCGACGGCGATGCTTGAGACGACAACGGACCAGATAAAGTCAAGTTGTGCGGCTGATTTTGGTTGTCCCCGTGCGCGATAAGTGCCATTCAGCCATTTCATCACAATGCTGAGGGCAGATGAGTCATCAATTATTTTATATTAATACTAAATAATAATGTTAATACATAATTAAGAGAATTTAAATTAAATTATATATTTTGATTAGAAATTAATTACTTTTGAGCCGGATTTACGACGTCATAACTAAAGAATTTTGTTTTGAATTAACATAACAAAAAAGAGAGGCTGAAATTGCCTGTAGAAAGAGAAAGAACTGCCGAAAACGACGACAAGCACCGTAATATAATAAGTTCGTTTGTACATTTTTCCTGCTGAATAAAATAAATAAATAATTTATTAATTTATATTTTATATTTATATAAATTATGTTTTGCTTTCTGAGAATGAAACGAACGAAACATAATTTTAATTATTTTATTGTGTTGGGTGTAATAATAAATATTGTCCCGATGCCAAAATATTGCATTAATATTGGCGGAGGAAATAAATGAGTAGCTGTCGGAAAGATTAATTGAGGCCAAAAGAGTCCACAATTTTGTCGCTTATAATCTTTTTACCTATTTAACTGACAAATGAGCCCCCCCCCCGGCGCTCGCTTTTCTCTCTTATCAAATTGGGGCATATTTTAATTATTCTTTTTTTATAATTTTGTGAAGGGTTCGAGAGAAGTCAAAAAGATGATGAAAAAATGGTGGGGGTGATGACATTTGGGCCGAAAACGGACAAATATATGTGTAAAGAGATAGGCGGGGCCGGGCAACGCCCGGAGGGGACCATTTCGACGAAATTCGCCCCTAAGAACAATAAATGCGCTTCAAACGAACCAAAATTGGAAAGCCATCAACAAAATATTAACGAAAAATTCAAAAAGGTTATTTTGTGGTGACAAAAAATCGTAATCAGTGGTTAAATATGGAAAATATTATTGATAAATGTGGACAAAAACATAATGGTAAGAAAGATAAAAAAAAGCTCAAAGTCATTGATAGAATGGAAAATAAAAAATAAAATTGTGTATTTATCTGAGCAAAAGTGTTAAGCCAATTTCGGGAAAGGGAAAGCCCAATTTTTCGTTGCCAAATATGAGAATAGAACAAATAAGTATTTAAATTAAGAAATAAACATCGTTTTTATTCTTCAAATACATATAATTAACATTAATTAATAAGCGATCCAAACTTTTTGAACTTCCGTTCAAAGAGTGTTTTGATTTGGCGCCAATTTCAGCACGTCTCTGAGCATCCGAACGCGCGACTTCACCGCGTCCCATCCGAAATAGCAGCCGATGACGCGCCTTTCCCTCGCCGCTTCACCGACGACGGCGTAACCGGTGCGCGCGTGCAGCAGGCGCGTGTTGGCCCAAAGGACGCTGTCGCCTTTTAGAGAGATTATTATACAAATAATTAAATAAAATAATTAGAAATTTAATTACCAGATTTTAACGGGAAAATCAGTTGGTTTTCCGGGGCATAGCAAAGTTCGGTGAACATTTTCAGGGCGTCATAAATGCGTTGGATCAGCAACGGGTCGCCAACGTCAATAAACCAACTAAAAAAAGGCTTTTGTTTTTCCCTTCAAAATGAATGAACTTTCAGCACAAACCTTCGCATTACATTTCCAAATTGTATTTGAACCACGCGATGACCATCCAACCTGAAATGGAATTGTTCCGTAATTTGTTGCGTGAGGTGATGCAACGCGCGCGGCGTCCACTTTCCGACTTTACTTTGGACATTATTTTTGTGAATTTAAAGTAAAAGTTTTTATTAAATAAATTTAAATTTAAACTTTATTGTTTTGTGCCGTGCCACCAAGTCATAATCGAATCGCTCTTCACTTCCGTCCATTAATTTGTGCACATCAAAGCCTTCTTCCACAAATTCGAGAGGAATTGTTGACAATAATTGGAAATGTTCGGGATACTTTTGGGCCATCTTTTAAAGTTTAAACAAAAATAAAACACAATAATTTTATGAATTTATTATATAAAAATTCATTAACAAATTATGCCTTAACCAACCAATTGGGCAATGTGAAAGCCGTCAACAAACATGCTGAGGCCTCCTCCGCATTCGGCCCGGTTGGCCATGTGCAGCATTTGCAGTTGGGGAGGGTCGGAAAGGGAGGGGAAATCCGTGTGGTAGGGCAGCTCCTTGGGATATTAAAAGCATTTATGCAAATATTTATAATTTAGCCCTAAAATAAGCCCCTCCGGGGGTTTGGGGGGGGGGGGGTCATTAATCCAAAATGTTTTATTAATTTTTGTATTCAGTTTACCTCCGCGCCCGCATAGGCCATATTGCTTGCATTAGCTTTTGGAATTACTTCGAAAATTTCACTAAAATAAATATAAATAAAATTCAATTCAATTTAAAAAAGTCACCCAAAATGATTTCGCTGCAAAAAACCGATTCGCTGAACAATTTTTTCAAAAAGTTGTGAATTATTTGGGTTTTGTTCGGTTCCCTCCAACAAAGCGATTCCATCCGTACAAACGGTCAATAAAAAGTCGTGAAGGACCTTCAATATTTTTAATTGTTTAAATAGTTATTGAATTTAAACAACGAATAATAAGATTTAATTAAAATACATTTAATTTTAAATTGGTTAGTACGGACGGGACCGGCACTTTCGAAAAACCGGGACCAAAGGAGGAATTCTAAAGGAATTTTGCAAAAGCGGGACCAAAATTTCTGTATTAAAATGGGAAAAATGGAAATTTCAGTCTTTCTTTGAAATAATAAAATATTCATTTAATTCAATCCCAAAATCGCCTTACCCGATCATTATTGAGGAATTCTTCACATGAAAAACGGAAGTTTCGGCCCTCAATTTGTTTCCGATTCCAATTCCGAACGCATTCCAAGCCCAAATAAAATTTACGCCTCAAAAGTCGCACTTTTTCATTTGCGGGACAGCGACTCTTCAGCCATTTCTGCTCGTATCTGAATAAAATTTTGTCAAATTTTTGGCTTCCCAATGCTTAATTTTAGTTTATTAAGCTCAATTCTTTGTTTGTGCCATCGATTAAGTAATTATCTAACCGACTGATCACATTCTCGGGCCATTTAATGATCAAACAATTTCCATTTTTGTCGAGTGAAATGTCCAATGGCTGAACATTTACGTCGAAATTTCTCATAAAATGGAGACGGCCCTTTAAATTTTTTATAAATATTATTATAAATATTAATCTTAAATCCAAATTTAAATTTAATTTATTAAATGAGCCAGCCAACTTTCATTGCCGGCGTAATTGTGTAGGTTTTTGAGTCAAGCGAACAGTCGCGCAGCCACACGTAAGGGAAAAGGCCGTCAGAACCTAATTTAGGCAAAAAAATAATAAGAAAATCAATTTGCCATATGCAAAGGCACACGAACGGCACCATCTTTGAAGGTGACGGCAATTGATCGTTGCGGCACCAAATTTGAAAATGCCCGAATTTGGCGTTCAGCGGAAAAGCGCATTATTTAAAATATAATCAAAAAATTAAAATGATTAATTAAATGATAAACAGAAAAGATAATGGAGTCCGTTTGGTTGACCAATCGATTCTATCTGATCAAATGGAATTATCTGTGGTTAATCTCACATTTCCAATGTTATTGATCAGTTTAGCAAATGATGAGAATGATTAACATTGAAACGGAAATAAATAAATTGCCAATAATTAAACTGAAGGAATTTGCTTGAATTGTACAAATGAAGCAAAAACAAATTAAAATTGTATCATTTAATGCAGCCATGAGAGAGTGGGCATAAGAAATTAGATAAATAAATTTAATGTAAATTTTGCCCATAAAAAATTTCCCATCGTTGCAAATTAATTTTAAGCCGTCAGCCATCTTTCACAAATATTAATAAATCGTTCGTTTCTCAGACTTAAAAATGCACAAATTTCATCATAAGTTGAACTGAACAATGAATGACAAAATCAATTTATCGACAAAAAAAAAAGAACAAAAATCCAAAAAGAAATTTATACCATTGAACAATTAACCAATATTCAATAAACCAGGGATGCCAACAAAAATTTTTCAAAATCAGTACATTGGAATCAAAATATCAGATTTTGGGGTCAAAAATCAGTACATTTTAAAAAATGTCTCAAAATATAATAAATCATTAATTTTTCGCATGAAATGTGCGTTTAAATTATTGGATTTTCGACTCAATTTGTTAACAAAATTGGTCCAAAAATGCGAATTAACCTGAAAATCAGTACAAAATCAGTACGCCGATCTGAAATCAGTACATTTCTGACAAATCAGTACATTTTTAATTTGTCAGATTCTGCCTTCTAATATCAGTACATTTCTGATAAATAAGTACAAATGGCATCCCTGCAATAAACACATTCAGTTAAGGAAAAGACAAATTCGCTTCTCATTTGGCCAATTCAGATTGCCGTTTAGAAAATTCCTATAAAACTTATGGAACATTTAAAAAATTTAACTTTTAAAATTATTTAAAAATTTATTTTCTGTACTTTTTTGTATATTAGAACAAATATTTGAACAAAAAAATTTGAACATTTTATTGTTGGATTTAACTTTCAATTTAAGCTTTAATTTACGTTGTGAATAATTAACACAGCGGCTCAAAAAGCGAGATGTGTGCCAATAAATAGAGAGTGCGAGAGAATTAAACAAATTCCTTTCTTTCTCTAACTTTCTCTCGTTTGGCGTTCTCTCTCACCTTTTTCAACAATTAAAAAAGCATCGCGAACTTTGAACACAAGAATTTTTGATTAAACACACCGATTTGCCTAATTTTTTGCACAGAGCTCAGAAACAAATTCCCCACCCAGTGCTAAGTTTTCTTAGCTCAAATCAAGTTTTAAGATCACTTTTTTCAATTACAAACTGAAAATTTTGAAATTCTTCAAAAATGAATGAAAATCAAAAAATGGAGCTGAGAAAAGGGCGGCAAAACGACGAAAGAGGAAGTTCTTGGTCCGTAGAAGCTATTTGTAAGCAAGAGCTAAGCGATTGGATAGCTCTCGAGAAGGGTATGCCCAGAAATGCTAAAATGACGAAATAGTGTGCAAAAGTGAGAGGGACGGTTGAGACACTAGAGTAACGAGAGAGAACGTGTAACACTGGGTGCATCCCTGCAGTAGTATGCAACCCATAGAATTATTGTATTGCCTTTTTGGGGAACTGACGAATCAATTCAGCGAAAAAGTAATTGCGAGGAAGGGATTCGAACCCTTGCCCCTTTTTTGTTGAAAAGCTCACAGACCACTAGGACAAAATTTAAATCTTTTCCGAACTAGAGCCCCAAAATTGAGCCGCTGTGTTAAACGAAGGTGCATAAATGATCTCTCTTCATTCGAATGTTTCTGTCAGCTTACAAATCATTCAGTGTAATCTTTTCACATTTCATTCGAATTCAAACGAACTTCTTAAAGGTTCAAATATTTGAAAATGAAAATACGGCGGGCTTTTAATTTTTATATTCCTCTGAAATTTGTCTTTGCTAAAGGATTGGTGTGTCACATTGTTCCAACCGGTGGTGCGAAACTTGCGGCCCGAAACTTGCGGCCCGAAACTTGCGGCCCGAAATTTGCGGCCCGAAATTTGCGGCCCGAAATTTGCGGCCCGAAACTTGCGGCCCGAAACTTGCGGCCCGAAATTTGCGGCCCGAAACTTGCGGCCCGAAACTTGCGGCCCGAAACTTGCGGCCCGAAATTTGCGGCCCGAAATTTGCGGCCCGAAATTTGCGGCCCGAAATTTGCGGCCCGAAATTTGCGGCCCGAAATTTGCGGCCCGAATTTTGCGGCCCCGAAACTTGCGGCCCGAAACTTGCGGCCCGAAACTTGCGGCCCGAAACTTGCGGCCCGAAACTTGCGGCCCGAAACTTGCGGCCCGAAATTTGCGGCCCGAAATTTGCGGCCCGAAATTTGCGGCGCGGCCCGAAATTTGTGGCCCGAAATTTGCGGCCCGAAATTTGCGGCCCGAAATTTGCGGCCCGAAATTTGCGGCCCGAAACTTGCGGCCCGAAATTTGCGGCCCGAAATTTGCGGCCCGAAATTTGCGGCCCGAAATTTGCGGCCCGAAACTTGCGGCCCGAAATTTGCGGCCCCGAAATTTGCGGCCCGAAATTTGCGGCCCGAAATTTGCGGCCCGAAATTTGCGGCCCGAAATTTGCGGCCCGAAATTTGCGGCCCGAAATTTGCGGCCCGAAATTTGCGGCCCGAAATTTGCGGCCCGAAACTTGCGGCCCGAAATTTGCGGCCCGAAATTTGCGGCCCGAAATTTGCGGCCCGAAACTTGCGGCCCGAAATTTGCGGCCCGAAATTTGCGGCCCTAATTAAAGCAAAAAAAAAAAAAAAGAAAAAATGACAAAATAACTTTTAATCTTGGTATTTATTACACCATTTTGTCATAAAAATGCAAGTAAAAATTAATAGCTCATATTGTCTAGACTAGTCGTCCCACTGATCAATATTGTTCTATCGAGTCGGTATTGTACCGCCCGCAACCGCGTGATTAAGCTGATCGTCGTTCGGATTTACATTCCGATCAAAAGTCTCGACCAATTTTTTAATGCTTAATCATTGTTTATGCATTTTTTGGCTCGTGGCCTAGTCAAAACGCCCCGGATCGGGTCCAATTCGTAAACAGAAATTCTATCCTGCATGAAGCGTCCCCATCTTTCAGAACAACTATTAACCTACCTAATTGAGAACAGAGTCATGGTGGTTCCAGTTAAAAAATAAATTTTATTTTTTATCAATGCCGCCAAAAATTGTGTGAAAAGTTGATTTTGTCATTGATTTTTTTTTGCTTTAATTCGGGCCGCAAGTTTCGGGGCCGCAAAATTCGGGCCGCAAGTTTCGGGCCGCAAAATTCGGGCCGCAAAATTCGGGCAGCAAAATTCGGGCCGCAAGTTTCGGGGCAGCAAAATTCGGGCCGCAAAATTCGGGGCAGCAAAATTCGGGCCGCAAGTTTCGGGCCGCAAAATTCGGGGCAGCAAAATTTCGGGGCAGCAAAATTCGGGGCAGCAAAATTCGGGCCGCAAGTTTCGGGGCAGCAAAATTCGGGCCGCAAAATTCGGGGCAGCAAAATTCGGGCCGCAAGTTTCGGGGCAGCAAAATTCGGGCCGCAAAATTCGGGGCAGCAAAATTCGGGCAGCAAAATTCGGGCCGCAAGTTTCGGGGCCGCAAAATTCGGGCCGCAAAATTCGGGCAGCAAAATTCGGGGCCGCAAATTCGGGGCAGCAAAATTCGGGCCGCAAGTTTCGGGCCGCAAAATTCGGGGCAGCAAAATTCGGGGCAGCAAAAATTCGGGCCGCAAAATTCGGGGCAGCAAAATTGGGCCGCAAAATTCGGGGCAGCAAAATTCGGGCCGCAAAATTCGGGCAGCAAAATTCGGGGCAGCAAAATTCGGGCCGCAAAATTCGGGGCAGCAAAAATCGGGCCGCAAAATTCGGGGCAGCAAAATTCGGGCCGCAAAATTCGGGGCAGCAAAATTCGGGCCGCAAAATTCGGGGCAGCAAAATTCGGGCCGCAAAATTCGGGGCAGCAAAATTCGGGGCAGCAAAATTCGGGCCGCAAAATTCGGGGCAGCAAAATTCGGGCCGCAAAATTCGGGGCAGCAAAATTCGGGCCGCAAGTTTCGGGCCGCAAAATTCGGGGCAGCAAAATTCGGGCCGCAAAATTCGGGGCAGCAAAATTCGGGCCGCAAAATTCGGGGCAGCAAAATTCGGGGCAGCAAAATTCGGGCCGCAAGTTTCGGGGCAGCAAAATTCGGGCCGCAAAATTCGGGGCAGCAAAATTCGGGCAGCAAAATTCGGGCCGCAAGTTTCGGGGCAGCAAAATTCGGGCCGCAAAATTCGGGGCAGCAAAATTCGGGCCGCAAGTTTCGGGGCAGCAAAATTCGGGCCGCAAGTTTCGGGGCAGCAAAATTCGGGCCGCAAAATTCGGGGCAGCAAAATTCGGGGCAGCAAAATTCGGGCCGCAAAATTCGGGGCAGCAAAATTCGGGCAGCAAAATTCGGGCCGCAAGTTTCGGGGCCGCAAAATTCGGGCCGCAAAATTCGGGCCGCAAAATTCGGGGCAGCAAAATTCGGGCAGCAAAATTCGGGCCGCAAGTTTCGGGGCCGCAAAATTCGGGCCGCAAAATTCGGGGCAGCAAAATTCGGGCCGCAAAATTCGGGGCAGCAAAATTCGGGGCAGCAAAATTCGGGCCGCAAAATTCGGGGCAGCAAAATTCGGGCAGCAAAATTCGGGCCGCAAGTTTCGGGGCCGCAAAATTCGGGCCGCAAAATTCGGGCCGCAAAATTCGGGGCAGCAAAATTCGGGCAGCAAAATTCGGGCCGCAAGTTTCGGGGCCGCAAAATTCGGGCCGCAAAATTCGGGCCGCAAAATTCGGGGCAGCAAAATTCGGGCAGCAAAATTCGGGCCGCAAGTTTCGGGGCCGCAAAATTCGGGCAGCAAAATTCGGGGCAGCAAAATTCGGGCCGCAAGTTTCGGGGCAGCAAAATTCGGGCCGCAAAATTCGGGGCAGCAAAATTCGGGCCGCAAAATTCGGGGCAGCAAAATTCGGGCCGCAAGTTTCGGGCCGCAAAATTCGGGGCAGCAAAATTCGGGCCGCAAGTTTCGGGCCGCAAAATTCGGGGCAGCAAAATTCGGGCCGCAAAATTCGGGGCAGCAAAATTCGGGCCGCAAAATTCGGGGCAGCAAAATTCGGGCCGCAAAATTCGGGGCAGCAAAATTCGGGCCGCAAGTTTCGGGCCGCAAAATTCGGGCCGCAAGTTTCGGGCAGCAAAATTCGGGGCAGCAAAATTCGGGCCGCAAGTTTCGGGCCGCAAAATTCGGGCCGCAAGTTTCGGGCAGCAAAATTCGGGGCCGCAAAATTCGGGGCAGCAAAATTCGGGCCGCAAGTTTCGGGCCGCAAAATTCGGGCCGCAAGTTTCGGGCCGCAAAATTCGGGGCAGCAAAATTCGGGCCGCAAAATTCGGGCCGCAAAATTCGGGGCAGCAAAATTCGGGCCGCAAAATTCGGGGCAGCAAAATTCGGGCCGCAAGTTTCGGGCCGCAAAATTCGGGGCAGCAAAATTCGGGCCGCAAAATTCGGGGCAGCAAAATTCGGGCCGCAAGTTTCGGGCCGCAAAATTCGGGGCAGCAAAATTCGGGCCGCAAAATTCGGGGCAGCAAAATTCGGGCCGCAAGTTTCGGGCCGCAAAATTCGGGGCAGCAAAATTCGGGCCGCAAGTTTCGGGCCGCAAAATTCGGGGCAGCAAAATTCGGGGCAGCAAAATTCGGGCCGCAAAATTCGGGGCAGCAAAATTCGGGCCGCAAGTTTCGGGCCGCAAAATTCGGGGCAGCAAAATTCGGGCCGCAAAATTCGGGGCAGCAAAATTCGGGCCGCAAGTTTCGGGCCGCAAAATTCGGGGCAGCAAAATTCGGGCCGCAAAATTCGGGGCAGCAAAATTCGGGCCGCAAAATTCGGGGCAGCAAAATTCGGGCCGCAAGTTTCGGGCCGCAAAATTCGGGGCAGCAAAATTCGGGCCGCAAAATTCGGGGCAGCAAAATTCGGGCCGCAAAATTCGGGGCAGCAAAATTCGGGCCGCAAGTTTCGGGCCGCAAAATTCGGGGCAGCAAAATTCGGGCCGCAAAATTCGGGGCAGCAAAATTCGGGCCGCAAGTTTCGGGCCGCAAAATTCGGGGCAGCAAAATTCGGGCCGCAAAATTCGGGGCAGCAAAATTCGGGCCGCAAGTTTCGGGCAGCAAAATTCGGGGCAGCAAAATTCGGGCCGCAAAATTCGGGGCAGCAAAATTCGGGCCGCAAAATTCGGGGCAGCAAAATTCGGGCCGCAAAATTCGGGGCAGCAAAATTCGGGCCGCAAAATTCGGGGCAGCAAAATTCGGGCAGCAAAATTCGGGCCGCAAGTTTCGGGGCAGCAAAATTCGGGCCGCAAAATTCGGGGCAGCAAAATTCGGGGCAGCAAAATTCGGGCCGCAAAATTCGGGGCAGCAAAATTCGGGCCGCAAAATTCGGGGCAGCAAAATTCGGGCCGCAAGTTTCGGCTAGCCTTCCAGCCGTCCCCCGAGGGGCCGAACATCGTTCGTCAAACTTAAATGCGCAAAAAAGGATTTTTAAAATAAATTCATCACATCTTCTTGAATTTTTGCTTTCATTTTCTTAACAAATATCATTAAAATGTTCAAAAAATTTCCCCCCGAACTCCTCCACTCTTACCTAATTTTTTTTAAAAAAATTTTCCTAAATTCCGAAGCAAAATGCTTAATTTTACTAAAATTTTGATGAAATTTCTTAACAAAATTGAGTAAAAATTACAAAAAATTTTCTCGGCGGCGCCTCGGCACCGCCGACCCCCCCGCCCACCCAAAAGCTTTAAGCGTAGAAGAGCCACTAAAGCGAAAAATGACGATTTATAAAACAATATTTTATTAAAATAAAATAATTTTAATAAAATAATTTTTTTAGTCACCTAAAAAAAAATTTCGATTTACTTTCGATTTTCGATTTCGACTTTTTTACTTTCGACATAGCCCTGGTCTGCGACCCAACCCTATGGGCACAAAAAAATACTTTGCGGAGGGGGGGCTAACCGCCTGGTAAAGAAACGTACATTTTGTACATTTTGCACATTTTTTTTAAACCGAATTCGAATCCTACTTTTTGGATTCTACTGCTGTTGGTTAGAGGAGACAGATCAATTTCGATATTGATTTCCAACTCTTTAATTATTCCCTCGCCCATTTGCTTGCTGCTACGGTTTTTGTCATTCATTCCCCCCCCCCTTTCTTTCCGTCACATGTCTCCGCAAATACGCCGACGCCGCGGGGTACGTCGCAAAAATCCGTGTTTTGTTCGTTTGTTCTCCATTAGTTTTTGTCCCCTTTCAATTCTTTTTTTTTTGCGAATTTTTTGTTTTTTTGATCATTAGAGACAGGATTTTCAGGCAAACAAATAAATTTTTTAGTTGACCAAAAAATCTAAAATTATCGATTTTTTCAAAATAAAATTTGTTAAATTTTCGGGGGTTTTTAGCGCTTGAAAATTGTGTCTTTACATACTGATTATGAATGAAAGTCCTCGGTGTGTTCAACTCCCATCGAATAAATAGAAAATTCCCTCCCCCCCCCCCTCATCCAATTTTACATGATTAGTTAAGGGTCGGTTGGTATGCATTTCTTCTCGTACCTTATTCAAAACGATTGTTACGAATTTGGCAATAAAAATAATGGTAAATATTGCTTTGAGCTCCCAGACTCCACAAATCATATACCAATCGACTCCATTCTAAGCCTAACGCACGAATCTGAGTTGACAAAACCATAGGGGGTAGAAAATAATCATCCCTATTTATTACGCTTTAATTGACCTTTTTGAGGTCAGTGTCCGACAATTATTGCAAAGATTGGTGCCTTTCAGAAGTGGGCGATATGGCGGCACTGACAACAAACATTAAATTAATGCAGCGAATGGGGGTTGTTGCCGCTTTTTCTCCGAATTCGGCGATGAATTTTGCAATTCGGAAACGCTTTGCAAGTTGCGCATTGCCCCCGAGTTAGATTATTAATTTATTGACCAAATGAAGAATATATAAATATAAAAATGTCGGCATAAATGCCATTATTACAAATATTTCAACAGGCGAAGGTGGGGACTTCGAATATGCATTTGAAATGACAAGTTCAACGTTACGTTGTGGTAACGGTGTGACCGGCGAAATTGGCTTTGACCTGCAAAATATTGGCTCCAAAAATGCGTTAATTATGACGGACAAAAATGTTGCGAATACGCGGGCATTCAAGTAAAACGATAGCCGAAATCGAAAATAAAATAAATAAAAGTAATTCCGAATAACATAAAAAATTTAAAAATATTTATTAATGGATGGGTTACACTAAATACAAAAATATTAACAAATGAGTGCCTTTACTCCCTCTCATTGCTAGGGAAGTTGCCGCATCCCTCGGCCGTCTTAATTTAACGTACCAAATCTTCGACGAGGTCAAATGCGAGCCGTCCCAGCAGAGTAAAACTCTTTCATGGCATTTTATGGTGCCAATTTCATTTAAACTTTCAAAGGCATGCAACGCGCAATTGATTTTGCCCGAGCCAAAAGTTACGACTGTTTTGTGGCTGTTGGTGGGGGGTCGGTGATCGACACGGCGAAGGCAAACTTAAAAATGATCAAAATAATTATTAAATTCTGTTAATTATAATTGAAAAATCAAAAAAGGATCAACGGATTAAAATTTCTGCTTTGGGTTTTTAAGTTTTTGATGGTTCGTTGCTTTCTGTTAAATTTGTGAAATCAAAAAGTCATTTTAATTATTATTTCGGTGTTAAGGTCGCAGCTTTGTATGCGAGCAATCGCGAGTCCGACTTTCTCGATTTTGTGCAAAAACCCTTTGGTAAAGCGCTAATTCCAAAGCAACCGATGCTGCCTCTTATCGCTGTCCGTTGTAACAGTTTATTAAAATTTGATTTTCGTTTTTCATAGATTCCCACAACTGCTGGCACCGGTAGCGAGACAACCGTGAGGGGGGGGGGCCGGTGAGGGGGGGGGGCAAACGGTGAGGGGGAGGGGGGGCAACCGTGAGGGGGGAGGGGAGGGGGGGAACCGGTGAGGAGGGGAGGGGAGGGGGGGGAACCGGGAGGGGGAAGGGGGGGGGGCAACCGGTGAGGGGTGAGGGGGGGGGGAACCGGTGGAGGGGGGGGGACCGGTGAGGGGGAGGTGGGGTTCAAACGGTGAGGGGGGCGGGGGGGGGGGGGACCGGTGAGGGGAGGGTACCGGTGAGGGGGAGGGGGGGGGGCACCCGGTGAGGGGAGGGGGGGGACCGGTGAGGGGGAGGGGGGTGGGGAACGGGAGGGGGGGACCGCGTGAGGGGGAGGGGGGGGGGGGGCCCAACCGGTTGGCAACGGTGAGGGGGAGGGGGGGGGGGGGGGGAACGGTGAGGGGAGGGGGGGCAAGGGGCAACCGGTGGAGGGGGAGGCGGGGGGGGGGGGGGGCACCGGGAGGGGAGGGGGGGGCAACCGGTGAGGGGGAGGGGATGTGAGGGAAACCGGTGAGGGGGGGGGCAACCTTAAAATTGATCACTTCGATCAGGCGTCTCCATCATCGACATTCCCGAGAAGCAATGCAAGACGGGCATCCGCCTCCGTTGCATTAAACCGTTGTTGGCCATCATCGACCCGTTGAATGTAAAGAGCATGCCACGGTGTGAATCATTATGTTTATGTTTATGTTTGATCATGCCCTCCCTACCTTTAGCAATGTTGCCATATACAGCGGCTTCGATGTTTTATGCCACGCGCTCGAATCGTACACGGCGAAACCATACACAATGGTCACTTTTTTGTACTCCTGGTCAATTTGGTAGCTGAATTTCTGTGAATTCACACTAAAGCTATTTTTAAACTGAACATTTTAATCTTTTTATAAAATCGCTTTAGCGAATTCCACGCCCTCCCCGTCCCGACGTTCGCCCCGTTTACCAAGGCTCCAACCCGGTTAGCGATGTGTGGGTTCGCGAAGCGTTGCGCATTATCCAGCAATATTTCCGCCGCTCAATATTCGACCCTGAGGACGAGGAGGCGCGCACTCAAATGCTAATGGCCAGTTCATTCGCCGGCATGGGCTTTGGCAACGCGGTGTGTTATCAGAGGGCGTAGAAGCATTCGTAAAAATCGATCATAGGGACTGACAGGGGAAGTAATTAACAGAGAATTACAAAATAACATTTTATTTTCAATTCTTTAAGCGATGTCTTTTCTTCAGGGTGTACATTTGTGCCATGGCCTCTCCTATCCGATCAGCTCCCAGGGCAAGTCGTACTTTGACCCCGACTACTCCAAAGATCACGCGCTTATACCGCACGGTCTGTCCGTCGTTTGCACAGCGCCCGCCGACTTTCTCTTCACCACCGTCGCTGATCCGAAACGGCATTTGGAAGCAAGCCAACTGTTGGGCTCCGGACTTTCGGTGGTAAGAATGTTATGCTTATCCTTTTCATTAGTGAATCAGTTCATATTGTGTGCCCCACTTTCAGTCCTCCGCCAGCACGGACATGATCGCCAACACTCTGGCCGATCAGCTCCGGGCCTTTATGTCCGACTTCGGCTGTCCCAACGGATTGGCCAAGATGGGCTTCGATCGGCACGACACCGACACGCTGGCGAGTGCCGCGCTTAACTCTTTTCGTTCAAATCCAATTTCGCCCCGAGAAATTGACTTTGACTCAATTGCGAAGCATTTACGAACAGTCCCTGAATGTGTACTGACTGATTGACCGACAGCAGAAATGCTCGCGGTAACTTTAATGGAATCAGAAAGTTTTTTTGAGTCTCAAATTGTTTTGACGGTTTCTGAAGAATCAAATTGAGAAAATGTCGGGGGGTTTTGTCCGTCCGATTGGTTTAAAACTTACAAATTAGACTCGAGCACATTCTTTTTTACAAAGTCAGCATTGGTCCTATTTGACTGTGATATGTGCCTTTTGTGTATTACATATGTTAACTTTTGCTCTGTTTTATCTTTTATTCGTTCACAAATTATCCGAATTTGGAAATATTCGTGACCTAAAATTTGCATTAAACAGCCGATCATTCCGTCATTTATAACGGTTGGCCGATTTGCGGCCCAGACATTTGCGACCCGACTTTTGCGTCCCAGACACTTGCGGCCTAAGACAAAATAGGCATTTGCGGCCAGACATTTGCGGCCCAGACATTTGCGGCCCAGTCATTTGCGGCCCAGACATTTGCGGCCTAAGACAAAATAGGCATTTGCGGCCAGACATTTGCGTCCCAGACACTTGCGGCCTAAGACAAAATAGGCATTTGCGGCCAGACATTTGCGGCCCAGTCATTTGCGGCCCAGACATTTGCGGCTTTATGTCACAAAAAAAAACATTTTTCCTAACACAGCAAAAAGCAAATTGCTGGTCGAACTAAACTTTTTTTTATTTGCAGCATCTAACTATTTCATTCACACAAATAGAGTTTTCAAAGCGTTTGTTCTTCATAAGTGCATACATAAGAAGCAATGGGATATTTTGCACATTTTTGTGCAATTCTTTCATTTCTCCGTCTAGGCCGTAAAAGCAGATTCGGTCTAACTCCCTTCGCTCAGTCATTTTTTCAAACAGCGCAAACAGATGCTCAAGCTCGAAATGCTCTTGATCAACTAGCAATTCTCCGCCGACAATGACAACGTTATCGGAAAAAGTGCCGAATACAAATCGGCTGAAAATAGAAACTAGTTTAATAATAATATAAAGATCTTTTTCGGTTAGTTGTTCAATTATCACTAATTGTTGTGGCTTCCGTAGAACAATTAGGAAAAATGTTTTTTTGTGACATAAAGCCGCAAATGTCTGGGCCGCAAATGTCTGGGCCGCAAATGTCTGGGCCGCAAAAGTCGGGTCGCAAATGTCTATTTTGTCTTAAGCCGCAAATGTCTGGGCCGCAAATGTCTGGGCCGCAAATGTCTGGGCCGCAAATGTCTGGGCCGCAAATGTCTGGGCCGCAAATGACTGGGCCGCAAATGTCTGGGCCGCAAATGACTGGGCCGCAAAAGTCGGGTCGCAAATGTCTATTTTGTCTTAAGCCGCAAATGTCTGGGCCGCAAATGTCTGGGCCGCAAATGTCTGGGCCGCAAATGTCTGGGCCGCAAATGTCTGGGCCGCAAATGACTGGGCCGCAAATGTCTGGGCCGCAAATGACTGGGCCGCAAAAGTCGGGTCGCAAATGTCTATTTTGTCTTAAGCCGCAAATGTCTGGGCCGCAAATGTCTGGGCCGCAAATGTCTGGGCCGCAAATGTCTGGGCCGCAAATGTCTGGGCCGCAAATGTCTGAGCCGCAAATGTCTACACACCATTATAACTCGCTTCAAAATGATTTTTGCGCAAAAAAATGCATTAGAGGAATCGATTGGTATTTGATTTGAGTGATTTATTAAAAGATTATGATGGAAATGAATTCATGACAATGAAAACACTTAAAGATGGCCAAGAAAGCCTCACACAAGATCGACCAATTTCTTTCTGTCGTCTTTGATTTCAGCTTATTTAGCTCTTCCCGTCACCTCCGGTGATTTTAACTATTAGGCCTTGGCCGTAGGCTGGGCCCGATAATATAATAAATCATTTTTCCTAAATGTAACAAAAATTGAAAATGAAAATTGAAACGGTGCCTTAAACAAAACTGAATAGCCGGTCATCGCTGTCTTCATCTTCATTCTCTTCCGCTGAATTGAGCTGTAACGGCCCTTTTGTGCAAATTGAAATCATTATCCATCAAAAAAGAGTCGTATCTCAACTTGCAATGGGCGAAAGTACAAAAATTCTTATAACACCATTCTGCAGAAAACCCAACTAAAAAATTTTAAAAAAAAGAATTGCAAAATCTTTTTCTAAAAAAGCGACAACCCAAAAAAATCGCCAAGATCAGTGAAAAAAGGATTAGAAAATGGACGTTGATTTCTTTAATAAAAAATATTGTCAATTTTTCACATTAATTGATTAATTAGATTTAACAATATTTTAGAGCAAAATCTCAGATATGTATTAGAGCCCGGAACGAGACGAGATCTCGAAAAAGCTCGACGAGATTCTCGAGAAATCACGACCTCGAGATCACGCTCGAATAAAAATGAAGTAGACCCGAGATTTTTTCGAGAATCTCGTCTCGAGTCTCGCTCAAAAGAAGCTCGAGATTCTCGGTCTCGAGCCCAACATTTTTCATGAAAACAGTGCTTTTCTTAACAAAGATTGCCAATTTTTGTAAAATTTTTCTCGGCGGCGTCTATCGGCACCGCCGACCCCTCCCCCCTTTTATTTTTGAAAAATTTCTTAATAATGTTAAAAAATTCTAACAGTTGCCTTGCCAGCGCCGTCGGCTCTTTCATACCCCACTATGGGCCAAGCCCAACAGCAGACAAAATTAGTCGAAATGCTAAAATTACGCAATTTTAGGGAACAGGACGTTTTGGCCCAGCCGTTTCGGCCCAAGACGTTCCGCCCACAGGAAAATGCATATCAGGGTTTCATCAAAAGAAAAATGTTCTTATAAAGTTGATACTTTTTATATCTTTAACTTAGGCCATCAGCTTAGGGTGACTTAGGTCTAAGCCTAAGCTTAGGGTGGCTTAGGCCTAGGCTTAGGGTGACTTAGGTCTAAGCCTAAGCTTAGGGTGACTTAGGTCTAAGCCTAAGCTTAGGGTGGCTTAGGCCTAGGCTTAATAAGGAAACCCAGCCCTTTTTGATGATTTTAAGGCCAAAATGATTTTTGAAATTTCGAAAAAGTGTTCGGGCAAATTTCCGCCCATCCCGATCTCGGCCAACTCTATTATTAATTCATTTGAAAAATTTTTGAATATAAATTGGTCGGTTAAATATGCAAAAAAGAAATTACTCCGGGCTCTAATAGGTTAAGGCAAGCAATATGAGATGCAATAATCACTTAGGAAAAGTAAAATTCAAATTTATCGAAAAAACGCAACTTTCTGGATGTGTGCCAGCGGCTTGGAATAAAGTTAGAAAGTCATGTGAAGTTCCAGATTCTCTGGGCCTGTGTTGTTTTGGCCCAAACCGTTGCTGAAATGCTCCCTCGGGGGGTAGGGGGGGGGTGCCTTCCCCGTCTTCACATGACAGGCTCTGTTTTTCGGATTCCGCAGATTTCATTGAAACATTTTGCCAGACCGTCACGAGAGTGGACATCCCCAACGCCAAAACAAAAAATGCATCAAAAGATAAATAAAGAAAATGAATCGAACATTGTAACTACCCAATACCCATGCATACCGAGGAGAGGGGGGAGGGGAGGAGACCATTCATCGGTGGACGGAGGATGAGGTGGGGGGGGGGGGGGAGGTAAGTCCCCACCCCACCACCTCGCCAACTCATCGGAAATATCGACGAAATTTGGGGGACGGACGGACCCAAGCCAACCCATCCCAACAATCGCTATCATCGCATCCACCAAGTACCTATGTAATCATTAATCGGTCGGCAGGTAATTGCATATATTAAGAAGGCCCACCGCCTGCCTCCTCCTTCTCCGTCCCCACATTGGCAGTGGGCAAATGCACTTAAAAAGTCCCTCCCCCGGGGGTTACATACAAACACACCGGGATGAGCGGGCACCTCCCGTCTCTCGCCATGTCCCGTTCTTAAACGCATCAGGCACATTCTTGACAAGAGGCTAACATTAATGCAGTGTTTCTCCGAACTCGATTTGTATTGTTATGGCGGCCCCTTTGATCACTGCTCTCTCCCATTAACGGCTATAAAAGGTTGGGCGGCCCCTTTGATACTGCGGCGTCCTCGACTGACCGGACTGACTATGAGTGCAAGGCTGCGGAACCATTTCGCCTCCAATAGAGCCGCTGGGATTTAACAGTGATATCCTTTAAATGTTAACCGAAAGTGAAAAGGAATTTTTGAGGTTGGCACCGGGGCTGACGACGTTATCTCTTACCAATTTTCATATATTTCTTCATTCTCTCACACCATTCAATTTTCTTTGTTTAAAGAGACAGAAAATTTGTTCTAATTTTGAGTTTTAAATGTTCAATTCCATTTATTATGTTTCTGTGGCCACCGTTTGCCTTGGGGCCAGCAGCCAATTCTACAGTTTCGGCATCATCAACCCAGAACAAGGTTAACAAATCCCATAAATTTATAATTTTTAACAATTTTTTTCAAGAACTGCTCACAAAATGGATTAACGCGACGTACATTTGGAGGAACGGCGGCGGGTCCGGCTTAAGCCTGACGGAAATGAATCTTTTTTGGTCTTTTGTCGTCTCCAGCATTGCCATCGGGGCCATCGTTGGCGCCATTCTTGTCAGGTCCCAAAAAAAGCTTTTTAATCAAAATTTAAAACCAAAAATTTCCTTTAAAATAAAGCGAATATAATTAAGCCGCACAATTTGTGTGTTCATCGGTTAAATCGATTCCCTCCCTATCAGTTAACAAATGGAACAGAAAGAAAGGCTTTCAGCCGACCATCACTTTCTTTGTTAGAGTGTTTTTGTTCAAATGTCAGCAAATTCTTCACTTTTTCTTGGCTTTTGCTTCTTCCCCTCCCACCAAAAATGGCTTCACATCACAAAGCATTCATTCATTCAATCACATAAAGTTGTGGTAATGCGGGGGGGGGGGGGGGTCGTCCGACCGACCCCCAGAAGCATTGAAATGGGAGGGGGGGGGGGGCAAAAGTTATCGGATGGTGTTCATTTCGTTGAAATCCAAAACTTGAGATGCTTTGGGTTGGCGTAGAGGTTGTGCCCCCCGGAGGGGGAGGGGGTGGGGGAATAATCGCTGATAAAATTGGGGCAAATTGAAGAAAGACAATTGGCCAAGTGATAAAAATGAATGGATGGACTTTGACTTGGCAAAATGTATTCAATTGTCACATAATTTTATTTGAGATACCCAAAATGGAAAGGACTTTTTATAGAATACAAACAAAGAAACATTCGTTGCGAAAAATGCTGAGAACATTCAAAGTCCATGAACAAAAATTGTACTGGGTTGGGTAGTTGTTAAAAACGTTTTATTTAACTATTCTTAATATAATTCTTTTATGTTATGTTTATTAAACAAAGCCAAAAAGAATATTTAAATAATTTATATATTACCAAAGGTGGGCCATTCTATTTTTAAAATCGGAATACGAAATCAAATTTCTAACAATTAAAACGAATAACAAAATCGCGGAATATGTCGAATACAAATGAAATAACAAACACCTCATTTTCAAACAAAATATTTAAATATTTCGAGCTTTTAAACAAAGCCCAGAATAATTTTTTGGACTCAATCAAAAAAAGTTTTAGGAGGTTAGCCGAATGCCAAGGCCGTCGCAATGCTTTGATCATCAACGGGTGGATCAACGTTTTCGCCGCTTTGTTGGAGTATTTGTCCAAGTCGATGGCTTCCCCCGAGTTTCTGATTCTCGGCAGATTAATTCTCGGCGCAAATATGGGCCTTTCGGTACGGGGAATATTTATTATTTTTGTTTATAATATTTGGACGATATCGAAATAATTAAAAAAACCCCCCAATTTAGTCAAAACAAAATTGGTCCTTACTTTTGGTGGTTTAAAAATAGGTTTAACCGTTTTATTAAAGAGTTTAAATTTTAGAGTCATTATTTAATGAATGATTTGTTTATTAGACCGGTCTGGTGCCAATGTATCTGATGGAAATCACTCCGACAAAATACCGCGGAGCTGCGGGAACATTTCATATGGTTTTTGGCCAAGCTTTTTCCAATGCTTTTTGATTGCTAATTAAGGTTGCGGTTGCCTTCTCGGATTGGTTTTCACTTTTGCTTGGACTGCCGGAGGTTTTTTGTTTTGTAATTATAATTTAATCGAAAGAAAATTCGCTTTTTTTAGGTATTGGGCAGCGCCGATAATTGGCCATTGGCTTTTGCCTTTCCCGGCTTTCCCGCTTTTCTGCTTTGTCTGGTGTTGCCGTTTTGTCCGGAAAGTCCGAAATTCACTCTTTTCACGAGGGGGTAAACATTTTTAAATTTATTTTTCCAATTTTAAAATGGAAATTTCACAATTTCTTTGCGCAGTGACAGCGAAAAAGCAATGGAAGATTTGAAGAGATTGGTGGACGAAGACGAGGCCGAATTTATGTACGAATCATTGCAAAAAGAGGCGGCACTTATCCAAGTGGACAAATTTTCGAATTATGCCATAATAATTATTGCTAATTAACATTTTTGTAGGAGGGTTCGGCGGGTTTTCGACAAATTTTTTCGAATTAATGTCATAATAATTATTGCTAATTAACATTTTTGTAGGAGGGTTCGGCGGGTTTTCGACAAATTTTTTCGAATTAATGTCATAATAATTATTGCTAATTAACATTTTTGTAGGAGGGTTCGGCGGGTTTTCGACAAATTTTTTCGAATTAATGTCATAATAATTATTGCTAATTATTAACATTTTTGTAGGAGGGTTCGGGGTTTTCGACAAATTTTTTCGAATTAATGTCATAATAATTATTGCTAATTACTATTTTTAGGAGGGTTCGGCGGGTTTCGACAAATTTTTTCGAATTAATGTCATAATAATTATTGAATTAAATTTTTGTAGGAGGGTTCGGCGGGTTTTCGACAAATTTTTTCGAATTAATGTTAATAATTATTGCTAATTAATATTTTTGTAGGAGGGTTCGGCGGGTTTTCGACAAATTTTCGAATTAATGTCATAATAATTGCTAATTAACATTTTTGTAGGAGGGTTCGGCGGGTTTTCGACAAATTTTTTCGAATTAATGTCATAATAATTATTGCTAATTAACATTTTTGTAGGAGGGTTCGGCGGGTTTTCGACAAATTTTTTCGAATTAATGTCATAATAATTATTGCTAATTAACATTTTTGTAGGAGGGTTCGGCGGGTTTTCGACAAATTTTTTCGAATTAATGTCATAATAATTATTGCTAATTAATATTTTTGTAGGAGGGTTCGGCGGGTTTTCGACAAATTTTTTCGAATTAATGTCATAATAATTATTGCTAATTAACATTTTTGTAGGAGGGTTCGGCGGGTTTTCGACAAATTTTTTCGAATTAATGTCATAATAATTATTGCTAATTAATATTTTTGTAGGAGGGTTCGGCGGGTTTTCGACAAATTTTTTCGAATTAATGTCATAATAATTATTGCTAATTAACATTTTTGTAGGAGGGTTCGGCGGGTTTTCGACAAATTTTTTCGAATTAATGTCATAATAATTATTGCTAATTAATATTTTTGTAGGAGGGTTCGGCGGGTTTTCGACAAATTTTTTCGAATTAATGTCATAATAATTATTGCTAATTAACATTTTTGTAGGAGGGTTCGGCGGGTTTTCGACAAATTTTTTCGAATTAATGTCATAATAATTATTGCTAATTAATATTTTTGTAGGAGGGTTCGGCGGGTTTTCGACAAATTTTTTCGAATTAATGTCATAATAATTATTGCTAATTAACATTTTTGTAGGAGGGTTCGGCGGGTTTTCGACAAATTTTTTCGAATTAATGTCATAATAATTATTGCTAATTAACATTTTTGTAGGAGGGTTCGGCGGGTTTTCGACAAATTTTTTCGAATTAATGTCATAATAATTATTGCTAATTAACATTTTTGTAGGAGGGTTCGGCGGGTTTTCGACAATATTTTTCGAATTAATGCCATAATAATTATTGCTAATTAACATTTTTGTAGGAGGGTTCGGCGGGTTTTCGACAAATTTTTTGCCAGCGCGAATTGCGCGTGCCTCTTTTGATTTCCATTGTGGTGATGATCACCCAGCAGTTCACCGGGTGTTCGGCCGTGTTTGCCTACTCCACCGATATGTTCATCGACGCGGGATTGGACGCGTAACATTTTTTGTTCTTTTTTTCAAAATATATTTTATTTAATATTTTTTGTATCCCCCCCCCCCCCCCCTTTAGGCAAACTGCGCGGTTCAGCACTTTGGCCGTTGGCATTGCCTATTTTCTGTTCGCGTGCAGTGCGCCCATTTTGATCGAACAAGTCGGCCGTCGCGTTTTGCTTATTGTAGGCAATTATTTTCGTTTATTTAATAAACATTTTATTTAAATCAGGGCCAATTGGCTATAGCCAATTATTTTGTTTTATTTAAATCAGGGCCAATTGGCTATAGCCAATTATTTTGTTTTATTTAATAAACATTTTATTTACAGGGCCAATTATTTTGTTTTATTTAATAAACATTTTATTTACAGGGCCAATTATTTTGTTTTATTTAATAAACATTTTATTTAAATCAGGGCCAATTATTTTGTTTTATTTAAATCAGGGCCAATTGGCTATAGCCAATTATTTTGTTTTATTTAATAAACATTTTATTTAAATCAGGGCCAATTATTTTGTTTTATTTAATAAACATTTTATTTAAATCAGGGCCAATTATTTTGTTTTATTTAAATCAGGGCCAATTGGCTATAGCCAATTATTTTGTTTTATTTAATAAACATTTTATTTAAATCAGGGCCAATTGGCTATAGCCAATTATTTTGTTTTATTTAATAAACATTTTATTTACAGGGCCAATTATTTTGTTTTATTTAATAAACATTTTATTTAAATCAGGGCCAATTATTTTGTTTTATTTAATAAACATTTTATTTAAATCAGGGCCAATTGGCTATAGCCAATTATTTTGTTTTATTTAATAAACATTTTATTTACAGGGCCAATTATTTTGTTTTATTTAATAAACATTTTATTTAAATCAGGGCCAATTGGCTATAGCCAATTATTTTGTTTTATTTAAATCAGGGCCAATTGGCTATAGCCAATTATTTTGTTTTATTTAATAAACATTTTATTTACAGGGCCAATTATTTTGTTTTATTTAATAAACATTTTATTTAAATCAGGGCCAATTATTTTGTTTTATTTAATAAACATTTTATTTAAATCAGGGCCAATTATTTTGTTTTATTTAAATCAGGGCCAATTGGCTATAGCCAATTATTTTCGTTTTTTTAATAAACATTTTATTTAAATCAGAGCCAATTATTTTGTTTTATTTAATAAACATTTTATTTAAATCAGGGCCAATTATTTTGTTTTATTTAATAAACATTTTATTTAAATCAGGGCCAATTGGCTATAGCCAATTATTTTGTTTTATTTAATAAACATTTTATTTAAATCAGGGCCAATTATTTTGTTTTATTTAATAAACATTTTATTTAAATCAGGGCCAATTATTTTGTTTTATTTAAATCAGGGCCAATTGGCTATAGCCAATTATTTTCGTTTTTTTAATAAACATTTTATTTAAATCAGGGCCAATTATTTTGTTTTATTTAAATCAGAGCCAATTATTTTGTTTTATTTAAATCAGGGCCAATTATTTTGTTTTATTTAAATCAGGGCCAATTATTTTGTTTTATTTAAATCAGGGCCAATTATTTTGTTTTATTTAAATCAGGGCCAATTATTTTGTTTTATTTAAATCAGGGCCAATTATTTTGTTTTATTTAAATCAGGGCCAATTATTTTGTTTTATTTAATAAACATTTTATTTAAATCAGGGCCAATTGGCTATGTGTTCCGCCTCAATGCTTCTGCTAAGCATTTTTATTGCGCTTCAGCACGCACTTCGGGTAAGTTCACAGCCGCCTCACTTGGCTAAATAGTCAAACGATTTGTTTTTGGACTTTTTATCAAAAAAAAAAAAAGTTAAATTAAATTGAAAATTTATTCTTTTTTTTATTCAGCAAAACTTTGCGAGTTACGCGACAATCGCCGCACTGATCATTTATATGTGTGCCTATGGCGTCGGTTGCGCTGTTCCGTGGCTTATCTCCGGCGAAATTTTCCCCACCAAATTTCGCGCCGCTGCGGTGACCGGTGAAATTTAATTTAAATTAAATTATTTATTTATTTTTTTTGTAACTTTTTTCAGTGGCCGTTACGGTCGCCTGGTCATTGTCCTTTGTCGTCTCCACGTGTTATTTGCCTTTTCAACAGGCAAAATTATTTTATTATTTTTTATAAAATGAATTTTATTTGAAAAACCAAAATCGCTCAAATACAAAAGAACATTTAAAGGTTATTTACAAAAAGCATTTGTTTAATTGACCTTAAGTTGCACTTTAAGAGAGTTCACTCTTCAAAAGTGCATCGGAGGACAGCAAATATTCCCTCCTCCCATTTGTCATTCCATTCCATTCATTCCGGACAAAACACCGCCCCCCCCCCCGGCGATTTGCCCTCATTTTGCACTTTCCCGCAAAAGTGCGGTGCCCTTTTATTTAGGGACGGACGCCCTTTTGACTCAAAAGGCGGCGGCGGCGGCACATAAAAGTGCGTGTGTTTTGTGCTTTTTTTGCCTGCACTTTCTTCCGCTGCCATTCCGTCGAAAACAAATAAATAAAATTATTCGCTTTGTTTGCCCTCACTCACCGACCGCTTAAAGTGCAAAAAAAATCTTTGAAATTTAGGTTTAATTCATTTTTCCGAACCAAAAAATGATTTTTGAAAAACTTGAAACAATAAATTACATCTTTCTTTAAAAGTAAAATTTCTTATTGTTTTTTTATCATCAAATTTTACATTTCAGCTCGTCGGAACATCGCTTAGTTTTGTCCCTTTTATTTTGGTCAGTGCCGGAGGCGCTGTGTTTGTTTACTGCTTGCTTCCCGGTAATAATGTGAAGGATTTTGGAATATTTACCTATTCATTTTGTTTAGAAACGCGCGGAAAGCAGGCAACGGACATTGTTCGAGAAATTCGCCAAAGAGCGAAGTCACTTTCGCATGGCCAATCGCCGTTCGTTGAAGGCGGCGGCGCCGACATAGCGGCGACAATGCCATGCCCAAATGGACAAATGAACGAATTGACGGCACTTTTAAGGTGGTCAGACCACCATTATTAGTAAAAAACCAAAAAACCATTCGTTTAGGCTACAACAGCAACAAACATTTAAACAGCAACACAACAATTGGCACGACCGTTACATGGGCATCGACACCGAACGGTGAAGCGAAAATTGTGCGGGAATAGAACAATTTGTAAAAATAATTCTTCAACAAATTCGGGCCATGTATAGAAAAAGACATTTTATTGTTCGTTCGTTTTATCTTTACGAAATGTTTTATTAATTTTTGTTTTTGTGGTTCAAATAAGATTGACTATTCTGCAATGTTTATTTTATGGCAACAGTAAGAGATAGGCAAAATGGTGCCCGGGGCGGTATCGACGAAGCGGGCCATTACCGTCTCGCCAATACCGTCTCGCCATTACCGTCTCAGGCCATTACCGTCTCGCCATTACCGTCTCAGGCCATTACCGTCTGGCCATTACCGTCTCGCCATTACCGTCTTAGGCCATTACCGTCTGGCCATTACCGTCTCAGGCCATTACCGTCTGGCCATTACCGTCTCAGGCCATTACCGTCTGGCCATTACCGTCTCAGGCCATTACCGTCTCGCCATTACCGTCTGGCCATTACCGTCTCAGGCCATTACCGTCTGGCCATTACCGTCTCAGGCCATTACCGTCTGGCCATTACCGTCTCAGGCCATTACCGTCTGGCCATTACCGTCTCAGGGCCATTACCGTCTTAGGGCCATTACCGTCTTAGGGCCATTACCGTCTCGCCATTACCGTCTGGCCATTACCGTCTTAGCGCCATTACCGTCTCGCCATTACCGTCTGGCCATTACCGTCTTAGGGCCATTACCGTCTCGCCATTACCGTCTGGCCATTACCGTCTTAGGGCCATTACCGTCTTGGGGCCATTACCGTCTGGCCATTACCGTCTTAGGGCCATTACCGTCTGGCCATTACCGTCTCGTCATTACCGTCTGGCCATTACCGTCTTAGGGCCATTACCGTCTCGCCATTACCGTCTCGCCATTACCGTCTGGCCATTACCGTCTTAGGGCCATTACCGTCTCGCCATTACCGTCTGGCCATTACCGTCTCGCCATTACCGTCTGGCCATTACCGTCTTAGGGCCATTACCGTCTCGCCATTACCGTCTCGCCATTACAGTCTCGCCATTACCGTCTGGCCATTACCGTCTTAGGGCCATTACCGTCTGGCCACTACCGTCTCAGTACAAAAAGGGCCACTCCCTTCTCACCCACAAATTCATGCGTTATTTTTATTTTTTTGGAGCGCGAAATTTGATTAAATATAAAACCAAAATTAGATTTCAAATACAATTTAGAATTGACGGGACTGGCCCTTTTTGTACTGAGACGGTAGTGGCCAGACGGTAATGGCGAGACGGTAATGGCGAGACGGTAATGGCCCTAAGACGGTAATGGCAAGACGGTAATGGCCAGACGGTAATGGCCCTAAGACGGTAATGGCCAGACGGTAATGGCGAGACGGTAATGGCGAGACGGTAATGGCACTAAGACGGTAATGGCCAGACGGTAATGGCCCCAAGACGGTAATGGCCAGACGGTAATGGCGAGACGGTAATGGCCAGACGGTAATGGCCCTAAGACGGTAATGGCCAGACGGTAATGGCCCTGAGACGGTAATGGCCAGACGGTAATGGCCCTGAGACGGTAATGGCCAGACGGTAATGGCCCTGAGACGGTAATGGCCAGACGGTAATGGCCCTGAGACGGTAATGGCCAGACGGTAATGGCCCTGAGACGGTAATGGCCAGGTAATGGCCCTGAGACGGTAATGGCCAGACGGTAATGGCGAGACGGTAATGGCCCTGAGACGGTAATGGCCAGACGGTAATGGCGAGACGGTAATGGCCCTGAGACGGTAATGGCCAGACGGTAATGGCGAGACGGTAATGGCCCTGAGACGGTAATGGCGAGACGGTAATGGCGAGACGGTAATGACCCCTACTCCGGTATCAAACCCCCGCGTCGATCAGCCCACACCAGTGATGGACAAAATTTTGGATTCCGGAAAAATTTCGGGTTACGTTTTAAAATCCTTTCGGATTTTATTTTCCGATTTTGCCCATCCCTGCTCCACACACAAGCCAACGCTCTTTCCGTACCGGGCGTCCGTGCAACCAGCCGTCCCTCTTATTTGTTAGGCTCTTTATGCCCCCGCCCTGAGGCGTTTAAGCGTCCCACCAGCCGTCCCTCTTAGGCTCTTTATGTTTGTTGTTTGAAAGTACCGAAACCGGACCAAAATTCGATCAATTTTTTGAAAATTCCATTCCAAAAATCAAAGTTGGCCTCAAAATCTTCAAAAAGCACAAAATTACTACGAAAAAGCAATTAATGATCGAAATCATACTTTTGGAAGATTTTGAGCCTTAAATTGGTTTTTGGAAAAATTAGAATTTTCGACCAAATGTTCGATAGTCGGGGTTCGAATTGGTTGAAACAGAGGTCAAATTTGGATTCTTCGACCCAAAAACCTCCACAGAAACAGCTTTTGCATGACTTTTAATAATTACTGACGCATTTTCCACTGACGTATTAACCGGACGCCATTCCATTTGCTCATATTAATTTATTTTATTGAATAATCGAGCTAATTGATTAGAATATTCGAATAATGTGCATTTGCTGTTTCATTTACATTTAATTTGTCAGCAATTTAAGCCATATAATAATATTTTACAATTGCAATTATTAATTAATGATGGCGCCGTCAATAAATATTCTTTTATTTGCCCTATTAACGGCGGCGACAAATTTTCGCTTTTTGGGAGGAGTGGGCGAATTCGAAAATAACGGCACGCAAATTGGAGGAAAAGGTGCGAAATATCGAAATATTTAATTTAATTTATGGCATTTTCCCTTTTTATTCGCATTTTTTTAGCTCAAATTGGCACAGCAACGGATCGATGAGAGTGATTTTGAATGTGAAGAAATATATTTTTTATGTCGAAATGCGAACCAACCGCCGCTTCCTCATTTTGCCAATGAAGTACAAAAAAAGTTAATTTTTAAATTGACAAAATAATTTAGCATAAGCAAACGGTGCCTGATAGTGAGGTAAGTACTTCTTCAACAAAGCGACTGCGGGTCTTTGAAAGTGATTTATTTGTTTTTGTAATTTGAATATATTAATTAAATAATTCTTTTATTAATATTTCAAAATTAAAATTTTTCCATTATTTGCATAACAATTTTTGCTCACAAATCAGACAAAGCTGTCGGGGATAATGATGAAGAGGCGACGGACGATTTTATCAAACAATTTTTTGCGGAAGATTATAATGGACGGGAAGAACGGATTCAGCAGGTCAATAAGGCAATACAAAGATTTGCGCAGCATCACAAAGAAACGAAAAAACATGTCGCCGAAGTACTGCTAGAAGTTCAGGGATGTTCTACGAATGAAAAAATGACCACAAGAGCCTCTACGAAACGCCAAAAATGTTCTGAGAAGATTGTTGACATTGGAATGGACGTCGACACGGCGCTCCTCGGTCGGTTCAATGGCACCGGAGGGGCAACGGAGTCCCCCCCCCCCTTTTCCTGCTTGCTTCTGAATGCATCGATAGGGTCCGGGAACAATTATAACGGAGTTGAAAAAAACCGGACTAAATTCAGTCCCAGAAAAGATATTTCAGTACTGGTTCCGTCCTACCCTAACCCTAATCGACCTGGTCTTCGCAATTATCCAACCGCTCATCAGCTGCCTTTCCGCGGATTTTTATCTTTTTATTTCTGAAATGTTTTATTATACTTTTAGGCATCGAATTGTCAATTTTGCCATTTTCTACAATGGCCATCAATTTTGAAGACCGTAACTGCGTCGAATTCTTGAAAAATAATGCAAAAGTTTTTGCATGTTCACTGATCACATCGCCCCCAATTCCTGAAGAAATGATCAAAAATTTTGAAATTATGCAAAATGTTTTATTTGCCAACAAAGAAATTGATTTGACCACTAAAGAAGTTATGCAGCGCAAAATATCGGTACAACTAAAGTCGGCGGGAAATATTCGGGATTCCCGGTCCCGTTAAGTTTGAAATTACCGTCCCTTTTCCCGAAAACTTTTCATATAAAACTTTTTGAGTGATTTTTCTTAAGCAATAAAACAACTTACCTTTTCTTTAAGCATTTTTACATGCACAGCTTTTTCATTTTTGCTTTTAAGGATTTTTTGCGCAATTCCTTTCAACCATTTAACAATCAGTTGGACAATATTAACTTTTACATTCATTTCTACTCGCAATTGCTCAGTCTGATCCCGGAACATTTTGGATCAGAAATGATGAAGATCAAAGCTTCAGAAGAGTTTTTGAAATTGTGCGAAAGAATTGTAAAATTTCCTGCCATTTTGCGGAGCGAATTCCAAACATTTCGTGGCATTGCCATGGACAAAGGCATTGATGAAATGAAGAAAGCGATTTGTTGAAATTAAATTCCTTTTTTTTTGAGAATGCGAATTGCTGTTATGCCCCATTTTTATTTGATTTAGGGAAAGCTTTTTGTCAAATATTTGTTGATTAAATCATTTTCTTTTCCATAAAAAGTTTATTCGTAAGCAAATTGAATGTTAAAATAGCGAGTTTCTTACTAACCATATACCTAAATACCGTATTTCTTAAAATAGAACTCCCCTTTTTTTGGGGGGGGGGGTTAAAAAATAGAACTTCCGGGAGTTCTAAAAGCAAAGTACGCGGTCAAAATGTCCCATAACGAAAATTGTTCAACCCGCGAACCTGTCGTTGGTCGATGCACGTGCATCTACAGTTACCATTTCGACAACATTTTGTTTCTACGTCAACAATTGTTTCGACAGAAGGGAGCAGTGCCCAATTCATTGGGGTTCCCTGAGGCTATTTGTTGCTTAGTGGACAATATGAACCGTTTCCATTACAGGACATTTTGTCCGCGAGTAGCATGCCCAAGAATTTGGAAAAACCCAACTTTGCTAGAAGTTCGCCGACCTTCTAGTAATTCTCTCCTCTATTTCGATTCTTCCCAGTCCAACTGCGAGTTTTTCGTTATTTGAGTTGGATGTTTTGTTCAACAGCATATCGGCCAACACAAAAAAAGAGTCATCGGGCGGCTTCTTTAAATTAAAAAAACATTTTTGATTTTTTTTTTTTTTGCATTTCCCACCCGCCGTTGGTCCCAATGCCCAACGACTGACACTGAAACTGTCCTCCGCCTATTCGTCATCGCTAGCCCCAATGCGGACACTTCGTATTGCCTTTCCCGGCTTGGGTTTCTGCTTATGCAGCCGAGAATTTCGTAGATTCGGACGCGAAACTCCTGTAAAAGTGTATTAAATTTCATTGAATTAAAAACTGCCCGGGTACGGTATCTCGTTGAATCAAAAGCTGCCCGGGTACGGTATTTCGTTGAATTCAAAATTCTGCCCGGGTACGGTATCTCGTTCAATCAAAAGCTGCCCGGGTACGGTATCTCGTTGAATCAAAAGCTGTCCGGGTACGGTATCTCGTTGAATTAAAAACTGCCCGGGTACGGTATCTCGTTGAATCAAAAGCTGCCCGGGTACGGTATCTCGTTTCCATGAGGGACGCTTTCGCGTTATTTTGGTTCGGTCGGTGTATAAATTAAATTTGACTTTTCGCGTCGGATTCAAAGTTTTCGACCTCCATGAACAGCAAAAAAATGAAGAAGTTTGCGGCACATTTTGCTGTGATCATCCAATTGGACGGGTCGGTCAAGTCGAAGTGCATCCATTTGTGGAAGAGAATGCTGCTGAGGAACAAAGCATTGGGCACAGTCACCGCCAGTGTGGCAAACAGCGAGATGATTAGCATGTAATGCACGCGGTTAGCCTGCCTCTGAATGCAGGCGCGGCTTTTGAGGTGCGACTGGAGACGCGCCAGACGGCACGCGGTGGCACAGTTAATGGCCAAACTATCCCAAAATGATTAAACTCGGCGAAATGTTTTCGAATCGAATTTAATTATCTTACGCAATTGAATATGAAAATATGTCCACCAAAAAGGTGTAAATGGAGTAATATTTGGTGAAAATTTTCTAAAAATGCAAAAAGAGAATTAGCAAAAAATATTTAATATTCTAAAAAAGTTATACTCTCCGTCCGCAATAAGCCTCGACGGGATCATTTCGTTTTGACCACGCGACAAAATAAACAAAGCCCAGTGAAAGAACGGAATACAAAAGAATGATCGGCAGCATAAATCTCGAGCTTAAAAGCAAATTTATTTTTATTATTTTTAATTTATTTAACCGATTAAAAATATGCCGACAATAAATTTGCGGTGTCAAAACAGCCATGAAGCGCTCGGAGCTGATCCACAACACAATCCAAGGCGGTACAATGACTCCGATGAGGCGAAGGTAAACAAATGGCTTGCTCGCGCACGACCAAATGGTCTTTAACAAATAATTTAAATATTTTGGGTAAAAGAACACCTCCAACGGCACTTGGCTCGTCTCCACAATGCGTTCGTAGAGAGCTTTGCGCATCAGTCCTAAAGTCAAAATGCCCAAAGAGCTGCACAAGTCCGCGACCGCCAGCAGTGCAAGCAACTTCGAAATTAATTAATTTTAATTAACATTTTAAATCAAAGAAAATACACACAAAACGTTTATCATTGTCGGGCACCGTTTGTAAAGAAAACAGCCAAACCGAATTTTGAATTAGGAACCCGGCGCTATTCCGACCCAATTTTTGTATTTAGTGATTTGAGACTATTTTCCAATTGTTAAGCGTTGGCTTAACAATTAGCTTTTAAAAGCTTAGAGCTTTCGAATTGCATTTTGTTTTCTTGATTTGGTTGAGCTTAAAAAAAGTTATAGACTTTCAAAATTGTGGCATTGAAGTGTGCGGCAGTGAAGTGATCGGCCCCGGGGGGAGCACACTTTAGGAAAGAATTATGGGGGCTCGGGTTGACCCCCAATTATGTAAAAAATACCTTATTTTGCTTCAGGAAATGCGTTGAACTGAAGAAAACAGTGACTGTTATCGTACAGATTAAAGACGCAATTGCGCCAGCCCAAAAGTATTGAAAATGAATGAAATATTTTGGAATATAAATTCACCACAGTATTTAAATCGTGAAATTTGATGAGAGTGACCAGACCAGAAACGTCGATGTTGTTTTGACCATTTTCCATTTGACTTATTTTTACAAATTTCCATCAACAAACTCAAAATAAAGCATATTTAATTAGAATAATAAAAAACTGGATTTTAAGCTGGGAACGCCGCTGCCATTTAATTGAACAAATATTTGGGGAGAGCAAATTTCCATTAAAAATGAAATTCGATCCATAAATGAATAATTCTATTTAAAACCATTGGATTTTTCTTGGACTCTGTGCGTCCAATCAAACTTTTATTGTCGGGCGTAAGTTTTTAACAAACATTTCATAAAATGTGATTTTATTCAATAAGTCTTTAAAATATCTACTTCACGACGTTTAACATGTTCCTCCATTGACTTTCGACATATTTTGTTGGTTTCATTCACATCATTTCCCTACTCGTGAGGTCGGCGCCATCATATTTGGAAAGAAAATCAAATAAAAATCAGCTCATTTAGAATTCTTTATTTGTAGACCTTTTGGTCAAGCGAAAGTTAAGCGTTTCATCTTCTCGGTAAAAAATTTCCTGGGAGCGGAATTCCTGCATGTGAATAGTCTTTTTATCATGGAATCTCTGCTGTTCTTTTCTTTCGTTCATTTGAAGATTTTGGTAATAAATGTGAATTTTTTTGCTCAAATTAGGATTGGAATTGGGTAAAATAAATGTCAGAAACGTGATCAGCGACCCCGAAACCCACAGAAACGTGTTTTATATGACTTTAAAAAAATTACGTACCTTTTCAAAAAAAACAGGGCCATTACCTTTCAACGTGCCATTACTTTTTAGTTTTTTGCCAATAAATCGCAATTGGGGTATTTATTTTATCTTGACGTTTGAATAGAAAAAAAGACTATTAATGAAGTCGGAGATACGAACACAAAAAAAGAATTATTTTTATATACTCGAAGACATCAAATAAAGCAATAGGAAGCACCTCCCTATTTATATGCGCATCATTCCTTCCAGGCTCCAAACACAAATAATTTGTACATGCGAACGGATGGTGTGACGCCATTCAGAAATTATTCCATTCGAACGCTGGGGGAAAAAGAAGTTTGAACATGGATTCTCTCCGGAATAAAAAACGACTCTGATCGATTGATTACCAATGTTGCGATAGTTGAGCTCGTACTGGTTGATGATCTCCTCCGCAATTTCCTGGTGCAGCCATAAGCGTTGCATCTTCCAGTACAGCTCCCGATTCAAATGCATAGGATTTCCACGACTGAGTTACAAAAATGACACATAAATTAGCATAGAAAGGAAAATAAAAATGGGTTGAGAATAACTTTGAAAACCCTCGACTACACTTATCTATTGTCTCGGCCGTAAAAAGCGAAACGGTACCGAAATCCAGGATCCGTTTCGCCAAATTCGTCAACGTATGGGGCCGCCTTGAAGCATCCTCTGGTCAGCTCGCCACCACCGGTCACCAGCAAACAAATGATTTGGCATTCGCGAATTCTGGAAAGACATGATTTAAAATAGTAAAATCATTAAAAAATGCCCATTTTCAGTACAACGCACCGCAGAAAAACACCGCTTGAACTTTGACATCTGCTCATATGGGCATTGCATGCACCCACACTATGGCCATCGACCTAAAACATTAACTTTCTAAAAATAGAAATGATATGCCATCCAACTGACCATTTTCTGACAACAATAGCCTTGAGAGCCTGTGAAGTACGTTGCGGAGAGTTATTAAGAAAATGTATCCATCCCCAACTCACAAAGCATTTCTCCGCAATTCAAGCAAAGAGTCGGAATCGTGGAGGTCAATTCTTTAACTTCGGGGCATCTGCATAAAATGATCGGATGCAATGCGACAGCTGAAAATAATAAAAATAAAACCGACCTGAAGTTGACGGTCATTTTGACGAGTTCAGAGTAATCATTAGGCAGTTCGATCAGTGTGTTCACCCGGAGCGGAAGGTGCAGAGCGATCAGATCCCTTTGGTTCTGCTTAAAACGTTGATGTGGCATTGACCACCTGAACAAGATTAAGTCGAAAATGGATTTAATGTGAAATTTGGACAAACATTTGAAACAGTTGTTCCACTTGAGCACCAGTAAAAAGTTCTGGGAGTGTGGACGGGAGACCCAAATAGCGGCATAACGGCACGAAACTGTCCAAAGAAGGATCTGTGAAAATAAATTAATTTTAAAAAAACATTTTTTTTTTTGCATCTCTTTAAGAATGCCCGGCGAAAGTGGAAACTGGGATTCAGGATCGGGATTTCACCACCTTTCAACGATTCTGGTGGTGGAACGAGCGTGATGGCACTGTAAAGAATCGCCAAAGGACGGAGGAAAGAGATCGCTGCATGGTGAATTCGCTGAAAAAATGTAATATAAAACAAAACAATTAATGCAAACGACATCATAAAGAGCGCGTTCCGATTGTTGAGTCCATTTCCAAAGATGGTGATGAGGGAACAAACGACGCAACAATTCCATAGATACCATAAAATCAGAAGCCTTTCCGTCGTCGGAATCGGTTGAAGCCGCCAATAATGGCACAACAACTGATGGAGCAACCGATGATTCATACTCAGGCTCATGCATTTCGACGATCTGAAACAAAACAACCGTAATTGCTGAATAAATTTATGCACTTGAAAAATATGGGCCAACAGAGTTAAACGAACGGCATACCTAAAATTTGCGTATTAATATAAAGCATCATTTGCTTAAACGTACAACTCGTCAATGCTCCCATCCGCCACTTTCCAGACCGTGTCCGGCTCGTACATGCTGTGCAACACACGATTGCCGTACACCCAGGTCCAGCCAATGCACATCACCAATTCGACCTTATTTGATAGATGGAATAATGGCAATGGTTACACACACCAGAGCTCCGGTCTCAAAATGTTTAAAAGCAAAAAAACAGCAGAGCACCAAAAAGCAGCAATTCGATATTTTATTAAAATGAAAAATTTAGGAAAACTCGGAAAACGGGGAGAGGGGGGGGGGGTCCGATGGTGGTGAGATACACCGCCGAGGAAATGTTATAAAATTTGTCAATTTTTTGTTGAACCACAAATTTAGCGAAATCACATAAGTTATTTTAAGTACTAGTAACAATATGCTAAATATTCGCAAATTGCAAGCATTTTATTTTATTGTTGATTCACCCAAAAACAAAAAAAAATCGACAAAGAGTCCACCACAAAGCTGAGCTTTTCAAAAAAAAAACAGCGGCCTTTCAAAACCCCACAAAAAGCTGCTAAAGCAGCAGATATCGGAGCCCTGCACATAACTCTGATTAAAAAACAACAAACCGCCAAAGTGAGCATGTCTAAAAAAGAAGAATATCCCTTAATCTAATCGGAATTGAGTAGTACCGATATGCATGATGCCCACTTCGGTGCGCAATGCCTGCTCCAGCTGGCTGTAAAGTGGTGATTTCGGCAATTGTTGCTGCTGTTGGGGTAGAGAAGGCATTGTTATGGCCGTCGCAGTTTTGCTGGTGGTGGCGCCAGTGCTGCTGCTCAACGAAGCGGTGTCTTCTTCGGCAGAAATAGGTGGCACCAGCAGCGGCGAAAGCAGACGAAAGACAAGCAACCGCAGAACGGTCGGCTGGCAATTGAACGGCATGATCATGGCCAGACGGACGTAGGCGTTCAGGCAGTCGCGCTGAAATTGGTCTAAATTGTTCTTTCTTGTTTTGAGTAACGAAACTCCAAAGAATTAAAGAAAAATCCTTTTTAAACACTAAAAGAATTAAGAGCAAAAAAACCCTTTTTAAAACACCTGTCGAGTGTTGAACGCTCCGAACAAAGGTTTATTCTCAGCTTCTAACACTGCAGACAATGATCGAACAACGAAGGAGCACGAACGAAGCACGTTGAGCAGTTCGGACAAACGGGCAAAGGGCGAAACACGGGCCAAATTTTGGGAAGATGATGCCGATTGGTGCGTGGATTCTTTTCTGACGGCAGTCTAAGAAATAAAAATATATTGTCAAATAAAATATCAAACCCTTGCAAAAGCGGATAGCAATGGTTGCAAAATTTCCCAATGGCGAACGCTGGACGGAACGCTTAAATTGCAATTGTAATTCAAAAACTTTCGCAGCAATTAATTTACGTCGCATACCGGTAAATCGCATTTTATGAATTTTGACTCAATTAATATATTGACATAAATTTTGGGATAATTTACTTTGTTTGACTGATGTCTTTCGGTGACATTTTCTTGGACCCAAAAACATATGACATCAATTGTTGCACAATAGCCGCTCGACCTCCGGATAACATCTGTTTTGCAAATAACATATCAAAGAGTGTTAAAAAATGCACACATTTGACTCTGCTGCTTGGATTTGGCCAATGATTGCTTCGTTCATTGATGCTTAAAATTGCAGAAAAAGCAATTACACGAAAAAAGATCTCTTAACTGCGCGACGAATGATCGCTTTGATTTTGTTGTTGTTGCAACTGCTGATGGCCAGCCATCATGATCTCCATCAACTGCACGGACTCCAGCGCGGAAGGAAGGCTGGACACGCTGGAATGAGAAACGCCCGCTGTTGTGGGACCAGCATCTGCTTGATGTTGCTGCTGATTGTCTCCGCTGTTACTGGCCGACTCGGAAGCGTCCTTAGCCAACTCAGTCAATGTGCGCTCGGAATAAGACCTAAAATGGCAGTTTCAGAAGACACATACACACGAACAATAGGAGACGAGTTGTCAACCAATTTTCTCAAAAAGCAAATTAAACTTAATGGACCTCTTTCGGCTGTGTCCTTTGGCGGCCGACTGTTGTTTGTCTGGTGAAGATTGAGCGGATTGGATCGGTTGGCTAATCGCGGTCCGTAAGTCAAAAACCCAATCAGAAAATGAAATGCCGTCGCTTCTCTCATCGTTGCCAGAATCCACGGAAAAGCCAAACACATCCGCAAGCGAATGCACTGGCGGCGGGAAAACGGGCAAAGCACCTAATTTAATTATATTATTAACCCAAAATAAGGGGGAGGGAACCAACAATTGCTCACGCGCTTGCACAACGGACATAAATACTCGTTGGCCTCCACGTTGAGCATGCGCGAGTTCAAAATGTTCGGGCGGCGAAGACGTTCACGCGCATTGCTAGAATCGATGAACCTTCACAAAAGAATAATCATAGAACATAAAAAAAATAATTTTTTTTTTCTTGTTCCGACACATCACAAAATTTGAGTATACTGATTGCGAGGATGTGCTCCCATCCCAAAAATCCGATAAAAAACTGACTGTTTGTAGCAGGAAAAGTGCATCAAATGTGAACAGGTTGAAACGTGAAGCTCTTGCGGAAGATCAACAGGCGCAAAAATGTTCAGCAACTCATCGACGGCATTGGTCGGCTGCCCATGGGACAACAAATGTTTGGTCGGAATACACTGACGGGCAAAGAGTGAAGAGCTAAATGCAATAACTGACTAATATTCGGGGGGGGGGGGATATGATATGATCACTTTTAGCACTTTTGTTCGCTTGCTTTTGCGGAGAAAATCGGTAAATTTTACCAAAAAATTTAACTACTAACTTTTGCACGAAGGCGGAGCAGACCATTTCGCTTCCATCAAAAGAGATGCACTCGTCCTCCTGGCACAGAATGCACTTTATAGACGGCTGCGGACGCAACTCAACGCGCGACTTAGTCGGCCCACAACAAACGGGGAAACCGGAACCCGGCGCGAGAACACTGCAAAAAAAACAAAATAAGCCTCCAAAAGCAAAGTAAAAAGATTCCTATCATTAAATTTTCATCGTCAGCACCGCCGTGATTTTCGTTACCCCTTTAACTCTCCCGCCCAACCGATCCCATCTTCATAGTTAACAATACAAACTCAAAGAATTGACACTTACGCAGGTTCGCCCTCGTCAATATCACCCAAAGGTCCGTCGTCCGCTTTCGGTGCCCGCACGCCCTGTGGACCCGTGGGAGTATTCTCCGTCTGGTCAGGATGCTTCGTCTTGAACGCGGTCTGCAGTTTGCGCATCTTAAAATGGAAAATTTGATTAATTTAACATGAGAAGGCCAGGGTCGGTCAAATAAACGTTTTGAAGAGGCGATATAAAAGCGAAAGTTAAAACATAGTTTACCCTTTCCAAGGCCAATTGTCGTTTCTGGGCGGCGACCGCTGCGCGCTGCGCCGATTTTCTAGCTCCGTCTTCTCCGCCCAGCTGCACATTAGTGTCTGGCAGAACGCCCGTTGGTCCATCCTCAGACTTATACAGTGCAGACACTTCAGTGTAATGCTAAAAATGTAATATAATCAAAATTTTGTTTACACGGCACATTCTTCACAAATAGTTTCCAGAATAAAAAAGATTATAAAATGTACAATTACTACCTTCCAGAGGCGTAGCCAGGGGGGGGGGGGGGGAAATTCCCCCCCCCCCGAAATAAAATTTGAAGAAAAAAAAAACAATTTTCTTAACAATGCAATAAAAAGGAAAAAATACAGCCCTAAGAATCGATTTTAAAAATCAAAAAATGCACCCCTAAGAATCGAGTTCCCCCCCCCCCCCGAAAATTTTTCCTGACTACGCCCCTGCTACCTTCATAATCCACCACAGCAGGTCATTGTGTGCTTCTGCCTCGGGTTTGTCCTGAAGGCGCACCAAAAAATCAAAAATTCCCTCAGCTTTGGCCATGCGTAGGAAATTAAACGACTCATTTCGAAGATGAGCAGATTCCTGCTCATTCAATGCCATTCCGGTAAGAAAAAGAGTACCTTAGCGCAATTTTTGTAAGCAAATAAATCAATTTTAGATAATTACGATAGAAAAGGCCGTCGCTGACAAACCGAGACCGCTTCGCTACACGCTCAAAAACGACTCGGATGAGTTTGACGAACAAATCCGACTCCATAATCTAAAAAGAGAGCAGAGTTTGAACTTCAAAAGCAAAAAATACTCGAAGAAGCGGTGCAAAAAAAGGCGCGAATGGCGGCGGTTTCGGTGGAGGACACGCTTTAAGCTCGCGACTCAATCCCGACCGTACTTTCTGCTGTTGTTGTTCGGCCAATGAGATCAGATGCTTTGAATCTACAAAAAGAAGAAAAAAAATTATATTTTGCATGCAAAAAAACTTAAGTATTGCTTCGGGTTTCAACTTTAACTTACAATGCCAGAAGAAAGCGTTGTATTGAGTGCGTAATGAGTCCTTAAATAATTAGAACCGTAGAGCTTTAATAAGATAAAAAAAGAATACTTTTAGATGAAATTGACCGCTGGCAGCCGAAACAGGTCTTTTGAAATCGCTAACACTTCTCACCGCAGTGTCCAATGGAAGGCGTTGAAAAGCTGGATCGTTGGGCATATGCTAAATTTTAAAAAAACTATAAAATATTGGAAACACTAAAAGCAAATGTAATGTGCCTTTTCGATGTGGCTGAATGGTTTAGGCCCGGTGCTTAAAATGTGCACAATTTCGCGTTCCAGCGCCTTCTCGGGGGTCGCCTCGATGCTGATACCGACGGAATAGCGTTCACCAAGCAAAATAATACTAAAAAGAGCGTAAAAAACAGTTAAAGAAAAAACAAAAAAAAAATCTTTCTAAAAACATACAGTAGGTGGTAAATCTCTTCGGCAAGTACAGAGAATATTTTTCCGCTTTCCTCCTGGTTGGTTCCCTCAATGGCACCGGGCTGTGTGCTAAGCTCTTCAAAACCAATGGCAGCCCATTTAGCCAGGCCAAAACGGTCCAACAGTCGGATGAGAAATTTGTTAGGCTCCATAGTGGCACCAACCACCTGTTTTTTTGTTGCTTTCAAATAACAAATAATGTGCATGCACCTGGAGAGTCTGAATGTCCCTGTCAAACATTTCGGTTCGACACAAACAAGACGCGTAGTTGTGGACCTAAAAGCAATTGGAAAAGCCAATCAAAAAATGTCCATAATCTCGCCTGATTGATCAGTGAAAACCCATTTCTTCGCCAAAGTTGTGCGGCACTAACTTGGGCATTTAGGACAAGAACTCTAAATCAAAGTTTTTCAACAAAAAAAACTAAACCATTTATGACACAATGTTTTATCAGCTTTTAGTCTTTAATTTTTGATAAACCAATAGGATCCAAAAAACACACCGCAACGGCATTTCCAACAAAAATGTGCGCATTCCGCTTATGTTCAGGCGCAAATGGCCGGCCAACACTTGCTCGACCAGCTTATTGGCATTCTCCGCAGCGCTAATGTCAAACTTTGACGCATCGTCGGTGGTGTAGAAGCGCAGAATGTCGGCCGAGGCGCACATCAGGCCGGCCAAGAAGCGCCACAAGGGCTGATGGACGGACACCGCGTTACGCGACACTTCGAATGGAATGCAAAAGGCATGATGGCCGTTCACTGGGAAAGCAAAAGCAATTAAAGTGGTGGTGGTGGGTGGTTGAAAAAGCCCTAAAGCAGCCCTCTCCGGTGCTAGGGCTAAGAGATATGCAAAACAAGGAATTTCACCTTCAACCCGGTTCCGTTTGGCTTTGAACTCGTTTCTGAGCTCACAATGTCCCCACATAAGTTGCATCGTCTTCAGAAACAGGTTCAACTGGACATGCGAGTCGGTGCGGGCCCAGGCGAGCAGTAAAGAAAGCGGCTCTTGCATTCGCAGAAAAATGTTGAAGGCGGTCTCCCACTCGCTCTCCATCAGCTGGTGCTCAGTGCTCTGACGCTTCACCTCGTCCATAGTCTGCATGATATTGAGTAAATAAAATATGTATTTTGAATGAGTTCAAATACCTGCATGCAATTCAAAAAGCGCAAAAATGTGTGTGCGCCGTGGACGAAACCTTCCCGCAACAACGCCGTCCATTCGCTTCCGTCCCGTGGCACCTGCGTCAGCAGATAGCCGATGTCGTTCAGAGAGTACAGCGCGCGTCTTAACACAGCTGGGTACGTGTCGTTGGAGAAGTTCAGCTGCTTAATGTGCTCGTTGTGAGGCGACGCTTCAAAAGAAAAATTATTATTAATATTTATTTTACTCAAAGGTTTCCTTCATTGATAAAAAAAAACGAATGAATACGCTATATTTAACTCATTTTGGGAAATCCATGAATTCATATGGGAAATTTTGACTAAATTTTTAAATGTTTTTTCTAGGGTAAAAATATTCTCGCGTTCTCAAGCCCTGCTGCGCTTTTGAAAATTACCAGCCAAATAGCGACGAGTGCAAAAGTCACGCAAATATTCCATGCAAACGTATAAAGCGTTTTCTTCGCTGATAAGTCGTCCTGAAAATTTGTCAAAACGTCAATTAAACTGTACTTTAAAGCCTCACTTGCGACGGTTGGCACGGAAAAAATCTTAGGGAAAAATTGCAATAAATATTCAAAAACAAATTCAAATTGTGCACCTGTACAGTCATCGAAGTCACACTAACGGAATGCTCATGATCATCTTCAATAAAGTCGTCAAAGATAACGTTGTAATTCTGAAATTTGTGAAGCTTCCCTGCCCATTGCAATATGTAAATTGCGTACCCGAACCAAAAGTCGTCCAAAAGCATTTTTGTGATCCAAATCCATCAGAACGGTCGACATCAACAGTTGATGAAAAGCAATCCGAGCAGCTGAATGCGTCGTACATTTAGGAAATCGTGGGCCAAAAACAAATCAAAATATTACATTTCCAAAGACGTCGATCAAAGACCATCAGATAAACGATGTGGGAAGGAAGGGCACAGTCGCACACCTTCTCCAGATGGCCAAGCCGAGCGCGTCCCAACGCTGGCACCTGGTCACAGTCTGGACAACCGAATCTAACAAAAACATTAGCATCAATCTAGAGAACGGTTTGGTCCAATTCTTACAGGAGAGATTCACTGAGAATAACCGCGAACGGAGCTAAAAAGTGAAAATAAAAAATATTTTCAAAAATCTGGGTACGAAATTCTTGGGCCTGCGTGCTAAGCCAGCCAAGCAGTCGAATAGACAACAATTGGAGAGCGCTCAGTGTCGAAGGAAACACTTTCACCAGCAGCGGCCCCGTCTTTTGGGTGCGTTGATTTGAGTCCTTTTTAGTTCGTTTCTGAATGAAAAGACAGGCATACAAAAAATGAAGTACAGATACAATTTCTTTTAAAAACTAGCTTAAACTAAAACAACGCCCATTTGTGTTTTGACTCTTTGGTAAACCGCCCCGCTTTCCAAAAGCGGCTAAGCCTTTGACGCATGGTTAGAAAGAAACAATTAAATAACCTCAATTTCACTTTTAATCGCTTCACAATGCTCCCGCAGGCCACTGGCCACAATGGTACGACCCTCGCGGTCCACAATGGTGGCCAATCGCATTGCGTTTGCTTCTGAGCAGTGGTTGATGGCCAAAGTTAGTGCTCGGATAACCTTAAAGAGAATTTATGACCTGCGCTCAATTAACGCCATTAAATTTGAAACCAACTGACCCCATCGTAAGTGTGCGTTTCGTCGTTGTAGAGAACGGTTTGGAAGGTGGTCTCCTGTGCAGTGGGAAGATGACGTTCGCTAAATGTTTCCGATGGAAAAAAATTCCTTAAAATTTGCACTTCCTCACTCGATTGTACTCGGGAATTGGTCAGCGCGATCCCAGCACAGCACATTGACAGCAAATTTGAGTGCAATCAACGATAACCGATGGAATCGCGTTGCAATTCGAGGCGGCAAACCGGCCCTATAAATGTCCATTTGAACTATAAATCCATTAAATTGCTCAAATAATAGCATCACTTCTTTCTCGTAATTATAGCCAATTTTCTCGAATAATATCCCCTATTTTGTAAACGAAGAGAGTACAACCTCGCCAGTTCATCCTCAACCCCTTCTTCAGGAGATGGCGCATTGACTGAGTGTAAGCGGCATGCATAATGAGTTGACCAAGCCTCTTTGTCGCCACAGTCGCAGTACCCCCCGCCCATTGAAGTGTGCATCTGACAAAATGTATCAAATGTTGCTTTGATTAAATGCAATCCCATTAATTTGGGGCTTTGGAATTTTCCCTTGGCTCATTTCCATTCACTACTCAGGATTAAGACTTTCATTATAATAGTTGTAAACCTTGTATTTGTGGTTTACGTGTCCCGAGTTTATAAAGCATTCGTAGCAGAGTACACACGTTGAGTCGGTGGCACACTGCTTGCATGTGTAATTCGGCTCTCCATTTTTGAATATTTTTCCACAGATTTGTCCAGACCGCGCCTTTGAGTCATCGATGTCCACTAATTCACGGAGACGACGAAGAGAAATGTCCGGACGACCATCGTCCGCCGGTCGGGACGAACCATCAACACAGAACATGGCGGCCAACGGGTAAAGCACATCGCTTTCTTAAAGTTTTCAAAAATGACCACGCACAAAAAATCAAAACATAAATAAGTCAAATTACCCTAAAGTGCCTACCTATTTTCGCTTCATCAGCGACCGCCTCCCACGGTTTTGGTACGTTTGCAGGGAAAATACTCTGAGAGACAGAAATCCAATGTTTGTAGAGCATCTCTGAGGCATCTGCCCAACATGCTTCACGAGTTAATTTTTGTAATTCATCAATCATTTTAATTCTTAATTAAGAAGAAATTGAAACAACATAAATATGTAATTGTGGAAAAAGCCCAACTGGAAACTATTTGACCTAGATTGAAAAATAATCCCCCAACCTCTAATAATCCCCCACCTCATTCACCAACCCCAATTTTATCACCTTTTTCCACAGGGTAATTGACGAGATGTAACGGGAAAAATGGATAAACTACCTATGCGTGTTTTTCAAGGGCGTACACAGGAATTTTCGGGGGAGGGGCTAAAAGTCAATCTTTAGGGGTGCATTTTTGGGGTTTATTACATGTTTCTTAAAGAATTTTTCCAGAAGAAAATTTTCTCCAAAATCAATTTAGGGAACAAATTTTTGGGTTTTTGATGGTTTGTCAAGAATTGGTCCAAATAAATTTTGCAAAACAAAAGGTCCCCGTTTAACATGTTTTTTTTTGCGAATAGGGAATCATGAGTAGGGCGGCGATTTATATGGATAAAAAATCTCGAAATATGGCCATAAAATATGGATGAAAAATCGCAAAATATGGACAAAAATTGCAAAATATGGACAAAATATGGAGAAAATTTTTTTCAAATATAGCAAAAAATAGGCAAAATTTCCTAATTGAAGTAATAAAAGAAATATAAATTTTTATATGCAAATTAAAGGCATTCAGAGAAAAAAATTTGAAAAAATCGATCCTTACTATTAGGGGGGTATTTTTCGTTTTTATTGCATTTTTGTTAAGGAATTTTTGAAAAATGGCGAAAATGGAAAAAATATGGATTATAAAATGGGCTCTAGAAGCTCCAACCAAAGCTAAAAATACTATTTATGGCATTTAGAAGCCGTTTCAAGTGCGCAAAAAAATATGGATTCCATATTAATCGCCGCCCTAATCATGAGAGAAGCCCGGAAATAGCATCATTTCGAAAATTTTACAATTAGAGCGACTTTTTAGTCAATATAAATCAATATTTTGGCTTTGAGAATAAATCAATATTTCGCCATTTTTTTCATAATAAATCAATATTCTAGTCATTTTTCTTGAGAAAAATGTATTTAGGCATTTTTACGAAAATTTTTGAAGAAATTCAATATTTCAGGCACTTTTTCCCAAAATTTCTTCTAAAAAATGCATAAAAACGACAAAATTTGACCCTAAAATCAAAAAAATTTTCAAACCAAAAATGCACCTCTAAAAAATGACTTTTTTTTTGACCAAAATCCACCCCCAAAGATCGACATCTTCCCTAAAAATGTATTTATACTTTTTTATAAATTTCCAAAACATGTGAAAAATAGTACATTTTCCATTCTGAGAGAAAAATTAATAAAAAATGACGAATTTTGAAGGTTTTTACGCCTAAATTGACTGGATTTTGTCAATTTTTGCACATTTTTAGTCCATATTTGTCTCGATATCGAGTATCGACTCGAGTTTTTTGGGTCTCGGGCTCGAGTCTCGCGTATTTAGTCTCGATTTTTCGAGACTTTTGTACACCCCTAAAGATGGCCTTTTTGGTGAAAATTCATTACAGAATTCTGAGCTTAAATATTTAAAAAATGCATAATTAATAACTTTTGAACAATGTTTATCCATAAATCTTTTGTGGCTTAGTGCGTTAAACTCTGTTTTGTATTTCCCTTATCTAGAGGTCCTATCCCCGTGTGGAACATCCTTTTTATTCTTTTAATTAAATAACTAATTACTCTTTTTTTACAGATTCTTAGTCAAAAAACAAAACACATCACGCAGAAAACCTTATATGGTTATTTTTTTTACCAATTTAGTTCTAAAGATGGTGTGCCCCCCCCCCCATTTTTCATAAAATAAAATACCGTGTTTTTAAAATTTTGGTTGAAAAATCTTAACAAAACGAGTTAAAATTCAAAATTTTCCGACCCCCCCCCCCCAGAAGTAAAGCAGAATTCTCAAAAAAATTTTCTTAATGCAATAAAAACGGAAAATTTATCCCTAAAAACCGAACATTTTTTCTATCAAAAACGCAATGAAAAATACACCCCCTAAAAACAAAAATTCTGGGCACACCATCTTTACTTTTAAACCGATTATTTTTAGTCAAAATCTAGATAAAAATAAAAATTTTACGAAAAAAGTCTCGATATCGAATATCGACTCGAGAAAAGTCTCGGGTTTTTTGGGTCTCGGGCTCGAGTCTCGAGGTAAAGTATCGGGCTCGGGCTCGAGTCTTGAGGTAAAGTATCGGGCTCGGGCTCGAGTATCGAGAAATTTTGGGTCTCGTGCAGCACTAATGCGCATGCACATAAAATGAAAAAATATGCACATAAATTTTTCCAAATTCAATATAAAATTTCCCAAAATTCTTCAAATTCATTCATCACTGGTTAAAATTTCAGATGAGATACATTTCCAAATTTTCAAGTGAAATACTCAAGGCAGTTCAAAAAGAATTTTGAAAGCAGAATTTAAAAATTTTCATTTTTTGGTGGCAGAATTTTTTGTCGCGAAAAAGTCAATTTTTTGGGGTGAATTTTTTGAAAATTTTTAAAAAGTCGATCTTTATGGGTATATTTTTCGTTTTTATTGCATTTTTGTTAAGGAATTTTTGAAAAATGGCGAAATATGGATTAAAATGGCGAAAATGCCAAAATATGCACATAAAATTCGTTCGATCCAATTCCGCAGCCAAGCGGATTTTGTCTTTTTTGGTGGCATTTTTGGCTTAAAATGCGAAATATGGATGAAAAATATCGACATAAATCGCGAACTGGAATAAAAATCGGTCCTAGAAGCTTCAAATCAAGCTAAAAATGTGTTGTTCGTGCATTTCAGTGCATCCCCAGTTCGCAAAAAAAAAAAATGGATTTCCATGAGTTTCCGAGCCCTACATAACAATTTCGATTTAAATATTAGTCTATAATTATTGTTTTATATTTGTTGAAAATGTCTTTGATAAATTTATTGAAGTGATTTTACATTGTTTAATAACGGGCCCGTGTTTTTTGCCTAACACGGGTTTACACGGGCTACGGGTTTTTAGACCGTGTTGCCCTTGCCCGTGTATGTCGGTAACACTTGCCCGTAGCCCTTGTGAAATATATTTGTTTTTCTTTATTAGTAATATGAAACAAAATCTGATGGACGTAAACAGCAGGAGTAACCTCAAATATTTGAATTCCTCGTTCGGTGTGCGATCACTATTAGAGCTTATGGCCACCAACTATCAAGACTTATTGATGCCCCAAGTTTTAGTGCGGCATGACTGACAGCTTTACGTGCGAAATGCCTCGTCAGATTGTCAAAGGCCGCAAACATTTTCCACAGTACACAATCAACATCACTTCAGTGAATGCCGACGGTCGCTGAAGTCTTTCTTGTTGAACGTTTTGCTCAAAGACCACAACGACAAACGGGCGCATGAGAAATGGCGCAATTTTGTGTCATCCGAACGCTATCGGATGTCGAAGTTGGTGGTGGAAAATGGAGAAATTGGATTGACATGACAACGCGTATTTGGAGTATCGTTGGGCTTCCATACACAAAGTAGGGTCCGGATTTTTAGGGTTTTACATTTTTTTTTACGAATAGGATTTGACGAGAGAGGAAGCACAGAAATAGCATTCAATTCGAAAAATTTTTGAATTAGATCGACTTTTTAGTTCATAAAAATCCCTATTTCGGCCTTTTTGAGAATAATCCCTATTTCGCCGTTTTTGCGTTTTTAGTCCCTATTTTGGCACTTTTTCACAAAAATTTAAGAAAAAATGCAATATTTTGGGCATATGAAACTGATAAAAGGGAGGAATGGCGACGAAAACGTAAAGAATCAGCGCAAGACCGCGCCCTGAAAATGCACGAAGTGATTAAAGGTCAAAAAACTCACATTTTCCCATTAAAATTCGTCAAAAATGCAAATTTTATGAAATTTTGGTATTTTTCAAAATCTTTTTTTTTTCAAAATTCTCCTAACTCCACCAACTTTCGGTTAGAGTAAGCTGGGGATGCTAAAAGCATGTCTGCAAAATTTGGTCACGAAATACAACCTCTGAGCTGTGTTACCTGGCCTCAAAAATTTAGTAAAATTCAATGGCGAGGATAGGATGTCTAACATCACTCTGTCTGCCGCGTTACTAGAGTTTGTCTGTTAATTTGTTTAAATGAATTTAGCGTTATGATTTGCACAAATGATTTATGTCGCATTTTTTCGTAAATAATCGGTTAATGACCCCCATGATAGATATTTTCTGAAAAAATTTTTGTTTTTGTTATTTTTATAAATTTTACAAAACATATAAAAAAATATTATATTTACAATTGTAAGAAGAAAATTAATTAAAGAATGATAGATTTCAAAGGTTTTCACGCAAAAATTGACTGGATTTAGTCAGTTTTAGCACATTTTTTTAGTCCCTATTATAGGTCCCTTTTTCACGTTTTTTTGTCACTAAAAATCCGGACCCTAGGCATAAGTTATGATCCTTGTACTGAAGTGTCTTTCATGGCGACTTAGTTGTCGAAAAAATAAAACGGAAAGACCAAAACAAGGAAAACGAAAATTTTCAAAGTTAAATTAAAAAATATATTCACTTTTGACAAATTGTTCACCAAAATACCATTTCTTGATCTCCTCCACTCACGTGGAAGGATGGGAAAGGTTTTTTTATTCCGGGGGTTCCAATATTTGCTGCTTTAAGTAGCAGCTTTTTGATGTTTTTGAAAGGCCGATGCTGGTTTTGATGTTTTTTGGAGCTTTGCGGGTTTTTTGTTGTTTTTGGAAAATAAATGAATAAAACAAAATGCACATATTTTCATATTTGACATATATTTAATGGAATTTTTTGGAGGGTTTGGTCAGACTGCGCCGTCGAAATATTTAAAAATGTGGTTTGTTCCGTATGAAATTTGCTCTAAATTTTGTTGAACCAAAAATTCTCAAACTTCCGATTTTAACAAAAAACGGGGAAAAAGCCAAAAACAACGAAAAACGGAATTCCGCGAACCCGATTTTGAAATCAGTTGAAATTTAATACGGAGGGCAAAAAGCTTGGGTTATCCAAATGATAAATTTTTTTAAATTTGTATGGCCATTGGGCGGCTTGTGGGATTAAGCTCCTAAATTTAATACAACAAACAATACATTCGATTTGCTTCAATTCCCAATCATTTTAAAATTAATATTGAAGGTGAAAATCAATATCAAATCAATTTTTTGTGTGCGTCATTTATTTTTCAATTAATCCATTGTTTCTCTCCTTTTTTTTGTAAGAGATTTGAATTTAGTAAACATAATTTCTCTGGAAGGAGCGTTAGAAAAGAAGAAAAAGAAGAAGCGCCCCCTACCTATACATTTTTTAAACCTCATTCTCTGTATTTTTTCCCGATGATTCTGTGCTTTTCCTAAGGCAAGGCACAGGGGAGGGTGCCTCGCAAGACAGACGACCTTCACGCGGTGCGAGGCGTTAGTACTTATTCAGCGTAGCGCTGAATAAGGAAGCCAACAGTCTGTCCTCATTTCTCAAAAAAAAAAGATTGAAATATGAACGAATGAATAATGTACAACAATTAAAAATGTGAAGTGAAATAATGTAAAAAATACATTTACTCATCTTAAATAGGCACTAAAAATCCAAAAATTCAAAAGGCACTAAAATTCTGCCAATTTCTCTTAAAATTTGTAAAATGCACAATGATATAAATAAATCACTACACGCCTTTCTAAAAGTAATTGCATGAATCTCGTTGACACTTTTGGTTATCCCGAATCCCCGCAATTTTCAAATCCAAACGCCAATGCATCCACCAAGCGGAAATGTTCGATTTAATCAAATAAAACCACCTCAGTTTTAAACACAAGCGCTTCCAAATGAATTTTGCTAAAATAATATAAAAAACTAATTTTAAAATATTTAAGGTTAAATAAATAATTTGAATATGTGTCAAAATATCTTCTAATACTAAAGTTGCACGGGACCGGAACCTCTGCCGGGACCGGTCGGAATTTCCCGGGTTTTTGGAATCCCGGACCCGAGGCCGGGACAGGAATTCCCGGTCTATCCCGACCGGGGAAATACACCCTTTAAGATGGATGGACTTGCCAAAAATGTACTCCTAATGATGGGATTAGTCAAAAAAAAGAAGAAGGCCTACCGATCCCGTCCAACCCTATCTATAAGCGGCACTCACATAATATTGATTGAATGCTTTTTTAGCTTTTTGGTGATCAGAAGGCCAAAATGATTGGCGGACGTCTCAAATTTTTTGGCTAACTCTAAAGTGAAGGGAATTGAATTTGTGTCATCCAAAAGATTGGCAACATATGACGAATTGGTGTCGATTTTAGCAGCCTCTAAAATTTAAGAGACTTTTTAGAAGCTCTAAAAATCCTAACTTTGAATCACCAGTGCACCAAAAGCGTATAAAGCATCGCATAAAATGAGGTTTTTCGATTTTGTTACGCTTTCGCTGTCTGTCCCGAAATCGAACAAAAGATTTTTCTGAAATTTGACCATCCGATCGAAAATGGCATTTTGGTTGCGTCGGTTGTTGAATTCTTCAAAAATTGCACTAATTTTTTGCTCACATTCCTTTACCTGCTGCTGATCGGGTTTGTCGGAGGTGGGGGGTATTTTGCTAATCAGTTCTTTTATTTGGGAAGAATTTACTGAAATAGCGTCATTACATTAACATGAATTAATTAATTATTCCAAAATATTTTTTTAATTTATTTTAAATATGCAAATTACCCAAAATTTTTGAATTTAGAATTTCCAATTTAAGTGTAAGTTTTGTGTTGAAAGTGTCGTCGACCTTCCACAGAAATCTGGCATTACGATTAATGCTTTGGTGCAAATTGCCAATGTTTTCGTTGCTAAATATTTAAGCAAATAATATTATTTAATAATTTTCTATACCGCCCCATTTCCGAATGGAATTCCCCCGCCTGCGAACTGAAAACTTTGGCCAAATATTCATATTCCAGCATTGCGTTCTCATCCAGGCCACGACTTTCGAGCAGCGCTTTTCCCATTTTGCTTCCATTAAAAATGCCTTTGGCATTTTCGAGAAAAGTGTCCAAGGCTTTGGCAATAAATTTGCAGATGGCTAAGCCAAATAGCTGTGGATTTGCCTTGAGTAAGTGTTGAATGTTTTGGAAATTAAGCAATTAATGTAAACCTGCAAATGTTCAACTGCAATTTTGTCCATTTGATCAAAAAATGATCGTTGGCTTACGAGCTGCGCCCTTTCTTCATTCTTTTCTTTTAAATTCTCTTGGAAACTCTCTGATACGAACGGATTTATCTCGAAGCATTTGGCAATTTCCAGAATGTCACCGCAAACATATGTGCCAAAATTATACATTAATTCTGCCAATAATTTAATTTCCAGCGGGTTTTCTGAATCGAAAAAATTATAATAATTTTAATCAATTAATTTAAATTAATTAATTATAATATTAGTTATATTGAGAAGGCTAATTTTCATTCCAATTATGGTATTTAGGTAGTTTTTAATAAAAATTAGCACCGGACCGTAGCCAATGATCCCCCCCCCCCCCACCGGTAAAACCCAAATAAGTTTTGGCCAACTCGTTTTTGTCTATATAAACTAATACAAAATAGAAAGAGCGCAGACAGTCAGAAGGTTAGTGTGCCCATACTTATAACACACAATTTGTCCCTCCCCGCCCCCCATCCAAAAATGTGCCAATGTAAGATAAAGCAAAAGGCATGGTAGTAATTGTGACTGTTAATACATTCTCGGGCAAGAATAGTTAATTAATTAACCCAATTCGTCCAATTTTAGTTTTCCAAGTTTTCTAGCCGCGTCGGACTGCAGTTGCCACAAGAAGTCTTGAGGAGCTGAGGCCACATCGAAGTTGCCAGGGCTAAATTAATGAATAATTCAATTTTTAAAAAAGCAAAGCTTTCGTATTTTTAAAAAATAAATTGGGCACTTAATATGATTATTAAATTAATTTTTACACGGAATTCGCTAATTCATCAAAAGTAGCAGCCAAAAGCTCATATTTGTAAAATTCGTTTTCGTTCAGCTCTCGACGGGTCTCCAACAGCATTTTATCGCGGCTGCTATTTTCTAACAAATACCGGGCTTTGTGTACAAATGCTTTGAACACATTGGCTGAATTGTTTAAATAAAGAAATAATTCCAGCTTCCGGTGATCTGATCCGGACAAAAAGAAGAAGCATTGGACACGGATGGATTTGATCAAATTCGTCCGTCCGGCTATATGGGGGAGGGGGACTCTGCGCAAGCACTCATTGCCCATCATCCCTTTCTCGAGAATGGTTTTCTCAGACCCGCCAAAATGAAAGCCCACAAATTATGTTCTCACCAGCAAAGTGGCCAATGGCTTTTCCGATCAGTTTGGGGTCCTCCGATCGTACTGTCCGCGCCAAAAACTTATTCAAATTATCGAACATTTTTGCGCCGAATGACTTTTTTTCTAATTCCATCTTTCGGCGATTGACTTCCGAATAAAATGTTTCCAAAAGTTGAGGCTTTGCACTAAAACAATTGGTAAAACTGGACAAATCACCACAATAATTGGCCGAGAAGTCAAGCAGAAGGTCGGCCAAATATTTCACTTCAACCGGATCTTTAAAAATATTACTTTTGTACGTTAATTTAAATCCAGTCAAACCGTCGAGCGAAGCATCGCTGAAAACAATGAGAACAGTGCAACAAAATAGCAACTTTAGCATCTTAAACAAAAAAAAAAACTAAATTGAATACAATAAAAGTAAAGTGAATAATTATTAAAAAGCGCAAAAATATAATATTTTTGAATTATTGTAAAGTTAAGGCAAATGAATTTATTGGCTTAAAATATTTTCCATGAAATCGATGCGCAAATCATTGCCTTTGTCTTTATTAACTTACGCATCCTTACAATGACGGCATGGATTACATTAGCATCGATCGATTGTTTTGTAGCGCTGTAATGAAAATAAAATTTATAATTTTATAAATTAAAATATATAAAATTTGGCTTTATTCTTTTGCACTAATGGGAATGAAAATTTTGTTTTATATTTCAATATTTTTTTTGACATTTATTTGTGCGCAATTCAAACAAACAGAAGAAAGCCAATCGAAAAACGGGAGATTTTTGAGTCGGTTTTGGAGGAGTTCAATCGTGCGCAACAATTGCACAACATGAAGCCAAAGTTGAATTGTGCCAATAAAAAATGCCGTTGTGATACGATGTTTAATATGTAAATAAAATATCGCAATACAAAACATTTTGTTCACAAATCTGCTTCGCATATTCATTTTCCGTTGGTTTTAAATATGAAAAAAGTGTATTGCCTTTTACGGGGGACGAGTTTTGCGAGTCGGGGATTGGTTTGAAATTCGATGACCGGATAAACTCCGTCCCCCCAAAAAACCCCGTACCCGAATCCCCGTCCCCGTACCCAAATCCCCGTCCCCGTACCCGAATCCCCGTCCCCGTACCCAAATCCCCGTCCCCGTACCCAAATCCCCTTCCCCGTACCCGAATCCCCGCCCCCGTACCCGAATCCCCGTCCCCGTACCCAAATCCCCGTCCCCGTACCCAAATCCCCGTCCCCGTACCCGAATCCCCGTCCCCGTACCCGAATCCCCGTCCCCGTACCCAAATCCCCGTCCCCGTACCCAAATCCCCGTCCCCGTACCCGAATCCCCGTCCCAGTACCCGAATCCCCGTCCCCGTACCCAAATCCCCGTCCCCGTACCCGAATCCCCGTCCCAGTACCCGAATCCCCGTCCCCGTACCCGAATCCCCGTCCCGGTACTCGAATCCTCGCGTGAGCAATCGCTTATTGGAGACATCCAAGACACTGACAGCTCAGAACAAACATTTGAGAGTGATCTGCTCCCGGATCTTCTGACTGCCACAGTCCGCTCAAATGCTCGCCCGCGCCATTAATCTCTTTTTAATATTTATTAATTGCGCATTGCTTCTTTTTGTTAGCCTGCTTAATAATGTTTTTGGTTTATGTTCGCTGAATAAAGCAAATTAACTAAAGGAGGATTTTGACGATTTGCGCGCAAAATTCGCGCAGATTTGCTGAGGTTTTGTGTGATCCGCGAATTTGAAAAGGAAAAAAGATCATTTGTTTTACGTCAGAAACGCGTTGTGTAGAGAGAGCCATCAACAACGCTTAGGGGGAAGTCCAGGCTTATATAAACGAACGATGTCACCCGGTCATTCATTAAATCATTCAAAATAACAAATAAACACAATAATTAAATATTAAAGCTTTTTAAATACAATCAGACAAATGTATTCAATTCTTTCTGTTCTTATTCTTTTCGTTGTTGCCGTGTTGTCTGTCCTGGTAAAAGCCGATCCCGAACCACGTAAAACTTTTAACCAAATTTATAATTACGCGAATTGTATCGAATTTAGGTTGGGGAGGATGGCGAGGCGGAGGCGGCGGTTGGCGCGGAGGTAAATGTTTTTAAATGTTTATTTTATTAATTATTTTAAAGGTGGCGGCGGCGGTGGATGGCGCGGAGGCGGCGGTTGGCGCGGCCGCGGGGGAGGCTGGGGAAAATGAGACGGACGGCGGCGCCGTTACTGATGAATGATTGGAATTTGGGGAGTTGGTTAGTTCTTTGCCATTTTAGAACAATTGTCGCTTCTTTCAATATAACATAAAGTTTCTTATAGTCCATATTTAATTGTGTGATTATTGTATATATATCGACCAGAAAAAAATAAATGGCACCAACTCAAAATAAAGGCCAACTGCTCCATTTATGGTCGCTCGCATTACTGGGCTCTGTCACACGTCACGTCATCGGGGACCTCGAACATGCCGAACAGGGAGGGGAGGGAGGGAGGGGGCTCTGTCACACGTCACGTCATCGGGGACCTTGAACATGCCGAACAGGGAGGGGAGGGAGGGAGGGGGCTTTGTCACACGTCACGTCATCGGGGACCTTGAACATGCCGAACAGGGGGGAGGGGAGGGAAGGGGGCTCTGTCACACGACGTCACGTCATCGGGGACCTCGCATGCCGAACAGGGAGGGGAGGGAGGGAGGGGGCTTGTCACACGTCACGTCATCGGGGCTCGAACATGCCGAACAGGGAGGGGAGGGAGGGAGGGGGCTTTGTCACACGTCACGTCCGGGGACCTTGACATGCCGAACAGGGAGGGGAGGGAGGGAGGGGCTTTGTCACACGTCGTCATCGGAGACCTCGAACATGCCGAACAGGGAGGGGAGGGGGCTCTGTCACACGTCACATCGGCGGGGACCTTGAACATGCCGAACAGGGAGGGAGGGAGGGGGGCTTTGTCACACGTCACGTCATCGGGGACCTCGAACATGCCGAACAGGGAGGGGAGGGAGGGAGGGGGCTTTGTCACACGTCACGTCATCGGGGACCTCGAACATGCCGAACAGGGAGGGGAGGGAGGGAGGGGGCTTTGTCACACGTCACGTCATCGGAGACCTCGAACATGCCGAACAGGGAGGGGAGGGGGAGAGGGGGGGGGGAGCTGTCTTCAACTCACACAGCTAATAATTCAGAGGATTGGATGCCCCAAAAATGGCGAAGGCGATTTCTTTTGCTACTCATTTATTTATCAAACTGATGGCACCAAATTGTGGGATATCTCCGGGTCAGGGTATGGGTGAAATATGTCCAAATATTAGTAATACTCGAGACCTAAATTTGCCGAGACTCTCGCGCATTATTACTATCGGATAGCACATATTAGGTATTTAATTCATTTATTCTTCTGATTCGTAGAAACATATTTATTTAAATTGCAAATAATTCATTCATAAAACAATCATTTTAATAAGGACAAATCTGCAGATATTGTTGCAACCTTGGTTCTGAAAAATAACAGCTTTGTGTGTGAATTAAAGTTAAATTTATTTTTGAAAACGATAATATTTTAGAATAAAATATTAATTAGCCTCCCCCCCCCCTCTGGCTATATAATTAATTCAGTGTCATCGTCCGCCAAACCTTTTTTATGGCGCTAAGAGGCCAATTTATTGGTATTATGCAGGCAGTGCTAATTGCCTCATCGGTGGGTGGGCAATTGACTTACATTTGTGCGCCTTTACCCTCCAAAATTGTCGTTCATTTTTTATGCATAACGCAAAATTTTGAGAGGGTATAACCTGAAAATGACGCGGGCGGACACTTTTAAAAATGGTTAAAGGCTTTGAACCAATTTTTGACCTAAAATATTGCCCTTATTTAAACTGGCCACTTTTCTGTTGCCTCTACAAAATATAAATACAATTTAATTGACTGTTTGGGGGTAATGAAACAAATCGTTCACACCTTTTTGTCTGGCATTTTCTTGAGTCCCTCAAATCAATCGACCAAATGACAATTCCACCAATTACTTCGATACATTTGATCGGCTGTTTTTGTCTAAACGATCGCTCTGGTCACTCTTGGATAACCCTAATCAACCAATTCCAATTCCCCCCCCCCCCAATTCCATTTATAATTTAACCGCCTGATCGGACGGAATACATTTGGGGGAGTTTTGGAGGGGAGGCTGTGTTTGGTTGGATCGTCTCGGATGGTCCATTCTGCTCCTACGGACCTGCGCGGACGTACAACCAACCGGTTTGAGGAGGCGTCGCTGGCGGTGGCACCATAATTCCATATTCTGCATTTCGCTGGAGGCATCGAAAGTTTGTGCAAGTGATCCCCCGGGGGATGGTGTGCATTTCAGTCAAACCCGACGGGGCATTGATATTGTTTGTGCATTGTATTTGCTTCTCCGTTTTGAAAATGATGGAAATTGTTGAAGCCAAAGTTACCAAAAAACGAAACAAAAGGTGAAATTTGGGCATTATCATTAATATTTGTATTATTTAAGTTCCTCTAACTTTTAAATAATTTAATAAATATTTTACAAATTAAAGAATTTAATAACATTCATTGGTGCTTTGTGCATTAATTTCTTTCGCCACAAAAATTTGTACCTATTTCTATTTTCCCTATTTTCATTTTAAAAGTTCATTTTTTGTTCTCTGCAAATCCCTAGCTTTGAATGCTACAAATAATTGAAGCGATTAGTAATTTTATGTTTCGTAAAATCACTTAATATGAATAAATAACACATAATAAAGGCCCGGATATTGGTGCCCGTCCACCGATGTGCATTTTATGTGTTCCACAATGAGACAAAATGTGTTGATGGGTGGGGGGTGGGTGGGGGGGATGATCTGATCTGATGATGACGATGGACGTTGGGGAGCCGTCCATTGGTCGGTGGCACTCAATTCGGTGTCATCATCGTTCTCAGAGCAGCAGATCATTTCGCGCTCATAACATCCGTTTCGATTAGCCCCAATCAAATTGAAACAACGGAAAATGCATAAAGAACATTTTCTGACATTTTTACTAATTTTATTATAAATATATAAATCATTTCACCATTTTGGTAATAACATTTAAAACAAATTTAAATTACCAATTTTCTCTGTTTAAAAAAATGTTTCATTTCGATCGCTTCCCACCAAAACCAATCAAACAAATTCAATTCAATTCAAAGCATTCTCTGATCAAAATGCATTTATTCCCCTCCCCTCCCCTCCCCTCCCCTCCCCTCCCCTCCCCCAACCAACCAACCAACCTAAACCAAACATTCAAAGCCCCCCCCCCCCGCTGTGAGGGGGGCACTCACTCACTGTACTCGCAGCCCATCCCTTTTGGTGCCCATCGGCGGCAGAGATTGACCCCTTTAAATTGTCTGGTGGCATTTTTTTTTAATTTTTTTGTTTAAATTCGGTGGCTTTTCTGCAATATAAAAGGCGTCAGTCATTTGTCCGTCAAAAGAATTGCAATGGACAAAATGGGTAAAATTGATAAAAAAAAGCCAACATTTAACAGCGCTTTGAGGCAAACAATTCATTTATTAATTTATTTTAATTTAAATAAATCATTTTATTTTCAGTGATTTTAATGTCTGTGTAATAATTTCTCTTTGAAATCCACGCGCATTTATTTTTATTCTTTCAACAAAATGCCGATCCAAAAAAGTGTAAGCCATTTTTTGAATTTACTTATGTCCTATTTAGGCCATATTTAGTTCAAAGAAATTTTAATTTTTTTAAGACGGCCAGTTTTGCGCCGGAATTTATCTTATGGGCCTCAAAAGTCGCAATTTTTTCCAATTTAATTTATTGCACGGCGTCCGAAGGCTCTCCTCAATGCAATTTAGGCCTTAAAATATTTAGCATCGAAAATGGAAAGGTAAATAATTCCGATTTTGATAAATTAAATAAACTTTAATTATGTTTAATTCCCAGGCAATTTGTGCCCCAATAGCGCCGTTTCAATGCGTCGAGTCCTGCGAATGGATTGACAGCGATGGGAATGGCGGCGGATGTGAGCAAAGGTCCGGTGGCATTTCAAAATAAAATAAATTAATTCTATAATTATTAAATAAAAATGAAAAAAGTTCGGACTTTTCAAAAACCTGCATTCGAAAAAACATAAAAATGGCAAATTATTAAAACAATAATTAAAGACAATTTTGTGCATTTCCTTTTTTCAGCTCGCATTACACGGCCTTCCGCGGGAGACGCACTTATTTGTCGGGAATTGTTCTTTCGGAACAAAGTTTCCTGCTGCAGTGTTGCGCTTCTTTGGCCACTTCCGTCGAATTAGGCAAATCCAATTAAAGCCTAATTTACTTTAATTAAAAAGCAAATGAAATCAAAATTTGGCATTTATTTTCAGACCACGACCAACAACCGTTGTGCCATTGGGCTGAAGAGATTGAAACTGTTGTTGACCGACCGAATATGCGCTTTGAAAAAGTGCTGGGCCAAATGGAATATTACCGAAGTGTCAACCAATTTATACATAATTAATTTCACATTTTGAATATGTCCAGATTTGCGGACTGTGCGCTATGGTCGAAGTGCCATTAAATTGCGGGCGGAAGTGTGCCGTTACAGCTCGGAAAGGAGCATTTGTGAGAGAAATGTGCATTCATTCTCTCGCTTATTTTGTTTATTTTTGTTTATTTTAATTATAAATATAAATAAATAATATTTTAGAAAATGTCGCGCGATGACTTCCACAAATATTCCCTTCTTTTGTTGCGCCTTCAGAGAACGCGCGAATTTATGCAATTGAAAACCAATCTGTTGGAGGCAAATAACAGGCAAATGCATCCGCTAATTGAATAATTGAAGAAAGAAATAATAAAAAACAATAATTTAAATTAATAAGCAACATTTAACAAATTAGTAATTACAAAATTGCGTGAATTATGTAATGTTTTTCCTTCAAATTCTTAAGAAAACTTAACGTCGGCTCTTCAGTCGCAAATGACGCGAAAGAACACAAAAATAACCACCGGTTTGGACCCATTTTAAATATTATTTTTGCAAAATTAAATCGGTGCAATTTTAAGGACGGATCAGCGCGCAATATTCAGAAACCGAACAAATTCAATTGGAATTAGCCGAGGTATTTATAAATTATAATAAAATTGCATTATTAGGTCATTTAAAAGAAAGTTTTTCGGCAGACGAACAAATTTTGGTGAATGGCGAAGTTTTTGGCGATGTGTTAAACGGGCCAAAAGTGGGAGCAAAAAATGTTGAAACGTTTGGCAGACGCTTTTGGGGAGAGAAGGAGGAAATTGGTAAAATAACCTCAATTAGTGTAAATTTGAATTAATTTAAACAATTAATCACAAAGTAACTCCGTCAATAATTCTCTTCGCAAATTCGTCGTCAACTCAAACGACGCCCTTTTTGACGAGTTATAAGACGACAAAAACAATTTCAAACAAAATAATGTTGAACAACACTTCGCCAACAACGCTATCAACAAGTAAAAAATATTATAAATTTAAATATTTGGGGAAAACTTTCAGAACCTTTCTTCATAGAGTCCGTCGACAGAATGCTCTTCAACGACCCCCGGGGGAAAAAGGCAGGGCACAGTGTCGCAACTTTGTCTCAAAAGGACGGAAGTGAACTTCCGGCGGTACAAAAAGCAGAAAAGTGAGGCACAAAGAATTGGCATTTTAATAATATAAGTAATATACCAAATACATTTAATTTTCTTTAAATTCTTAAAAAAAAGGATTTAAAACAAAAATTTGTTTCCAGATACAGAATTAGCAAAACGGAACCAATTGGCTCGATGCACAACCACGATGTCGCCATCGGACCGCATTTGGCCACCCGACGTATTCGATACCCCCCGCAGTTTGTGGATCAGAGAATAGTCGACTTCTATCAAAATAAATGTTATTTTTAATATTTTTAAAATTAATTATCCAACTTTTTGGATTTCGGAAATGTCCGTGCATTTTTTGAGTGAAGCAAATAAAGCAAAATTTTTGCAGCCTTTGCGCGATCCCCCGAGGCGTGGAGAATGGGCTGGCCAAAAGGGCAACGGCGGCGCCTTTGGCCCGTTTTGGCCACCAATACAACAAAGGTATTTTTTGTAAGTTTTGGCATTATTTTTAATTAATAAACAAATTTCCCATCGATTGATTTTGAATAAATTCTTAAAAAAAGGGCAAAAGCTAACAAATTCTTTTAGGAATTGGTCGCAGCAAACACTGACCAAAAATGGGCGAATGAAGAAAATTCGGCGGAAGAATTGCGAGGAGGGCAAATTCGGAGCGGAAGTGCAGGAAAAAGTGGGCCCAAATTGCATTTGACAAATGCAATTTCGAATGCAACAACAAACATTCTGCAACAAAATGTAATATTTAAATAATCAATTAAATCTAATTAATTTTAGAATTTCTTTAAAATCATTTTAGCAAAATTTTATAAAAATTCGTGCACTTTCTCCAACCGGCCCCAACCTTCCTCCATTTCGTCGAGAATTGCGCATCAAAAAGTTGAGCCAATATTCAAATTCAATGGGAAGAACAAAGCCGGGGGGCTTTTTGGGTGTAAGGCGATGGCCTGCCGTGGAACGATCAGAAAAGGTGATTAAGTTTAATTAACTAATGTTTTTATTTATTAATTGATCAATTCAATTATTTTTATTGTTGTTTTAACTTTTAGCAATCAGCCTCAACGGGCGGAAGTGCCTCCGGTGCTGGTGGGTCATTTGCATCGGCCGAACCGTTTGAAGAAGTTGGCCAAACACTCCCAACTTTGTCTCCCGTCCTTCCAAATGCTTTGCCTCAAATTGCGACTCATTCGCTGGAAAGGGCCCCGCAATTTAAGGCATTTACAATTAAATAATTAATGTTTATAAATTAATAAAATTGCATTTATTACGAAAGAGTCCATTTAAAGTTCGTTTCGCTCGTTGAAAGGCCGTCAGAATATCAATCAAAACATTTTGTTGGCATGGCAAGTCGTGCCGAAGGCCGGCTTCTGGAATGTTGCCAGCAGCAATCGCCCGGCTGCCGTGCCATCTGCCGAAGGGACGTGAATAAAGAGCAGGCAACGGCACTTTTATTTTGTTTTATGCAAAAAGTTAAAATAAAATGTTAAAAAATTGGAGTTGTTCAGCCAAAAAAATGCGAGAGATTTGTGCCGATTCAGACAATTTCGGCAATTCCATTAGCGATGTTTGGCATTTGGCTTTTTTTTGGCAATTCCTAATTAATCTTAATAATATTCAATTATTTTTGCAATTTAATCAGACTTTGAACATGTCCCAAATGCAGGTGAAGAAAGTGATGGTCTCCGGCCAATGCCCTCCGGTCACAATGACAGGGTTAGACATTCAAATTAATTTTAAAAATTAAATTATTCAGCGTCATTCAATGCTTTCCCCGCTTTTTCAACATTTCATCCGTAAGCAAATGTTGCGCTCTACGAAGCAAATTCGGCGGAAACGGAGCAAATTCGCCGACAAAGACACAAAATTTGCCTTTGCAATGTTTGGGGTGCCGTTTTTTTAAATTAAAATTAACGGTTCGGGTCAATTGAGCTCCGCCGATTGGGCGCCAGAGACTTTTGGACTTTGAATTTTGATTTAGAAAATTAAAAATACCACCAAAAAGATAACTTTTACGTCACATTAACTCGTAGGAACAAAAATTGCCCATTTTTTCAGTTTATGCGCTCCGAATTTCCATTTGACATTTGCCCATTTGGCGTGCGTTGAACACATCGAACACATTTTGAATTGTTACCGAAACCTTTTGGAGGACCTTTCAGTGGACAATAAAAACCTCCGGCCGCAGAAGCAACAGCAAAAGGCGACCGACGACGCTTTGTCTTCACACCCTTTTTTGGACAAATGACCGAAATTTTTGAAAATTAATTTAAATTAATTATAATTCAAATGTTTACATTATTTATTTCTATAAAAACTGAAATGTATGATGAAAATCTTATTATGAGTACAACTTGAGAAAATGCAAAAACTTCTGAATTGTTTAAATATTTTTAAAATAATTTATTTCAAAATTTCAATTAATAAATGTATGTTAATTAATAGTATGTATTTTATACAAATAACACACTCCAGTCCAGCTGCTATGTGTATATAATTTGTAAATAACATTTAAAAACGTGGATTTTCTGCTTTTCTCGACGACATAAACAATATTCGATTTTTGTTGAGAATATTGCAATTTTTAATAATAATAAAGCACACGATAATATATTATATTTAAACTTTGAATAAATATCTTTTATTTAATAAAATTGGATTATGCTTCCAACGTTTGCAGCATTTATTCCAATTCTTTTTGTTTGTGCTATGGATCGAAGTAAAAGTTATATTTTTAATTTACAATTTTTAACAATCTTTCAAAATAAATGATTTTAGAGAACCCGGACAAACCGACGAACAATAAAAGTGACATATTGTCAACCCATTCGCAGCAATTGGACGAACTGGGCTATTTGTATTCAATTGGCGAAGATGAAAAGGTTTAAACATTTCGCTTTTAATTTTATTTCTTTAAATTGAAGAAAACGCTGGACGAAGAAATGTGGGAGGCGATTTTGCATGTCCAACGGTTCGATTTGGGCAAAATTCGGACAAAAAATTGGCAATGCCAAAAAGTGAAGAAAATTTATTTGGCAATTTGTAACGAATGGAAAAAACGATGGACGAGCTTGACAGTGTATTTGTCGTATTATAGCGAATTTGGCAGGAACAAAGTCGGGACGAAAATTATAAAAACATTGAAAAAGGAAAAGAATATGGACAAAGAATTGTTCAGAAAAAAAATTTCGGAAAAATTTGGTTAAATTATTTTAAATTTATAAAATTCATAGAGCCCGGCGGAAATGTTAATTGAGGGTTTTCCTAAAACTAATTCCCACTCGAAACAGAGCATCTTAAATATACAAAAATAAAAAGTCTCAATGTATAATTAAATTAACTTTTATTTTAGAGGAAATGAGAATGCTCGACCATTTGGCGCTTAAGCCGCACTTCAAAGCGTGCGCGGACGGGTCGACGATAACATTCACTGCGGCAATTGACCAATGTTTGGCCGCTTACAAATTTTTGTTTTCGGTGCGAAATCGAAAATTTTGCCAAATTTACAAATTTTTGTGTGCCAATAATGACGCGCTAAATGATGCACAAATTCGGCCGCCGTTTGAATTTGTGAACGAAAGGGAATGCATTTTCGTGAATGAGTGGGTCCGGGCCTATAAAAGGGCCAAACATTTTGAGGACAGCGACCCGCGCCTGGCGGCCAGACAATTGCTGTCTTCGATTGTGCCGTTGGTCGAAAACGATGAGCCAATTCCGCCGGAAACGCTCAAAATGATTCCTTTGCAAATAATGTCAGCGACATATCGGCGGGCAGTTTAATCAATCTCTACATATGTGCTTATACAAAATTATATGTAAAGCATTTGCCTTATGTCATTAAAACATATATTTATAAATTTAGTGCAAATTTTGACTCAATTTCAAAATTTCGGCCATATATTTTCTCAAAATTTGCATTTGAAACAAACTCCAACATGCACCTTCTTTATCAGAGTGATCAACTTTTAGTGACATTTGTAATTCAGAAGAAGAAAAGGAAAAGGCACAAGAATCAAATTTGTAATCTTTGCATAAAAGGAAAATTGTGTTCTGAAAGGACCAAAATTGTAGTGAAAGTAGAGCCCGGAAAAATAACAGGAATGGGAATCCCACACTTTTCCCGCGGGAATCCCGTTCCCGCCGGGCTCTTAGTGAAAGGCTAATTTTGTTCTCATTCGTCCGCCCAAGTTTTGCCAGAAAGTGTCCAAGTTTTGCCAGAAAGTGTTCCAAGTTCTGCCAGAAAGTGTCCAAGTTTTGCCAGAAAGTGTTCCAAGTTTTGCCAGAAAGTGTCCAAATGTCAGTCCTCCCCCGTCCGCCATTGTCACTATAATACTTCGTGCAACCCCTTCGACTCGCCGCGTTTCAATAAGGGATTTGTGCCTTTGGGACTCGCTCCTTGCGTGACCACGTTCTGTTGCCTCTGGCGATTGTTGCTTCCGGCCTCGCTTAGTTTCTTCGCAGCAACATTCATCTGCATGGCAGCCGTCCCTCCGTTTTGCCTGAAACGTGGCAAAAATGTAAAGTTCAAATTAACGTATTAGCCACCCCAATTCTGCCATCTGCCTAATCACAATCATTTCCCATTTTTAGACAGTTTCAAAAGTTGTAAAAGTGATATAGTGAAGAGAGAGGACTTCATAATGAGGACATAATGAGATCATTAGATCATAAAACGAGAAAGCTTGGGAAGTGGCCGTCTCAATCGTCGTGTAAAAAAGGAAATTGTGATTTTTAAATTATATTTTAAAAAATATTTTTCCAACCCCCCCCCCCCCCCCCATTACCATTTTTCTTTGGCTTTTTCCCGCTTTTTATTGTGCTGTTGCTCTCCCGCTTTGATGAATTGCTTCACAGCGTTGTTCTGTTGTATTACTTCGTTCACTTTTTTTTTGAAGAGTCCGTTCAATTCGTTCATTTCATCTTCGTTGAAAATCGGCAAAAATTGAATGCCCGCATTGTTTGCCACAAATCCATTTTGCTTTTTAAAAGCCTCAATTTGCTTCTCGTGTTTTGGATTCGTACTATTGCCAAGTTTTACCTGATAAGGCATTTCTTTAAATGTTAAATTCCTTCATTAAATATTATTTTAAACCATAAAAAAGAAATTAAATTATTTGTCTTTGTACTGAGAAAAGGTTTTGAGACAAAATTGGGTAATTTTCGCTTTGGCGACCCATCAAAAGGACAAAACCTCCATTTTTAAATGACACAAAGTATGGTTTCTGATTTATTAGCATTAAATTAAAAATAATTAAAAAATTTCAATTTTTAACCGTACCTTGACCATTTCCTCCAACACTGCGGGCGATGAGCTCATTTCGGAAATTAAATTTGCCGTCGTTTGCAGCGGATCCTCGTCGACGGGGCCGGCTTTTTTATAGATTATTCGATGCGCAATTTCTTTAGCCAACGCCTTTAATTTACAAAATTAAATTATTTTAAATCATTTTGCTATTATTGGTTATTGATTCAAATTTATCGTTTTCTTTTACAATTTTCCAACCTGGAAATTTTTGCGTTCCTCCTCATGAAGTTCTTCCGTAATTACCCGGTTAATGTTCACCATATTCTTAACCCATTTCGAGAATAATGATGCCGTATTCTCTTTTTTGTCTGTTTTCTGTTTAATCTTTGCCGAGGATCCTGCGGTATTCTCTTTTTGGTCTGTTTTCTGTTTAATCTTTAAGTCCTCCTCCTCTTTCTTCACAATTTCATCCGCAAAATACGAATAAATGCTAGTGCCAATCACGAAATAGGCGCGCAGGGTGTTCATGAACAGATACTGGTACAGGTTGGAGTCCACCTGACTGTCCGCGATAGCATCTTTTATTGACACCTAAATTGGATTGACTCGACCTCGCTAATTGGATCTAAATTAATACAAAATCATTTTTGTTAAATTAATGCCAGATATCGACGTGCCCTTTCTTGTTTGCCTTCACTCTCCTCAGCCTCTTCCACACCATCGACGGGTTCCATCTAAAAAATGAATGTTTTTTATGTTATAAACTTTAAAAAGGCTGCCATTTCTTTGTTTCCGCCGTCCTCTTCGGCGTCCTCTTCCTTTTTAAACACTCTTTTCGCCGGCAATTTATTCTCCTCCAACATTTTCTTGAAATTTTCGCCCTGTTTAGTGGGCAATACGACATCTCTCAGAATCAGACTCCAACTTTTCTTAGCAAAATATCTAAAAATTGTTAAATTGAAAGCATCCTTTATTCCACCTTTTGAGTACTATCTACCAACAAAAGAATTCATCTCAAATTTACGAATATTGAAAATTTCTCACTCTCCGACTGCTATCCAACCGGCCCACAACATCGCGGCCGGCGGATTGGCGACGAACATAGCGACGGGCACGGCAAACGCAAAGTCTGGCAGAATGTCCATTGCGGCGTTGGCCAGACCCTCCTTGAACTCCTCCAGCGTCCTCGGCAGGCTGAAGCCCGCCGAATCCGGGTTAATAATTCCAGTCAGCGACGCCTGCGTCCATTCGTCCCGCGTGTGATTAACATCGGCAAACTAAAACAAATACACAAAAACATTTATATTATAAAATAAAATAACCCGTTGACCAAAAAAATCACCCCAAAAATCATTGCCAACAGTGCGCTCGTCTTCGGCGGAAGTGTTTTAATCTTGTTGGACATGGAGCATATACTCCCGTACATTTGGTGGCCAATTTTATGCATTGCATTTTTGACGGCATCTACGGTGACGGATTTGCTAGTCAATGACATTGGCACGTGGACGAGTTGTTGCGCGTTTGGGGGCAATTTGTCGAGGCCGAAGAGCATTTTCGACTTGACATTTTTTATGCACGTCTCTGACACTTTCCACTGCTGCTTCAGTGTCTCCGTCGCCATTGTTCGGAATTGCTCAAAGCTATGAAATTGCGGCGCATGCGAAACATTTTGCACAATTTTCCCCAAATTTCCTACAGAAAATTAAAAAATTGAATATATTTCAAAAGATTTAATAAATTGAAAATACCAATATTAAATCAAAATCTGAAGTCTCCTTTTTGCTTTTCAAACCTTACCCGCATTTTTCACGGGTCCCGGCACTTTGTTGGCCTTTTGCGCTGCGCTTTCAACCACTTTTTTGAAATTTCCCCGAACGCCCGTTTTTATCGCCTGACCGCCGACGCGAAGAGCTTTTCCTGCTGCCGTCGAAGCATTCATCGCTTCATTCGATGGCACTTTCAAATAGAAAATTACAGCACATAAAGCGCAAAAAGTTCCAGAATACTTGAACATTTTGTCAACGTGTCTTTAAAAAATAAAATTAATATAAAAAATCGTTTTAATTTTGCTGAGAGACTTGGACCCAATAAATCTTAGTCCCGTTCTATTTAAGATTTTCGGAGTTAAGCTCAAAGGATTCGTTTCGTTGAAATGTGTGTGTCCCCTTTGATTATTATAAAAATAGAATTTGAATGAGCAGATTTAACTATTATATTATTGGCATATATTTATTCGCAAGAAGCATTATAATAAAATTTCTAAATGTATTCATTGCATTTATAAACATTACACTCAAATTGCACTTACATTGCCATGTTGGTAATGTCACGTTGGCAATGCCACGTTGGCAATGCCACGTGTGGCCGGCCTGCCTTTGCCATTCGCCGACCGACTCATGGCGAGCAGAAAAGAATGACTGATCAACTAAACTGTCCATGCCACAAGGACAAGCCGATAATAAATCAATGCCAAACTCAGAAATAGTCGGGAAATTTAAACTTTATTGAACTGAGCTTGATGGCCTAAACGACTCAAATAGGAAAAGTTGAACGATTTGAACAAAAGTGAATGTAAGAAGTGAGCGATCGCAAAAATAGGGAAATTGTTTTTTAACCATAATTCTAATCGCCGGATTCTGAAAAGCGGTCGGTTCCACTTGGATTCCGCCGGCCAGAGTCGGATCCGGTTTCGCGTACTGTAATTCTTACGGTAGATCACAAAAATTACCCGCCGGTACAGCGGCGGCCCCCCCCCCCCCACCTCCGCCAACCAATCCCCGGCTTCCCCTCAATTCTTAACAGACAAACCAATCCCCGGCTTCCCCTCAATTCTTAACAGACCAACCAATCCCCGGCTTCCCCTCAATTCTTATTAACAGACCAACAATCCCTTCTCAATTCTTACAGACACCAATCCCGGCTTCCACTCAATTCTTAACAGACCAACCAATCCCCGGCTTCCCCTCATCTTAACAGACCAACCAATCCCCGGCTTCCCCTCAATTCTTAACAGACAAACCAATCCGGCTTCCCCTCAATTCGTAACAGACCAACCAATCCCCGGCTTCCCCTCAATTCTTAACACAAACCCCCGGCTTCCCCTCAATTCTTAACAGACCAACCAATCCCCGGCTTCCCCTCAATTCTTAACAGACCAACCAATCCCCGGCTTCCCCTCAATTCTTAACAGACAAACCAATCCCCGGCTTCCCCTCAATTCTTAACAGACAAACCAATCCCCGGCTTCCCCTCAATTCTTAACAGACCAACCAATCCCCGGCTTCCCCTCAATTCTTAACAGACAAACCAATCCCCGGCTTCCCCTCAATTCTTAACAGACAAACCAATCCCCGCTTCCCCTCAATTCTTAACAGACCAACCAATCCCCGGCTTCCCCTCAATTCTTAACAGACAAACCAATCCCCGGCTTCCCCTCAATTCTTAACAGACCAACCAATCCCCGGCTTCCCCTCAATTCTTAACAGACCAACCAATCCCCGGCTTCCCCTCAATTCTTAACAGACAAACCAATCCCCGGCTTCCCCTCAATTCTTAACAGACAAACCAATCCCCGGCTTCCCCTCAATTCTTAACAGACCAACCAATCCCCGGCTTCCCCTCAATTCTTAACAGACCAACCAATCCCCGGCTTCCCCTCAATTCTTAACAGACAAACCAATCCCCGGCTTCCCCTCAATTCTTAACAGACCAACCAATCCCCGGCTGCTTCCCTCAATTCTTCAGACCAAACCAACCGGCTTCCCCTCAATTCTTAACAGACCAACCAATCCCCGGCTTCCCCTCAATTCTTAACAGACCAACCAATCCCCGGCTTCCCCTCAATTCTTAACAGACCAACCAATCCCCGGCTTCCACTCAATTCTTAACAGACCAACCAATCCCCGGCTTCCCCTCAATTCTTAACAGACCAACCAATCCCCGCTTCCCCTCAATTCTTAACAGACCAACCAATCCCCGGCTTCCCCTCAATTCTTAACAGACAAACCAATCCCCGGCTTCCCCTCAATTCTTAACAGACCAACCAATCCCCGGCTTCCCCTCAATTCTTAACAGACCAACCAATCCCCGGCTTCCCCTCAATTCTTAACAGACAAACCAATACCCGGCTTCCACTCAATTTTTAACAGACCAACCAATCCCCGGCTTCCCCTCAATTTTTAACAGACCAACCAATCCCCGGCTTCCCCTCAATTCTTAACAGACCAACCAATCCCCGGCTTCCCCTCAATTCTTAACAGACCAACCAAATCCCCGGCCCCCTCAATTCTTAACAGACAAACCAATCCCCGGCTTCCCCTCAATTCTTAACAGACCCCAATCCCCGGCTTCCCTCATTCTTAACAGACCAACCAATCCCGCTTCCCCTCAATTCAACAGACCAACCAATCCCCGGCCCCTCAATTCTTAACAGACCAACCAATCCCCGGCTTCCCCTCAATTCTTAACAGACAACCAATCCCCGGCTTCCCCTCAATTCTTAACAGACCAACCAATCCCCGGCTTCCCCTCAATTCTTAACAGACCAACCAATCCCCGGCTTCCACTCAATTTTAACAGACCAACCAATCCCCGGCTTCCCCTCAATTCTTAACAGACCAACCAATCCCCGGCTTCCCCTCAATTCTTAACAGACAAACCAATCCCCGGCTTCCACTCAATTTTTAACAGACCAACCAATCCCCGGCTTCCCCTCAATTCTTAACAGACCAACCAATCCCCGGCTTCCCCTCAATTCTTAACAGACAAACCAATCCCCGGCTTCCCCTCAATTCTTAACAGACCAACCAATCCCCGGCTTCCCCTCAATTCTTAACAGACCAACCAATCCCCGGCTTCCCTCAATTCTTAACAGACCAACCAATCCCCGGCTTCCCCTCAATTCTTAACAGACCAACCAATCCCCGGCTTCCCCTCAATTCTTAACAGACCAACCAATCCCCGGCTTCCCCTCAATTCTTAACAGACCAACCAATCCCCGGCTTCCCCTCAATTCTTAACAGACCAACCAATCCCCGGCTTCCCCTCAATTCTTAACAGACGAACAACCAATCCCCGGCTTCCCCTCATTCTTAACAGACCAAACCAATCCCGCTTCCCCTCAATTCTTAACAGACCAACCAATCCCCGGCTTCCCCTCAATTCTTAACACCAAACCAATCCCCGGCTTCCCCTCAATTCTTAACAGACCAACCAATCCCCGGCTTCCTCAATTCTTACAGACCCAATCCCCGGCTTCCCCTCAATTCTTAACAGACCAACCAATCCCCGGCTTCCCCTCAATTCTTAACAGACCAACCAATCCCCGGCTTCCCCTCAATTCTTAACAGACAAACCAATCCCCGGCTTCCCCTCAATTCTTAACAGACCAACCAATCCCCGGCTTCCCCTCAATTCTTAACAGACCAACCAATCCCCGGCTTCCCCTCAATTCTTAACAGACCAACCAATCCCCGGCTTCCCCTCAATTCTTAACAGACCAACCAATCCCCGGCGGCTTCCCCTCATCCTTAACAGACAAACCAATCCCCGGCTTCCCCTCAATTCTTAACAGACAAACCATCCGTCTTCCCCTCAATTCTTAACAGACAACCAATCCCCGGCTTCCCCTCAATTCTTAACACCAAACCACCCGGCTTCCCCTCAATTCTTAACAGACAAACCAATCCCCGGCTTCCCCTCAATTCTTAACAGACCAACCAATCCCCGTCTTCCCCTCAATTCTTAACAGACAAACCAATCCCCGGCTTCCTCCCCTCAATTCTTAACAGACAAACCAATCCCCGCTTCCCCTCAATTCTCAGACCAAACCAATCCCCGGCTTCCCCTCATTCTTAACAGACCAACCAATCCCCGGCTCCCTCAATTCTTACAGACCAACCAATCCCCGGCTTCCCCTCATTCTTAACAGACAAACATCCCCGGCTTCCCTCATTCTTAACAGACCACCAATCCCCGTCTTCCCCTCAATTCTTCAGACCAACCAATCCCCGGCTTCCCTCAATTTCTTAACAGACCAAACCAATCCCCGGCCCCCTCAATTCTTAACAGACCAACCAATCCCCGGCTTCCCCTCAATTCTTAACAGACCCCCCCGCTTCCCCTCAATTCTTAACAGACCAACCAATCCCCGGCTTCCCCTCAATTCTTAACAGACAAACCAATCCCCGGCTTCCCCTCAATTCTTAACAGACAAACCAATCCCCGGCTTCCCCTCAATTCTTAACAGACCAACCAATCCCCGGCTTCCCCTCAATTCTTAACAGACCAACCAATCCCCGGCTTCCCCTCAATTCTTAACAGACCAACCAATCCCCGGCTTCCCCTCAATTCTTAACAGACCAACCAATCCCCGGCTTCCCTCAATTCTTAACAGAAGACAAACCAATCCGGCTTCCCCTCAATTCTTAACAGACCAACCATCCCCGGCTTCCCCTCAATTCTTAAGACCAACCAATCCCCGGCTTCCCCTCAATTCTTAACAGACCAACCAATCCCCGGCTTCCTCAATTCTTAACAGACCAAACCAATCCCCGGCTTCCCCTCAATTCTTAACAGACCAAAATCCCCGGCTTCCCCTCAATTCTTAACAGACCAACCAATCCCCCGGCTTCCCCTCATTTAACAGACCAACCAATCCCCCGGCTTCCACTCAATTTTAACAGACCAACCAATCCCCCTTCCCCTCAATTTTTAACAGACCAACCAATCCCCGGCTTCCCCTCAATTTTAACAGAACCAATCCCCGGCTTCCCCTCAATTCTTAACAGACCAACCAATCCCCGGCTTCCCCTCTTCTTAACAGACCAACCAATCCCCGGCTTCCCCTCAATTCTTAACAGACCAACCAATCCGGCTTCCCCTCAATTCTTAACAGACCAACCAATCCCCGGCTTCCCCTCAATTCTTAAGACCAACCAATCCCCGCTTCCCCTCAATTCTTAACAGACAAACCAATCCCCGGCTTCCTCAATTCTTAACAGACCAAACCAATCCCCGCTTCCCCTCATTCTTAACAGACCAACCACCCCGTCTTCCCCTCAATTCTTAACAGACCAACCCAATCCCCGGCTTCCCCTCAATTCAACAGACCAACCAATCCCCGGCTTCCCCTCAATTTTTAACAGACCAACCAATCCCCGCCCCCTCAATTCTTAACAGACCACCAATCCCCGGCTTCCCCTCAATTCTTAACAGACCACATCCCCGGCTTCCCCTCAATTCTTAACAGACCAACCAATCCCCGGCTTCCCCTCAATTTAACAGACCAACCACCCGGCTTCCCCTCAATTTTTAACAGACCAACCAATCCCCGTCTTCCCCTCAATTCTTAACAGACCAACCAATCCCCGGCTTCCCCTCAATTCTTAACAGACCAACCAATCCCCGGCTTCCCCTCAATTCTTAACAGACCAACCAATCCCCGGCTTCCCCTCAATTCTTAACAGACCAACCAATCCCCGCCGGCTTCCCCTCAATTCTTAACAGACCAAACCACCCCGGCTTCCCCTCAATTCTTAACAGACAAACCAATCCCCGGCTTCCCCTCAATTCTACAGACCAACCAATCCCCGCTTCCCCTCAATTCTTAACAGACCAACCAATCCCCGCTTCCTCAATTCTTAACAGACCAACCAATCCCCGGCTTCCCCTCAATTTTAACAGACCAACATCCCCGGCTTCCCCTCAATTCTTAACAGACCAACCAATCCCCGGCTTCCCCTCAATTTCAGACAAACCAATCCCCGGCTTCCCCTCAATTCTTAACAGACCAACCAATCCCCGGCTTCCCCTCAATTCTTAACAGACCAACCAATCCCCGGCTTCCCCTCAATTCTTAACAGACCAACCAATCCCCGGCTTCCCCTCAATTCTTAACAGACAAACCAATCCCCGGCTTCCCCTCAATTCTTAACAGACCAACCAATCCCCGGCTTCCCCTCAATTCTTAACAGACCAACCAATCCCCGGCTTCCCCTCAATTTTTAACAGACCAACCAATCCCCGGCTTCCCCTCAATTCTTAACAGACCAACCAATCCCCGGCTTCCCCTCAATTCTTAACAGACCAACCAATCCCCGGCTTCCCCTCAATTTTAACAGACCAACCAATCCCCGGCTTCCCCTCAATTCTTAACAGACCAACCAATCCCCGGCTTCCCCTCAATTCTTAACAGACAAACCAATCCCCGGCTTCCCCTCAATTCTTAACAGACCAACCAATCCCCGGCTTCCCCTCAATTCTTAACAGACCAACCAATCCCCGGCTTCCCCTCAATTCTTAACAGACCAACCAATCCCCGGCTTCCCCTCAATTCTTAACAGACCAACCAATCCCCGGCTTCCCCTCAATTCTTAACAGACCAACCAATCCCCGGCTTCCCCTCAATTCTTAACAGACCAACCAATCCCCGGCTTCTTCCCCTCAATTCTTACAGACCAAACCAACCCGGCTTCCCCTCAATTCTTAACAGACCAACCAATCCCCGGCTTCCCTCAATTCTTAAGACCAAACCAATCCCCGGCTTCCCCTCAATTCTTAACAGACCAACCAATCCCCGGCTCCCTCAATTCTTAACAGACCAACCAATCCCCGGCTTCCCCTCATTCTTAACAGACCAAAATCCCCGGCTTCCCCTCAATTTTAACAGACCAACCAATCCCCGGCTTCCCCTCAATTTAACAGACCAACCAATCCCCGGCTTCCCCTCAATTCTTAACAGACCAACCAATCCCCGTTCCCCTCAATTCTTAACAGACCAAACCATCCCCGGCTTCCCTCATTCTTAACAGACACCAATCCCCGGCTTCCCCTCAATTCTTAACAGACAACCAATCCCCGGCTTCCCCTCAACTTAACAGACCAACCAATCCCCGGCTTCCCCTCAATTCTTAACAGACCACCAATCCCGTTCCCCTCAATTCTTAACAGACAAACCAATCCCCGGCTTCCCCTAATTCTTAACAGACACCAATCCCCGGCTTCCCCTCAATTTTAACAGACCAACCAATCCCCGGCTTCCCTCAACTTAACAGACCAACCAATCCCCGGCTTCCCCTCAATTCTTAACAGACCAACCAATCCCGCTTCCCCTCAATTCTTAACAGACCAACCAATCCCCGGCTTCCCCTCAATTCTTACAGCAACCAATCCCCGGCTTCCCCTCAATTCTTAACAGACCAACCAATCCCCGGCTTCCCTATTCTTAACAGACCCAATCCCCGGCTTCCCCTCAATTCTTAACAGACCAACCAATCCCCGGCTTCCCCTCAATTCTTAACAGACCAACCAATCCCCGGCTTCCCCTCAATTCTTAACAGACCAACCAATCCCCGGCTTCCCCTCAATTCTTAACAGACCAACCAATCCCCGGCTTCCCCTCAATTCTTAACAGACCAACCAATCCCCGGCTTCCCCTCAATTCTTAACAGACCAACCAATCCCCGGCTTCCCCTCAATTCTTAACAGACCAACCAATCCCCGGCTTCCCCTCAATTCTTAACAGACAAACCAATCCCCGGCTTCCCCTCAATTCTTAACAGACCAACCAATCCCCGGCTTCCCCTCAATTCTTAACAGACCAACCAATCCCCGGCTTCCACTCAATTTTTAACAGACCAACCAATCCCCGGCTTCCCCTCAATTCTTAACAGACAAACCACCAATCCCCGGCTTCCCCTATTCTTAACAGACCAAACCAATCCCCGGCTTCCCCTCAATTCTTAACAGACCAAACCACCCCGGCTTCCCCTCAATTCTTAACAGACCAACCAATCCCCGGCTTCCCCTCAATTCTACAGACCAACCAATCCCCGGCTTCCCCTCAATTCTTAACAGACCAACCAATCCCCGGCCCCCTCAATTCTTAACAGACAAACCAATCCCCGGCTTCACTCAATTTTAACAGACCAAAATCCCCGGCTTCCCCTCAATTTTAACAGACCAACCAATCCCCGGCTTCCCCTCAATTTAACAGACCAACCAATCCCCGGCTTCCCCTCAATTCTTAACAGACCAACCAATCCCCGTTCCCCTCAATTCTTAACAGACCACCAATCCCCGGCTTCCCCTCAATTCTTAACAGACACCAATCCCGGCTCCTCAATTCTTAACAGACAAACCAATCCCCGGCTTCCCCTCAATTCTTAACAGACCAACCAATCCCCGGCTTCCCCTCAATTCTTAACAGACCAACCAATCCCCGGCTTCCCCTCAATTCTTAACAGACCAACCAATCCCCGGCTTCCCCTCAATTCTTAACAGACCAACCAATCCCCGGCTTCCCCTCAATTCTTAACAGACCAACCAATCCCCGGCTTCCCCTCAATTCTTAACAGACCAACCAATCCCCGGCTTCCCCTCAATTCTTAACAGACCAACCAATCCCCGGCTTCCCCTCAATTCTTAACAGACAAACCAATCCCCGGCTTCCCCTCAATTCTTAACAGACCAACCAATCCCCGGCTTCCCCTCAATTCTTAACAGACAAACCAATCCCCGTCTTCCCCTCAATTCTTAACAGACCAACCAATCCCCGGCTTCCCCTCAATTCTTAACAGACAAACCAATCCCCGGCTTCCCCTCAATTCTTAACAGCAGAACAAACCAATCCCCGGCTTCCCCAATTCTTAACAGACCAACCAATCCCCGCTTCCCCTCAATTCTTAACAGACCAACCAATCCGGCTTCCCCTCAATTCTTAACAGACCAACCAATCCCCGGCTTCCCCTCAATTCTTAAGACCACCAATCCCCGGCTTCCCTCAATTCTTAACAGACCAACCAATCCCCGGCTTCCTCAATTCTTAACAGACCCAATCCCCGGCTTCCCCTCAATTCTTAACAGACCAACCAATCCCCGGCTTCCACTCAATTCTTAACAGACCACCAACCAATCCCCGGCTTCCCCTCAATTCAACAGACCAACCAATCCCCGGCTTCCCCTCAATTCTTAACAGACCAACCAATCCCCGGTCCCCTCAATTCTTAACAGACCAACCAATCCCCGGCTTCCCCCTCAATTCTTAACAGAAACCAATCCCCGGCTTCCCCTCAATTTCTTAACAGACCAACCATCCCCGGCTTCCCCTATTCTTAACAGACAAACCAATCCCCGGCTTCCCCTCAATTCTTAACAGACAAACCAATCCGGCTTTCCCCTCAATTCTTAACAGACCAACCAATCCCCGGCTTCCCCTCAATTCTTCAGACAACAATCCCCGGCTTCCCCTCAATTCTTAACAGACCAACCAATCCCCGGCTTCTCATTCTTAACAGACCAAACCAATCCCCGGCTTCCCCTCAATTCTTAACAGACCAACCTCCCCGCTTCCCCTCAATTCTTAACAGACCAAACCAATCCCCGGCTTCCCTCAATTCTACAGACAAACAATCCCCGTCTTCCCCTCAATTCTTAACAGACCAACCAATCCCGTCTTCCCTCAATTCTTAACAGACCAACCAATCCCCGTCTTCCCCTCAATTTCTTAACAGACCACCAATACCCCGGCTTCCCCTCAATTCTTAACCAGACCAACCAATCCCCGGCTTCCCCAATTCTTAACAGACCAAACCAATCCCCGGCTTCCCCCTCAATTCTTAACAGACCAACCTCCCCGGCTTCCCCTCAATTCTTAATTCTTAACAGACCAACCAATCCCCGGCTTCCCCAATTCTTAACAGACCAACCAATCGGCTTCCCCTCAATTCTTAACAGACCAACCAATCCCCGGCTTCCCCTCAATTCTTAACAGACCAACCAATCCCCGGCTTCCCCTCAATTCTTAACAGACCAACCAATCCCCGGCTTCCCCTCAATTCTTAACAGACAACCAATCCCCGGCTTCCCCTCAATTTTTAACAGACCAACCAATCCCCGGCTTCCCCTCAATTCTTAACAGACCAACCAATCCCCGGCTTCCCCTCAATTCTTAACAGACCAACCAATCCCCGGCTTCCCCTCAATTCTTAACAGACCAACCAATCCCCGGCTTCCCCTCAATTCTTAACAGACCAACCAATCCCCGGCTTCCCCTCAATTCTTAACAGACCAACCAATCCCCGGCTTCCCCTCAATTCTTAACAGACAAACCAATCCCCGGCTTCCCCTCAATTCTTAACAGACCAACCAATCCCCGGCTTCCCCTCAATTCTTAACAGACCAACCAATCCCCGGCTTCCCCTCAATTCTTAACAGACCAACCAATCCCCGGCTTCCCCTCAATTCTTAACAGACCAACCAATCCCCGGCTTCCCCTCAATTCTTAACAGACCAACCAATAATCCCCGGCTTTCCCCTCAATTCTTAACAGACAACAATCCCCGGCTTCCCTCAATTCTTAACAGGACAACCCAATCCCCGGCTTCCCCCTCAATTTTAACAGACCCCAATCCCCCGTCTTCCCCCTCAATTCTTAACAGACCAACCCAATCCCCCGGCTTCCCCAATTCTTAACAGACAAACCAATCCCCGGCTTCCCCTCAATTCTTAACAGACCAACCACCCCGGCTTCCCCTCAATTTCTTAACAGACCAACCAATCCCGGCTTCCCCTCAATTCTACAGACAAACCAATCCCCGGCTTCCCTTCCATTCTTAACAGACCAACCCAATCCCCGGTCCCCTCAATTCTTAACAGACCAACCAATCCCCGGCTTCCCCTCAATTCTTAACAGACAACCAATCCCCGGCTTCCCAATCAATTCTTAACAGACCAACCAATCCCCGGCTTCCACAATTCTTAACAGACCAAACCAATCCCCGGCTTCCCCTCAATTCTTAACAAGACAAACACCCCGGCTTCCCCTCAACTTTCCTAACAGACCAACCAATCCCCGTACCTTCCCCTCAACTTAACAGACAACCAATCCCGGCATTCCCCTCAATTCTTAACAGGACAACAATCCAATCCGGCTTCCCCTCAATTTTAACAGACCAACCAATCCCCCGGCTCCCCCCTCAATTTAAGAACCACCAATCCCCGGCTTCCCCTCAATTCTTTAACAGGAACAACCAATCCCCGGCTCCCTCAATTCTTAACAGACCAACCAATCCCCGGCTTCCCCTCAATTCTTAACAGACAACAATATCCGGCTTCCACTCAATTTTTAAACAGACCAACCAATCCCGGCTTCCCCTCAATTAACAGACCAACCAATCCCCCGGCTTCCCCCTCAATTTTAACAGACCAAACCAATCCGCTTCCCCTCAATTCTTAACAGACCAACCAATCCCCGGGTCTTCCACCCTCAATTCTTCAGAACCAACCAATCCCCGGCTTCCCCTCAATTCTTAACAGACAATAACAATCCCCGGTCCTCCTCAAGTTTCTTAACAGACAACCAATCCCCGGCTCCCCTCAATTCCTTAACAGAACCAATCCCCGGCTTCCCCTCATTCTTAACAGACCAACCAATCCCAGCTTCCTCTCATCTTAACAGAGACAACCAATCCCCGGCTTCCCCTCAATTCTTAACAGACCAACCAATCCGGCTTCCCTCAATTCTTAACAGACCAACCAATCCCCGGCTTCCCCTCAATTCTTAACACAACCAATCCCCGTACTTCCCCTCAATTCTTAACAGACAACCAATCCCCGGCTTCCCCACTTTCTTAACAGACCAACAAATCCCCGGCTTCCCCTCAATTTTTAACAGACCCAACATCTCCCGGCTTCCCCTCAATTTTAACAGACAACCAATCCCGGCTTCCCTCAATTCTTCAGACCAACCATCCCCCCGGCTTCCCCTCAATTCTTAACAGACCAACCAATCCCCGGCCCCCTCAATTCTTAACAGACCAACCCAATCCCCGGCTTCCCCTCAATTTTAACAGACCCCAATCCCCGCTTCCACTCAAATTTTTAACAGACCAACCAATCCCCGGCTTTCCCCTCTTCTTAACAGACCAAACCAATCCCGCTTCCACTCAATTTCTTTAACAGACAAACCAATCCCGTCTTCCCTCAATTTTAACAGACAAACCAATCCCCGGCTTCCCCCCAATTCTTAAAGACCAACCAATCCCCCGGCTTCCCCTCAATTCTTAACAGACCACACCAATCCCCGGCCCCGCAATTTTTAACAGACCAACCAATCCCCGGCTTCCCCTCAATTCTTAACAGACCCCCAATCCCCGGCTTCCCTCAATTCTTAACAGACCAACCAATCCCCGGCTTCCCCTTCATCTTAACCAAACCAATCCCCGGCTTCCACTCAATTTTTAACAGACCAACCAATCCCCGGCTTCCCCTCAATTCTTAACAGACAAACCAATCCCCGGCTTCCACTCAATTTTTAACAGACCAACCAATCCCCGGCTTCCCCTCAATTTTTAACAGACCAACCAATCCCCGGCTTCCCCTCAATTCTTAACAGACCAACCAATCCCCGGCTTCCCCTCAATTCTTAACAGACCAACCAATCCCCGGCTTCCCCTCAATTCTTAACAGACCAACCAATCCCCGTCTTCCCCTCAATTCTTAACAGACCAACCAATCCCCGGCTTCCCCTCAATTCTTAACAGACCAACCAATCCCCGGCTTCCCCTCAATTCTTAACAGACCAACCAATCCCCGGCTTCCTCCCCTCAATTCTTAACAGAACCAATCCCCGGCTTCCCCTCAATTCTTAACAGACAACCAATCCCCGGCTTCCCCTCATCTTAACAGGACAAACCCAATCCCCGCTTCCCTCAATTCTTAACAGACCAACCAATCCGCTTCGCCCCTCAATTCTTAAACAGACCAACCAATCCCCGGCTTCCCCTCAATTTTAAGACCAACCAATTCCCCCGGCTTCCCCTCAATTCTAACAGACAAACCAATCCCCGGCTTCCTCAATTCTTAACAGACAACCAATCCCGGCTTCCCCTCAATTCTTAACAGACCAACCTCCCGGCTTCCCCTCAAATTCTTAACAGACCAAACCAAATCCCCGGCTTCCCCTCAATTTAACAGACCAACCAATCCCCGGCTTCCCCTCAATTCTTAACAGACCAACCAATCCCCGCTTCCCCTCAATTCTTAACAGACCAACCAATCCCCGGCTTCCCCTCAATTCTTAACACCAACCAATCCCCGGCTTCCCCTCAATTCTTAACAGACCAACCAATCCCCGGCTTCCCCAATTTTAACAGACCAACCAATCCCCGGCTTCCCCTCAATTCTTAACAGACAAACCAACCCGGCTTCCCCTCAATTCTTAACAGACCAAACCCAATCCCCGGCTTCCCCTCAATTCAACAGACCAACCAATCCCCGGCTTCCCTCAATTCTTAACAGACCAAACCAATCCCCGGTCCCCTCAATTCTTAACAGACCAACCAATCCCCGGCTTCCCCTCAATTCTTAACAGACACCAATCCCCGGCTTCCCCTCAATTCTTAACAGGACCAAACCAATCCCCGGCTTCCCCAATTTAAAAGACCAACCAATCCCCGGCTTCCCCTCAATTCTTAACAGACAAACCAATCCGGCTTCCACTCAATTTTTAACAGGACCAACCAATCCCCGGCTTCCCCTCAATTCTTAGACAACCAATCCCGGCTTCCCCTCAATTCTTAACAGGACCAACCAATCCCCGGCTTCCTCAATTTTTAACAGACCAACCAATCCCCGGCTCCCCTCAATTCTTAACAGACCAACCACCCCCGGCTTCCTCCTCACTTCTTAACAGGACAAACCAATCCCCGGCTTCCCATCAATTTAACAGGACAACCAATCCCCGGCTCCCCTCAATTTTTAACAGACCAAACCAATCCCCCTCTCCCCTCAATTCTTAACAGACAAACCAATCCCCGGCTTCCCCCTCAATTTTTAACAACAACCAATCCCCTGGCTTCCCCTCAATTCTTAACAGACCAACCCATCCCCGGCTTCCTCAATTCTTAACAGACAACCAATCCCCGGCTTCCCATCAATTCTTAACAGACCAACCTCCCCGGCTTCCCCTCAATTCTTAACAGACCAAACCAATCCCGGCTTCCCCTCATTTCAACAACCAATCCCCGGCTTCCCCTCAAGTCTTAACAAGACCAAACCAATCCCCGGCTTCCTCAATTCTTAACAGACCAACCAATCCCCCGGCTTCCCCTCAATTCTTAACAGACCACCAATCCCCGGCTTCCACTCATTTTAACAGACCAACCAATCCCCGGCTTGCCCCTCAATCTTAACAGACCACCAATCCCGCTTCCCCTCAATTCTTAGACAGACCAACCATCCCCGTTCCCCTCAATTCTTAACAGACCAACCAATTCCCCGGCTTCCCCTCAATTCTTAACAGCAACCAATCCCCCGTCGTTTCCCCTCATTCTTAACAGACAACCAACCCCGGCTTCCCCCAATTCTTAACAGACCCAACCAATCCCCGGCTTCCACTCAATTTTAACAGACCAACCACCCCGGCTTCCCCCTCAATTCTTAACAGACCAACCATCCCCGGCTCCCCCTCAATTCTACAGACCAACCAATCCCCGCTTCCCCTAATTCTTAACAGACCAACCAATCCCCGGCTTACTCAATTTTTAACAGACCAACCAATCCCCGGCTTCCCCTCAATCCCGGCTTCCCCAACTAACAGACCAACCAATCCCCGGTTCCCCTCAATTCTTAACCGACCAACCAATCCCCGTTCCCCTCAATTCTTAACAGACCAACCATCCCCGGCTTCCACTCAATTTTTAACAGAAAAACCAATCCCCGGCTTCCCCCAATTTTTAACAGACCAACCAATCCCCGGCTTCCCCTATTATTAACAGACCACCAATCCCGGCTTCCCCCTCAATTTTTAACAGACCAACCAATCCGGCTTACCCATTCAATTCTTAACAGACCAACCAAATCCCCGGCTTCCCCTCAATTCTACAGACCAACCAATCCCCCGGCTTCCCCTCAATTCTTAACAGACAAACCAATCCCCGGTCCCCTCAATTCTTAAACAGACCAACCAATCCCAGTCTTCCCCTCAATTCTTAACAGAAACCAATCCCCGGCTTCCCCTCAATTCTTAACAGACAAACAATCCCCGGCTTCCCCTCTTCTTAACAGACCAACCAATCCCCGGCTTCCCCTCAATTTTTAAAACCCAAACCCAACCGGCCCCCTCAAAACAGACCAACCAACCCCGGGGGCCCCCCAATTTTAACAGACCAACACCCCTTCCCCTCAATTCAACAGACCAACCAACCCCGGCTTCCCCCAATTCTTAACAGCAACCAATCCCCGGGTTCCCCCAACAACAGACAAACCAACCCCGGCCCCCTCAATTCTAAAGACCAAACCCAAACCCCGGCTTCCCCCAACTTAACAGACCAACCAACCCCGGGTTCCCAAAACAGACCAACCAATCCCCGGCCCCCCCAAAACAGACCAACCAATCCCCGGCTCCCCAATTCTTAACAGACAAACCAACCCCGGCCCCCCAATTCTTAACAGACCAAACCCTCCCCGGGGGCCCCCCAACTTAACAGACCAAAACCCAACCCCCGGGGGCCCCCCAATTTAACAGACCAACCAACCCCGGCTTCCCCCAATTCTTAACAGACCAACCAACCCCGGCCCCAACTTAACAGACAAACCAACCCCGGGGGCCCCCCAATTCTTAACAGACCAACCAACCGGCTTCCCCCAATTCTTAACAGCAAACCAACCCCGGGGTTTCCCCCAATTCTTAACACCAACCAACCCCCGGGGCCCCCCAATTCAACAGACAAAACCCAAACCCCGGGGGCCCCAAATTTTTAACAGACCAACCAACCCCGGCCCCCTCAACAAAAGACCAAAACCAACCCCCTTCCCCCAATTCTTTAAAAGACCAACCAACCCCGGCTTCCCCCAATTTTTAACAGACACCAACCCCGGCTTCCCCCAATTCTTAAAAGACCAACCAATCCCCGGCTTCCCCTCAATTTTAAAAGACCAACCAACCCCGGCCCCCCAATTTTTAACAGACCAACCAACCCCGGCCCCCCAACTTAACAGACCAACCAACCCCGGCCCCCTCAATTTTAACAGCCCCAAACCACCCGGCCCCCTCAATTTTTAAAAGACAAAAAAATCCCCGGCCCCCCAATTTTAACAGAAACCAACCCCGGCTTCCCCCAATTTTTAACAGACCAACCAACCCCGGCCCCCCAACAAGACCCAAAACCAACCCCGGCCCCCTCAATTCTTAACAGACAACCAACCCCCCGGCTTCCCAATTCAAAAGACCAACCAACCCCGGCTTCCCCTCAATTCTTAACAGACCAACCAACCCCGGCCCCCCAACTTAAAAACCCAAAACCCAACCCCGGCCCCCCCAAAAAGACCAACACCCCGGCTTCCCCTCAACTTAACAGACAAAACCCAACCCCGGCTTCCCCTCAACTTAAGACCAACCAACCCCGGCTTCCCCTCAAAACAGACCAACCAACCCCGGCTTCCCCCAAACAGACCAACCAACCCCGGGTTCCCCTCAACAACAGACCAACCCCAACCCCGGCTTCCAAAACAGACCAACCAATCCCCGGCTTCCCCCAATTCTTAACAGACAAACCCAACCCCGTTTCCCCCCAAAACAGACCAAAACCCAACCCCGGCTTCCCCCAACAACAGACCAACCACCCGGCCCCCCAATTCAACAGACAAAACCCAAACCCCGGCCCCCCAACTTAACAGACACCAACCCCCGGGGGCCCCCCAACAACAGACCAACCAATCCCCGGGGGCCCCCCCCAACAACAGACCAACCAACCCCGGCTTCCCCCAATTCAACAGACAAACCAACCCCGGCCCCCACAACAGACCAACCAACCCCCCCCCCCCCAAACTTAACAGACCAACCAACCCCGGCCCCTCAATTCTTAACAGACCAACCAACCCCGGCCCCCCCAACAACAGACAAACCAACCCCGGTTTCCCCCAATTCTTAACAGACCAACCAACCCCGGGGGCCCCCCCAACTTAACAACAAACCCAACCCCCGGGTTCCCCCCAAAACAGACCAACCAACCCCGGCTTCCCCTCAATATAACAGACCAACCAATCCCCGTCTTCCCCTCAATTCTTAACAGACCAACCAATCCCCCTTCCCCTCAATTTCTTACCGGACAAACCAATCCCCGGCTTCCCCTCAATTCTTAACAACACACCAATCCCCGGCTTCCCCTCAATTCTTAACAGACCAACCAATCCCGGCTCCCCAATTTTTAACAGACCAACCAATCCCCGGCTTCCCCTCAATTCTAACAGACCAACCAATCCGGCTTCCCCTCATTCTTAACAGACAAACCAATCCCGGCTTCCCCTCAATTTTTAACACCAACCAATCCCCGGCTTCCCCTCAATTCTTAACAGACCAACCAATCCCCGGCTTCCCTCAATTTTAACAGACCAACCAATCCCCGGCTTCCCTCAATTCTTAACAAGACCACACATCCCCGGCTTCCCCTCAATTCTTAAACAGACCAACCAATCCCCGGCTTCCACTCAATTTAACAGACCAACCAATCACCGGCTTCCCTCAATTTTAACAGACCAAAACCAAATCCCGCTTCCCCTCAATTCTTACAGACCAAACCAAATCCCAGGCCTTCCCCTCAATTCTTAAGACCAACCAATCCCCGGCTTCCCCTCAATTTGAACAGACAACAAACCATCCCCGGCTTCCTCAATTTTTAACAGACCAACCATCCCCGGCTTACCACTCAATTTTTACAGACCAACATCCCCGGGCTTCCCCTCAATTTATTAACAGACCAACCAATCCCCCGGCTTCCACTCCTTTTAACCAGACCAACCAATCCCCGGCTCCCCTCAATTCTTAACAGACAAACCAATTCCAGGCTTTCCCCTCAATTCTTAACAGACCAACCATCCCACGTCTTCCCTCACAATTCTACAGACCAACAATCCCCGGCTTCCCATCAATTCTTAAACAGACAACAACCAATCCCCGTTCCCATCAATTCTTACAGACCAACCAATCCCCGTCTTCCCCCTCAATTCTTAACAGGCCACCATCCCCCGGCTTCCCATCAAGTCTTAACAGACCAACCAATCCCCCGGGTTCCCCAATTCTTAACAGAACCAAAACCCAAACCCCGGCTTCCCCTCAATTCTTAACAGAACCAACCCAAACCCCGGGTTCCCCTCAATTCTTAACAGACAAACCCCAAACCCCGGCTTCCTCAATTCTTAACAGACCAACCAATCCCCGGTTCTCCTCAATTCTAACCGAACCAATCCGGCCTTCCACCTCAATTCTTAACAGACCAACCAATCCCCGGCTTCTCCTCAATTCTTAAGACCAACCAATCCCCGGCTTCCACTCAATTCTTTAACAGACCCAACAATCCCCGGCTCCCTCAATGTCCTTAACAGGACCAACCACTCCCCTGCTCCCCTCAATTCTTAACAGACACCAATCCCCGGCTTCCCCTCAATTCTTAACAGACCAACCAATCACCGGCTTCCCCTCTTCTTAACAGACAACCAATCCCCGGGCTTTCCCTCAATTTCTTAACAGGACAACACCACCCCGGCTTCACCTCAATTTTTTAACAGACCAACCAATCCCCGGCTTCCCCTCAATTCAACAGAACCAAACCAATCCCCGGCTTCCCCTCAATTCTTAACAGACCAAACCAATCCCGCTTCCCCTCAATTCTTAACAGACCAACCAATCCCCGTCTTCCCCTCAATTCTTAACACCAAACCAATCCCCGGCTTCCCCTCAATTCTTTAACAGACCAACCAATCCCCGGCTTCCTCAATTCTTAACAGACCAAACCAATCCCCGGCTTCCCCTCAATTCTTAACAGACCAAAATCCCCGGCTTCCCCTCAATCTTAACAGACCAAACCAATCCCCGGCTCTCCACTCAACTTAAACAGACCAACCAATCCCCGGCTTCCCCTCAATTCTTAACAGACAACCAATCCCGCTTCCCCTCAATTCTTAACAGACCAACCAATCCCCGGCTTCCCTCAATTCTTTAACAACAAACCAATCCCCGGCTTCCCCTCAATTCTTAACAGACCAACCAATCCCCGGCTTCCTCAATTCTTAACAGACAAACCATCCCACGGCTTCCCCTCAATTCTTAACAGACCAAACTCCCCGGCTTCCCCTCAATTCCTTCACAGACCAAACCAATCCCCGGCTTCCCTCAACTTTCAACAGACACACCAATCCCCGGGCTTCCCCCTAAATTCTGAACAGACAAACCAATCCGGCTTCCCCTCAATTCTTAACAGACCAACCAATCCCCGGTCTTCCCCTCAATTCTTAAGACCAAACCAATCCCCGGCTTCCCCTCAATTCTTAACAGACCACACCAATCCCCGGCTCCCTCAATTGTCCTTTAACAGACCAACCAATCCCCGGCTTCCACTCAATTCTTACCACCAACCAATCCCGGCCTTCCCCTCAATTCTTAACAGACCAACCAATCCCCGGCTTCCCCAATTTCTACCAGGACCAACCAATCCCCGGCTTCCCATCAATTCTTAACAGACCAACCTCCCCGGCTTACCCCCTCAATTCTTAACAGACCAAACCAATCCCCGGCTCCACTCAATTTAAAAGACCAACCAATCCCCGGCTGCCCCTCAAATTCTTCACAGGACCAACCAACCCCTCCCCTCATTCTTAAACAGGACCAACCAATCCCCGGCTTACCCTCATTCTTACAGGAAACCAATCCACGGCTTCCCCTCAAATTCTTAAAAGACCACCCAATCCCCGGTTAACCTATTCTTAACAGACCAACCAATCACCGGCCTTTCCCTCCAATTTTTACCAGACCAACCACCCCGGCTACCTCAATTATTAACAGACAAACCAATCCCGGCTTCCCCTCAATTCTTCAGCCCAACACTCCCGGCTTCCACTCATTTTTAACAGACCAAACCAATCCCCGGCTTCCCCAATTAGAACAGACCAAACCAATCCCCGGCTTACCCTAAATTCTTAACAGGACAACCACCCCGGCTTCCCTCAATTCGTAAACAGGACAAACCAATTCCACGGCTTCACCTCAATTTAAAAGGACCAACCAATCCCCGGCTTCCCCTCAATTCTTAACAGACCAACCAATCCCCCTTCCCCTCACTTTCTTAACAGACCAACCAATCCCCGGCTTCCCCTCAATTCTTAACACCAACCAATCCCCGGCCCTCCCTCAATTTCTTAACAGACAAACAATCCCCGGCTTCCCCAATTCTGTACAGACCAACCAATCCCCAGGGTTCCCATCAATTCGTACAGACAAACCCTCCCGGCTTCCCCTCAATTCTCTTAACAGACCAACCAATCCCCGGCTTCCCCCTCAATTTTAACAGACCAACCAATCCCCCGGCTTCCCCCTCAATCTTCACAAGCCAACAATCCCTCTTCCCCTCAATTCTTAACAGACAAACAATCCCCAGGGCTTCCCCTCAATTCTTAACACCAACCAATCCCCGGCTTCCCCTCAATTCTTAACAGACCAAACAATCCCCCGGCTTCCCTCAATTCTCTACAGACAACCAATCCCCGGCTCCCCTCAATTCTTAACACGACCAAAAATCCCCCGGCTTCCCCTCAATTCTTAACAGACAAACCAATCCCACGGCTTCCCCTCATCTTAACAGACCAACCAAGCCCAGGCTTCCACTCAATTGTTACAGACAACCAATCCCCCTTCCCCTCAATGTCTTAACAGACCAACCATCTCTCCGGCTTCCACTCAATTTTTAAAGACCAACCAATCCCGGCTCCCCTCAATTCTTAACGACAAACCAATCCCCGGCTTCCCCAAATCTTAAACAGGAACAAACCAATCCTCCGGCTTCCCCCCTCAATTCTTAACAGACCCCAATCCCCGGCTTCCACTCAATTCTTAACAGACCAACAATCCCCGGCTTCCCCTCAACTTAACAGACCAAACCAATCCCCGGCTTCCCCTCAATTTTAACAGACCAACCAATCCCGCTTCCACTCAATTCTTAACAGACCAACCAATCCCCGGCTTCCCCTCAATTCTTAACACCAACCAATCCCCGGCTTCCCCTCAATTCTTAACAGACCAACCAATCCCCGGCTTCCCCAATTTTAACAGACCACCAATCCCCGGCTTCCCCTCAATTTTAACAGACCAACCAATCCGGCTTCCCCTCAATTTTAACAGACCAACCAATCCCCGGCTTCCCCTCAATTCTTAACACAAACCAATCCCCGGCTTCCCCTCAATTCTTAACAGACCAACCAATCCCCGGCTTCCTCAATTCTTAACAGACCAAACCAATCCCCGGCTTCCCCTCAATTCTTAACAGAACCAAAATCCCCGGCTTCCCCTCAATTCTTAACAGACCAACCAATCCCCGGCTTCCCCTCAATTTAACAGACCAACCAATCCCCGGCTTCCCCCTCAATTAACAGACAAACCAATCCTCGGCTTCCCCTCAATTCTTAACAGACCAACCAATCCCCGGCTTCCCCTCAATTTTTAACAGACCAACCAATCCCCGGCTTCCACTCAATTTTTAACAGACCAACCAATCCCCGGCTTCTTCCCCAATTCTTAACAGACAACAATCCCCGGCTTCCCCTCAATTCTTAACAGACAACCAATCCGGCTTCACCCTCAATTCTTAACAGACCAACCAATCCCCGGCTTCCCCTCAATTCTTAAGACCAACCCAACTCCCGGCTTCCCCTCAATTCTTAACAGACAACCAATCCCCGGCTTCTCAATTCTTAACAGACCAACCAATCCCGGCTTCCCTCAAATTCTTAACAGACCAACCTCCCCGGCTTCCCCTCAATTCTTAACAGGACCAACCAATCCCCGGCTCCCCTCAATTTTAACAGACCAACCAATCCCCGGCTTCCCCTCAATTTCTAACAGACCAACCAATCCCCGTTCCCCTCAATTCTTAACAGACAACCAATTCCCGGCTTCCCCTCAATTCTTAACAGACACCAATCCCGGCTTCCCTCAATTCTTAACAGACAAACCAATCCCCGGCTTCCCCTCAACTTAACAGACCAACCAATCCCCGGCTTCCCCTCAATTTTAACAGACAAACCAATCCCCCTTCCCCTCAATTCTTAACAGACCAACCAATCCCCGGCTTCCCTCAATTCTTAACAGAAACCAATCCCCGGCTTCCACTCAATTTTCTAACAGGCCAACCAATCCCCGGCCCCTCAATTCTTAACAGACCAACCAATCCCCGTCTTCCCCTCAATTCTTAACAGACCAACCAATCCCCGGCTTCCCCCCCTCAATTCTTAACAGACAACCAATCCCCGGCTTCCCCTCAATTCTTAAGACCAACCAATCCCCGGCTTCCCCTCAATTCTTAACAGAACAAACCAATCCCCGGCTCCCTCAATTCTTAACAGGACCAAACCAATCCCCGGCTTCCCCTCAATTCTTAACAGACCCAATCCCCGGCTTCCACTCAATTTTTAACAGACAAACCAATCCCCGGCTTCCCCTCATCTTTAACAGACCAACCAATCCCCCGGCTTCCCCCTCAATTCTTAACAGACCAACCAACCCGGCTTCCACTCAATTTCTTAACAGACCAACCAATCCCCGGCTTCCACTCAATTTTCAGACCAACCAATCCCCGGCTTCCCCTCATTCTTAACAGACCAACCAATCCCCGGCTTCCTCAATTCTTAACAGACCAACCAATCCCGGCTTCCCCTCAATTCTTAACAGACCAACATCCCCGGTCTCCCACTCAATCTTAACAGTAGCCAAACCATCCCCGTCTTCCACTCAATCTTAAACAGACAACCAATCCCCGGCTTCCCCTCAATTCTAATCAGACCACCAATCCCTCTTGCCCCTCAATTCTTACAGACCACCAATCCCCGGCTATCCCACTCAATTATTTAAGGACCAACCAATCCCCGGGCTTCCCCTCAATTCTTAAACAGACCAACCAATCCCCCCGTTCCCCTCAACATTCTTAAACAGACCAACCAATCCCCGGCTTCCCCTCAATTCTTAACACCAACCAATCCCCGGCTTCCCCTCATTCTTAACAGACCAAACCATCCCCGGCTTCAACTTAACAGACCAACCAATCCCCGGCTTCCCCTCAATTCTTAACAGACCAACCAATCCCGGCTTCCCCCCTCAATTCTTAACAGACAAACCAATCCCCGGCTTTCCCTCAATTCTTAACAGACAAACCAATCCCCGGCTTCCCCTCAATTCTTAACAGACCAACCAATCCCCGTCTTCCCCTCAATTCTTAACAGACAAACCAATCCCCGGCTTCCACTCAATTTTTAACAGACCAACCATTATTTTATAAGTTTTCTGGAAATTCTGAGAAATAAAATGTTTTTGAATGTTAGCTGTAATTTCTAAGAATTATTTTATAAGTGAAACAATAAAATAAGTTCATTAAAACAAGCTAATTCCCCCATATTAATTCTTAATTTTCTGGAAATTCCTAGAATTAAAATGTTTTTATGAATGTTAGCAGTAATTTCTAAGAATTATTTTATAAGTGAAACAATAAAATAAGTTCAACAAAACAAGCTAATTCCCCCATATTAATTCTTAGTTTTCTGGAAATTCCTAGAATTAAAATGTTTTTATATTCCCCCATATTAATTCTTAGTTTTCTGGAAATTCCTAGAATTAAAATGTTTTTATGAATGTTAGCGGTAATTTCTAAATAAGTGAAACAATAAATTAAATTCATTAAAACAAGCTAATTCCCCCATATTAATTCTTAGTTTTCTGGAAATTCTGAGAATTAAAATGTTTTATGAATGTTAGCAGTAATTTCTAAGAATTATTTTATAAGTGAAACAATAAAATAAGTTCATTAAAACAAGCTAATTCCCCAATATTAATTCTCTTAGTTTTCTGGAAATTCTGAGAATTAAAATGTTTTTATGAATTTTAGCTGTAATTTCTAAGAATTATTTTATAAGTTTTCTGGAAATTCTGAAAAATAAAATGTTTTTGAATGTTAGCTGTAATTTCTAAGAATTATTTTATAAGTGAAACAATAATATAAGGTCATTAAAACAAGCTAATTCCCCCATATTAATTCTTAGTTTTCTGGAAATTCCTAGAATTAAAATGTTTTTATGAATGTTAGCAGTAATTTCTAAGAATTATTTTATAAGTGAAACAATATAATAAGTTCAACAAAACAAGCTAATTCCCCCATATTAATTCTTAGTTTTCTGGAAATTCCGAAAATTCAAATGTTTTTATGAATGTTAGCTGTAATTTCTAAGAATTATTTTATAAGTGAAACAATAAAATAAGTTCAACAAAACAAGCTAATTCCCCCATATTAATTCTTAGTTTTCTGGAAATTCTGAGAATTAAAATGTTTTTATGAATGTTAGACGTAATTTCTAAGAATTATTTTATAAGTGAAACAATAATATAAGGTCATTAAAACAAGCTAATTCCCCCATATTAATTATTAGTTTTCTGGAAATTCTGAGAATTAAAATGTTTTTATGAATGTTAGCTGTAATTTCTAAGAATTATTTTATAAGTGAAACAATAATATAAGGTCATTAAAACAAGCTAATTCCCCCATATTAATTCATTAGTTTTCTGGAAATTCTTAGAATTAAAATGTTTTTATGAATGTTAGCAGTAATTTCTAAGAATTATTTTATAAGTGAAACAATAAATAAGGTCATTAAAACAAGCTAATTCCCCCATATTAATTCTTAGTTTTCTGGAAATTCCTAGAATTAAAATGTTTTTATGAATGTTAGTTGTAATTTCTAAGAATTATTTTATAAGTGAAACAATAATATAAGGTCATTAAAACAAGCTAATTCCCCCATATTAATTCTTAGTTTTCTGGAAATTCTGAGAATTAAAAAGTTTTTATGAATGTTAGCGGTAATTTCTAAGAATTATTTTATAAGTGAAACAATAAATTAAGTTCATTAAAACAAGCTAATTCCCCCATATTAATTCTTAGTTTTCTGGAAATTCTGAGAATTAAAATGTTTTTGGAATGTTAGCAGTAATTTCTAAGAATTATTTTATAAGTGAAACAAGAAAATAAGTTCATTAAAACAAGCTAATTCCCCAATATTAATTCTTAGTTTTCTGGAAATTCCGAGAATTAAAAAGTTTTTATGAATGTTAGCTGTAATTTCTAAGAATTATTTTATAAGTGAAACAATAAAATAAGTTCAACAAAACAAGCTAATTCCCCCATATTAATTCTTAGTTTTCTGGAAATTCCGAGAATTAAAAAGTTTTTATGAATGTTAGCGGTAATTTCTAAGAATTATTTTATAAGTGAAACAATAAAATAGTTCAACAAAACAAGCTAATTCCCCCATATTAATTCTTAGTTTTCTGGAAATTCTGAGAATTAAAACGTTTTTGGAATGTTAGCAGTAATTTCTAAGAATTATTTTATAAGTGAAACAATAATATAAGGTCATTAAAACAAGCTAATTCCCCAATATTAATTCTTAGTTTTCTGGAAATTCCGAAAATTCAAATGTTTTTATGAATGTTAGCTGTAATTTCTAAGAATTATTTTATAAGTGAAACAATAAAATAAGTTCAACAAAACAAGCTAATTCCCCCATATTAATTCTTAGTTTTCTGGAATTCTGAGAATTAAAATGTTTTTATGAATGTTAGACGTAATTTCTAAGAATTATTTTATAAGTGAAACAATAATATAAGGTCATTAAAACAAGCTAATTCCCCCATATTAATTTTTAGTTTTCTGGAAATTCTGAGAATTAAAATGTTTTTATGAATGTTAGCTGTAATTTCTAAGAATTATTTTATAAGTGAAACAATAAATTAAGTTCATTAAAACAAGCTAATTCCACCATATTAATTCTTAGTTTTCTGGAAATTCTGAGAATTAAAATGTTTTTGGAATGTTAGCAGTAATTTCTAAGAATTATTTTATAAGTGAAACAATAAAATAAGTTCATTAAAACAAGCTAATTCCCCCATATTAATTTTGATTGAAAGATTGTGGCCGGCTTGCCTTTGCCACCCCCCGACAGACTCATGGCGCGCAGAAAAGAATGACTGATCAACTAAACTGTCCATGCCAAAAGGACAAGCCGATAAATCAATGCCAAACTCAGAAATAGTCGGGAAATTTTAAGCTTTATTGAACGATGGCCTAAACGACTCAAATAGGAAAAGTCGAACGATTTGAACAAAAGTGAATGTCAGAAGTGAGCGATCGCAAAAATAAGTGCAACAGAAAATTGTTTTTTTACCAAAATTTTAATCGCCGGATTCTGAAAAGCCGTCGGTTCCACTCGGATTCCGCCGGCCGCAGTCGGGTCCGGTTCGCGTACTGTAATTCTTACGATAGATCACAAAATTACCCGCCGGTCGACAAACAAAGACTAAACAACGTTTGTATTTGTAATCAGAAGAATGCTTCGGCAACATTTAATTGTTAATCAACTGTTGGGTAAACGACAGGTGGCAGCTGTTCTTTTTAAAAGTCAGATTCCATCAGCGGTACTGTACTGCTTGGAGTTGCTGGTCATTGTCGCCAATTTTCCTCATTTTAACTCCGCCTCCTGTCAGTTACATTTTTTCATATTTTGCTTATCGTTTTGAAAAAATTGGCCTATTTCTTCTGTCAGTTTATCTCAACGGATTGGGGCCAATCCGAATATTTAATTTGTAAGGGGAATGTTGCAAGTCATGGCGTAGGGACCGAACGCTATTACTGACCTAAGCTTTATTTCATTCATAAATAAATATTCGACCTACTGTATTTTATTGTTAGATGACAAACTCGACCATTAATTAATTGAGTGAATGCAATGCTAACAATCATTTATTCCGTTTTTTGTATGTCTGTCTGTACAATCGATTTTAAAAGTAAATTTATAAGGCATTCTTTGGAATCGGCGACAACATCTTCAAATGAGCAAGGAGATCAAAAGCAAACTTATCACAACAACGGAAAAGAAAGTGTCTAAAAAATCGAAAATAAATGACAATCCGAGAAAATAATCTTTCCACTTAATTGCCGGCCCATCCGTTGGGGTCGTCCAATTCATTTCCCCAAACTTTCCCGTCTGTTGCATTCGTAGTTGTCAGCAACAATTCCTTCGGCATAGAAAAGGCACTGAAAAATAACAATGCTTCATCAGCTGATCTCCAGAATCCAAAAGTGATAGGTATGCAATTTGACCGCTGATTAGATAAGATCAAATCAATCACATATCACGAATGGAATGAAATTGAAACATTATAGACCAAAACAGAGGCAGCGGGGCGTAAAATCTTTGCGCGGTGGACATCAGCGCAATTGGGTCCCCATCGAGTCCGAGCTGTTCACTCCACTCGGCACAACGGTGGAGAATCTGCATCAAACAGTGCGCGTCGAGAGCAGCGTAACGAATCTGAACTTTCTGAACTCTTAAAAATTCCTTTTAAATAATATAACAATTGGTTAGGATCCATTTGAATCGGGCATTAAACGATTTGAAGATGACGCAACGGGACCCGATCAGACAAATGCCTACCCACCGAGTCTAGGATGACACCAAAAATTGGGCGCCACGGGGAAGGGGAGAGAAATTTTGAACTTATAGTTCAAATATTACTTTTTTATTTCACTTTGTTTGGCTTCCAAAATGTAATTTAATGAATTAATTGATTCCTTAACCCTCTCCTCGTTCATCGTCGTATGAGTGGGAGGAGGAGGGGGGGGGGGGGCTCTGATCTGACCACTCATTGTACAAGTATGTCATGAATCAAATGCCACTCAGAACACCTGTCTGCGCCGTAACGGTCGCCGGTCCCACACCGAGCACTGCTCCTGCTTGTCCAACGGTTTGCCCAACACGCGACGGCACAGATAAGCAAGTCCCTGTTCGGCCAGCGATTTGCCATCGTTGCCGGAGGCAACAGTCACAGGAAAGCGACACTTCTTCAACGAACGACGGAGTCTGCCCTGGGCATCATGGCCAGCATACAATGCCACTTCAAAATTGAAGGGGTTTGTGCTGGGATGGAATATGGCAAACATGGAAAACTCGAGTAAAAGGAAAAAACCCGTGGACTTTCCTCCTCTCAAAGTGTTCACAATGCGATACTCTCAAAACATCATCTGCCCGACCCAAAGGGAGAGTTGTCTTTGCCCACCTTCAGCTTCGTATGGATTAGTGTTGCTACTGCACGGTTGTTTCTGGAGCCGCTCTTCAGTTGGGTTCATCTCCAATTTTGTTGCTGCTGCCCTTTTGTCGTTCTCCAACTGCGGCGGTGCATCGTAACGCTGGGGTTTGATCTGGCGCGTGTGATCTTTGAGTTCCTCTTCCTGCTCATCCGTGATGGGCAACAGGAATTTGTCAAGTGGAAAGTTGGGCAGCAGTCTGGAACGACGGTTGAGCTGAAAAGTAGGGTTGTTTGTTCAAATACTGGAAATCGAGAAACGTTGTTCGGAACTGACAAAAACCGAAATTTAAATAAAGGATTGCCCGGGTAAGCCGGCCGGATACCATAAACGGCAAAAATCATGATCGTTGGATCATGCCATTGCTGAATCCGCAATTCTGCATAATGCCACATTGTAAATTGTCCCATATTATTCCCTTTGATTCAAAACCATCCCTCATAAACATGTCTGTTCAATGCCAAGCCATCCTTTTAATCCTATCCTATGTTACATATTCTCCTTCCCCATTCAAATCTGTTCATCGCCCCAATCCCTTCTGCTCTGAGCCTTATCCCCCGCCCATCTCATGTCACTATTTAAGTTCACCCCAAACTCCCATTCTTGGTCATTACCTATCTCCATTCGTGTGTCTGTCGGACTGTCTGCTTAGCCTATTATTTGTGGACTGCTCTGAGACTGCTTTTCTGAGGTCGTTCGAGACCACAGACCAAATCCCGGTTCTCCCGATCACCATTTTTATATTAAATGCTTTTCTTTCCCAATAAATTATCCTCTCCTCTTTGGAGTTTAAAAGGGTCTTATAACCTAAACCGCAGACTTCCGCATCATTCTCGTCCCTCACCTCCTCAACCAATTGGCCAACGCACACAATGCTCTGCGGTCGGTAGAGGCCAATGCAGTCGGGCAAACGAATTCGCAGGTGCACAAGGTCGTCGCCGAATTGGTAGCCTAGCTTGGTGATTGTCTTGCTGAGGAACAGCCGGTCGATGAACTGCTGGAAGCTCTTATCCGTATGCAGCGCGTCCAGATCCAGCAAGTACACGGAGTGGATTAGTGCCAGCTGGAGCAGGCTGGCCCTGTACAGAAGAAGCTTCTTCAATTACTATAACATAAATTGCCTCCCGCCACCGACCAACCTGCTTCTGGCCACGTACGGGTTCCACTCGGCATCGACGCCGATCACAACGCGCTTCGTCTTTTTGAGGACGTACTCGTCGAATTGGCGTTCAAAAACGTGAAATTGGTTCACATTTCTTATCTCGTACACTTCGCAGCGACGCGGCAACGACAGAAACTGAGGCTGTTCATCTTTTGAGCACAGACTGACCATGTCAAATGTACTAAAAATTGGAGGGAACTGTTCATTATTTACTCAATTAATTAACCCGGAAAGGGCAAACTTGTTCTCTTAAGAAAAAATGAAAAGGTATTCGTTTTGGTAATGTCTAAAATACTTTCTATGGATAAATATTTGGACCAATATTTGTTTGTGTATGGAAGCCCAACGATACTCCAAATACGCCTTGTCATGTCAATCCAATTTCTCCATTTTCCACCACCAACTTCGACATCCGATAGCGTTCGGATGACACAAAATTTCGCCATTTCTCATGCGCCCGTTTGTCGTTGTGGTCTTTGAGCAGAACGTTCAACAAGAAAGACTTCATCGTGGGCCGTTGGACGAGCAATGTGTGGATCAGGTCGTTGAAGTGCTCCTCCTTCCACGTCTTCTCCGTGTACAGCTTGCGAGCCGCAGTCTTGATTAGCGAATGAGCCCACCCAGGGTCAACCAGGTTGTCCCGATCCGACAGTTCTGAACAGTCAATTCTGATTGCAATATAAATGCCGAAGCTTTTACCAGATTAAAAATTACGAAAAATGTAAAGCTCAAATAAAAACATCAGGGATAAGTATGTTCTGTTCACCATTTCTGAGCTCGTTCAACAGTGCGGTGATGTTGGTGCAAAACTCCTTAAAGTTGGGAATGTCCGCGTGGCTTCGATGTGCAAATGTAGAAGCGCCCGATCGCCATTTCTTCTCGTCAAATTTCCACGATTCGATCTTAAAAGTTAAAAAAATTATTGCATTCTTTGCATACGCCCCCCCGCCCACCTCGAGCAGCACTTCTCGCGTTTTAGCTCGGAACTCCTCAGTCCGGTTGGTCACAAATTGTTCGACGATTGTGGCGCATAATGGGCCCAACAACAGCGCATGGGCCAAATGATCGGCGGTAAAACCCATTTTGTCGGCGAAGTTTTGAAGGCAAAAGGATAGCAAGTCAAAACTGAAAATTTTGTTTCATTGTATTGTGGAAGCAAAAAAACGCGAGGCAAATCGTTATTCGAAATAAAAAAAAGAATTTTTGCCAAATTCATACCATTTAAAAAAGAACATCAAATTAAAATAATTTAAAAAACTCATCTAACCTAATCCGACCCTTTATGACCATTTCGTTGACCGTCTCAACAAATCTGCCCAAGTATTTGGTTTGCTTCAAGTCCAACACGTTAACGATAATCCTCCATATGTTCGAATGAGTTCGGAAAGGAAAGCCGAGCGGGGCGAGCAGTTCAACAAGATGTTCACGATGGAATGCGGTGAGCAGGACACGATGGAGACACTGGGACGGGAGAGCGGTGGTGCCGACGGCGGGAGTGTTATTGTCGTTGTTGCCGGGATTCTGAATTTTCTGTTCAAGTGCAAAAGCATCCACAGTAGCAGGAACATCAATCACTTCATCTCCCGGTTTTTTTGCGACACAATATTCTCTATTTCGACATTTAACCCAAACCTTAAAGGCAGTATCGGTGGTTGGTTCTGCCGCTGCTGGGTGATGTTTATCAGCAGATGGAACAGCTTGATGTTGTTGGTTGTCGTCTTCAGTCGCTTTGTCACTCATTGCCGACAGCTGCGTTTGCCCATCCACCAGCGGTGCTGGCGGCGTTTGTTGTTGCAATTGCTGAATTTTATTTAAAAAAATGAAAGAACTAACCAGAAAAAATTATATCTTTCGCAAACTTTGGAGATGAGATTCAAAACTATCGGCCCACCGGCCTCACCTAAACTTAAATGGTAAAAAAAGCCACAAAAATTTTCTTCCATTTATTGCTATTCGCTCCGCCTGAACACGAAAAACAATTGTTTTTTAAATACACATAGCCCCTGATGCCGAATTTTATTTATGAGTGGGTATGTCGCCTTTGCAATCAAAACTCTTATTACACAGAAATATGTAAAAAGTAAACAAATACTTGTTGTTGTTGTTGTTCGTCTGCTATTGCACGCTGTCGCTGTTTTGGCCGCCCGCCGCCCTTTCGCGGTGGCGACGGAGTTCGCTGCGAGGGTATAAAGCCGTCATATTCGTTGCTGCGCACCGCCTCCTTTGCTGCACTGCGCGAACCGGTTGCTGTCGTCAGTTTGTGATAACGCTTCTCGGCATATTCCATCCACACAAAGAAACTCTGAAATTGTTTTTTTAAATTAATTATGCTTAGCCGAATTGTCTAGCTTTTGCTTATTAACAGCAACAGGTTAATCTTCTGGGAGTGAGAAATCCCTGTTAAGTTAAGTTCTGCTGACAAACTTCCGTACATCAAAATCATCGACTCGAACCAACGCATAACAAAATGCAATTAATCTCATTTAACAAATTTTCTGTGACTAATAGGACTGGGATTTTTAGGTTTTTACCTATTTTTCTAAACGCCCCCTGCTTTGAAAAGCAAGAAAATTATGTTTTTTAGCTCACAGCAATCGTTTTTCATCGATTTTTTTAGCACCTATTTTGGTACCTATTTTAGAATTTTTAGTACCTAAAAATCCCAGCCCAAGTGACTAACTCTGAAACAATTTGCCCGGAAACGTCTAAAAAAGCAAAAAAAAACCCAAGCCTTTTTCTCGGAGGATTTTCTTTTTAACTCTTACCCAACCCAAACAGCCGCCAATACTCCCAGAAATTGTGTCGATCCTACACTACTAAACGGAGCCAACCTGAACAAGCACATGTTCCACGCCCATTCCATCCCGGAAAATTGTCATTCCGCCCTCAGAATGCTTATTTAAAGTGTCCTCATCCAAAGCATGTCGAAGCAACGCAATGAAAAAGTCCAGCACTTTGGCTGCCGACACATTGCTGAACAGGCGAATGCCCGTCTCGAGTGGAGTCGGCGGACGAGGGATATACTGAATTTAAATTTACACATTTTCATAACCGGACCAATCCCTCCTTAAATTATTTAATAGAATTTTTTGCTCTCATCAGTGGTAGGCGAGGGCAGGGCCGTAACCAGAAAAAATTTTCGGGGGGGGGCAAGCCATGATTCTTAGTGGTGCATTTCTGCGTTTTATTTTATTTTTCTTAAGCAGTTTTTTCAACAAAAAAAAAAAGTTCGATTTTCGTTAAATTTTTAGTATTTTTAACATTTTTGTTTAAAAATTGCGTAAAAATCGAAATCGCTAATTTTCGAATTTTTAAAAAATAGAAGTTTTTTTGAAAACTTCTGGGGGAATGAGGGGGGGGGGGGTCGGCGGTGCCGATAGGCGCCGCCGAGAAAATTTTTAAGATTTTAACGAGATATTTGTTAAGGGATTTGCAACTAAAATTTAAAAAACGTTAATTTTTTGAACCAGAACCTCTCCCCCGAGCCGGTAGGCGACCAGAATCAGGCAGAGCTAATCCCTTATCAGGCTTTTTAAGAAGCGGGGGGGGGGGGTCGGCGGTGCCGACAGGCGCAGCCGGGGAAATGATTTTTTGATGGAATTTGTTAAGAAAATTGGTCAAAAAATGTAAAAGTGCAAAACAATAGGGTCCACCCTCTTGTTTTTTTTCCTCAAAAAACATTTCGGGAGGTCCTGTCCCCCCCCTAGTTACGGGCCTAGGCGAGGGCAGGGAGGACACATATCGGAAATAAACAACCGACCTTCTTCCCACTATTCTGCTGCTGTTGTTTCTGTCCCTGCTTCACAACGTGTCGCATGTCGTGCATTGTGTAAACGGTGCGTAGCGCATCATCCAATTGCTGCACAGTAAAGGCAACCACGGAAATGCCTACGTTATCGACTGTCGTTTCAATTTGTGCCGTGCCGTTCTCATTTATTATGGTACTCATTCTTTCTCTAAATTTATCGGTTAACCGCGGCGGGACTCGCAGATGAAATTTGCAGGCTTGAATATTTTCCAAAATAGGTGGGTTTTTATTCTTACACAATCCGGAAGGAATTACACGGGTATAAATTCTAAAGTGCCAGCAATTTTGAAAGTACCTTTTTTAAACTCAACCAAATTAACAGATGCACTAGAGGTCGTTTGAGTCTGGCCATTTGAGTCTGGTGACCACTTGATGAACGATGCGCCAAATTTATGCCATTTTACCACTAATTCAAAAAAAAAATAACCATGCGGCAGACAGCACATGGTCAGACACTATCCCTCACCATTGAATTATCTTTCGATTTTCGAAACCCTGTAACACAAGCTAGCGCTTATATTTCGTGACTAAATTTAGAGATGCTTCTAGTACTCCCTTCTTACCCTACCAAAATTTGGTGGAGCTTGGGGAATTTTGAAAAAATTTGGTTTGAAAAATTTAAACGTTTTTGACTATAACAAAAATCCTGAGCCGCATTCATTAACCATAATACTGAAAAACGATAAGATGACCTATTTTGTTTTCTAGCGGTACACCTCGATTCGGCGCGCACGATTCGGCGCGCACGTTTCGGCGCGGCACGATTCGGCGCCGACAAGTTTTTCGTTATAACTTAGTTCAAAGTCAACTAAACCAAAGTGCAGCATCTGTTTTAGATTTAGCCTCTTTATACTTGGTATCATTCGAAAGCTCTTAGTATGCTGAACCTTTGATCAAGCTAAAGCTAAGCGATTTGTCTTTCCAAAAAAAAGTTATAGCTTAAAATCTTTGAAAATTTCCATTTTTCGTGCCAACTTTTAGTTATGGTGCCATAACTTTTTTTTGGAAAGACAAATCGGTTAGCTTTAGCTTGATAAAGGTTTAGCATACTAAGAGCTTTCGAATGATACCAAGTATGTTTGGTTTAGTTGACTTTGAACTAAGTTATAACGAAAAACTTGTCGGCGCCGAATCGTGCCGCGCCGAATCGTGCGCGCCGAAACGTGCGCGCCGAATCGTGGTGCTCCGTTTTCTAGGGATGTTAAAAGTTTGAAATGGATCTGCCGCCTAAAAGCTTACAAAATTTTAAAATTTTGGTTGCAAATCTGTTAAATTGAGTCAAAATTTTCTGGCGCGCCGAAGCGTGTTGATTGAAATATAACTCGAGAGGTACCCATCGCAATTTTTCGGACTTCGTCGTTCTTAAAAAGCTTCAAAAAATACTACCGTTTTTCCAAATTTTGGTTGCAAATCCCGAAATTGAGTCAAAATTTCTCGGCGGCGCCTATCGGCACCGCCGACCCCCCCCCCCCAGAAGTGAAGCAGAATTCTTAAAAAACTGCATTTGGAAAACGGCAAAATGAAATAGGCAGAACCACCCAGTTTGGCGTCAATCGACACTATTTAAGCAAAACTTCTTTACTTAAATCAAGCAAAATCAATAGTAAATAAATAAGAAACAATCAATTCCAATTCAAATTTCAGGCCCTTCTCCACCCGGCACCAGCATTGTGATGTGATTGCCATTCAGCAAAATTGTGTCCAACTTCGTCACTCTTTTCCCCTCTGGCGTTCGTTCATACTGAAAATAAAATTAAGGTTCTAGTCCGGTTTATGCGTTCTATGGACTTTTATGCGTCCCATCAATGGTTTCACATTTTTATTCAAAAATTAATAACATTTAACAAATTGACAATACAAACAGAAACAAAGCCGATCTCGGTAGTCCTGATTCGGGTATTTTTTGAAAAAGCCGGACTAGTTTTTGACCCGGGCTGTTTGGGCTGGGAAAATCCGGGTACCCCGGCCCGGTGATGGGACGCATAAACCGGACAATAACAAGAAATAATTTGGTAGAAATAAATAGGAACGAGTTCATTACAAAACGCAGTTCAAGCTCCATCCAGTTACGTTACTTTTTTCATTTTTCACCAAAATTTACATGCCTCAACAACGTCCTCCATGACCATGTTCACGTAGTCGTCGAAACCCACCAATGTCCCAACTAAATTCAACTCGCTCTTTTAATTCATTCAAAGACAATTCTTACCAATTTCTTTTTCGTTCTTCATAATCACCCATATTTTGGAGCCCACACATTTGTCGATCAATTCCAACGGCAAAAGGGTCGACGGATTCACTGCGGTGGAGGAAGTCATTTGCCGATGGCTTACAAAATTGCAATAAGAACATTATTAAATAAAAAGACAAATAAATAAACACCGATAAGCCGCGTTCAATTGGACAGCAAAATTAGAAATGTGACAAAAACTCAAAGAAACGAACAAATTCTAATTCGCACATAAATGGTATCGGAAATTGTAGGGAAAAAAGTTTTATATGCGCAAAAACAAAATTTTGAGGCAGGTCTACAACAATAATACTCTAAATTGGCAAACAATGATTAATGTAAAACGACCAGAAAAAGCCGAACTTTTCTTCGAAACCCTCAATTTCCGATCCAAAAAACATTTCACGCAGCTTCCGTCCTCTTCTGCTCCTTGTAGAACAAGTTCAAGTTGTAGCACGATTCAGCCGTCTCTCCGACCAAATTCGGTGCGTATTTGCCCTGCACGACGCCGTCCACCGTTTTGCCTTCAAGCACATCCAATGCTTTCAGCTTGGTCAAAATTTGCCGTTCCTCCTCATCGAGTCGCGCCAGTTCGGCATCAGTCTGTGCCATCCGCTCCTCTCTGCCCTCCTTGAATTTGATGAGATTCTGACTCAAAGAACTTCAACATCGCCCAATTACCCTGAATTTGGCATGCAATTCAGCCAAACGCCTCTCCTTCACCGCGTCAACACGGCGACGCAATTGAGCCTCGGACCAAATCTGGAATATATTAATATAAGACACAACAAAAAAACTGCAATTAGAGAAAATAGAAGAAATAATGATTTCCCTAAAACCTAATTTATAGTATTATATGTACTAGAAGAACGGACTTCGAAAATCTCGGCGAGACTGTCTCGGTCCAATCTCTAATGTGCACACCTTTCGTGTCATTATTTTGTCCTGCGGCTTCTCCACGTGATACGCGATGTTCAGCACACCAAGCACTCTTTCGAACTCTTCTTCGTTTTGCTCGCGTAATTGTCGTAACTAAAATTATTAAATAAAAGAAATTATAAAAAACAAAAGATATTTTAAACAATACTAGGTCGTTTCATAATTAAGTTCGCTTTTTGATTTGGATATGCATATGTTTTTTTAAATTAGTTCAAAGATTTTGATTTTTCTATAAGCAATTCGACGAGATTTTTTCGAGATGCTCGATTGAAATCTCGATCGAACAATTTTTACCACTCCTATCTGAGCAGAGCAACGTGTTGTCGATGTAGCTTTGTCGCGACTGAGACCAAAATTGGGGGGGGGGGGGGGGGGTGCTGCCCCGGTGGGCGAATTTGGTTCAGCCGGAATGTTTGGGGGAGGGGTGTCGAACCAAGGGGATTTGTTGGGGTTCACTTCTTTATTCGTCAATATTCCAGGGACAAATGCATCGGTTAAAGCGAGTAGAAGCTAGGGGGAGAGGGGTTTGTATAGAACGGAGGGGGTGGTTGGCATAACAGGGAGGAGGAGCGGCCACGGACTGAACTGCCCGGGAGTAAAGAGAGTTGTCTTAAATAGCCAATGAATTCTAGTTGAGATGAGGTTGAAGGATCGTGGGACGGGAGGCCTTCATGTGGGAAAGGCCAGTGATTGCTGAGGGGGAGATCGATGGGAAGCGATAGGGACATAAGTTATGGTAGTCTTTCCGGTCGGTTATGTGACCGGAAATTGCGGGAAATGGGGAGAGCGGGGAGGGAGCGTGGGAAATGGCGATCCGCGACAGCTTTCCATACCGACGAGAAAAAAATTCCCGAACCGGTTTGGTCGAAAAAGCCAAAAACGGGTTTTCCGGTTTTAAACCGATTTGGAGTGGAGATAGCTGCGCGACACAAGAGGTGTAAAGGTATGAGACACGCTTATTCTGCATCAAATACAAAAAAACTCATCCGAATCCGACAACTCCTCTTTTGGCTTGAAAACACTTAAATTTTCTGTCTTCTCGATGTACTTTTTGGCCACTTTCGGTCATTTTCTTCAGTAAATTTGTCAAAAAATGGCAACAAAAAAAGACAAAAAATCTGATAGGACAAATACAGGGTGCGTAATTTGTTGTGATTAAGTTTTAGCCCTGATTCTGATGAACATTTTATGTGTAATATTTATGTTTTTTTTCTTCTTTTATTCATAAAATAAAAATTGATTTAAAAAGTGCGGGAACTTTTTACGCACCCTGTATTTATAATTAAAAGGCGTAATACGTCTTTTTGGGAGGTCACTGCCGGAATAATTGGGAAACTATCGATACTCCTCCTTTTAATGAAGCATTTCTCTTTTAATGGGGGTGGGGCGTTTAGATTCTGCTTTATTATAATAATTCTTAAATGATTTACCATTTTTCTACGATAGTTGATCAACAGATAAGTTCTTTGGGACAACCAGGTCGGCCTCTTACGCGTGTTGTACCACGGCTTTTGGGGTGCCCGTCTCTGCATCAGCTCTTCATACAACGCGGTCCAGTGGCGAATGGTGGCGGTGGCCCAGGCAACTGTTTGGAAAAATAAATGATTAGACCAATATAAGCAATCAGCCGAACTGATCAGATAAGTGATGATCAACGGTAAAAAGACGATTCGTTCCCGGCCGATTCGTTCACCCCCGATTCGTTCTCTTTTCAAAAGTTTTTTCGTTATAACTTCTTTCAAAGCTAACCAAATCAAACATTTTTGGTATCATTCGAAAGCTTACAACTAGTAGAAGCTTTCAAAAGCAAAAGCTAAGCGATTGGTCAAATCTCAAAAAAGTTATGACCAGCAACCGTTTTTTTGGCCACAATTGGCCATAACTTTTTTGAAATTTGGCCAATCGCTTAGCTTTTGCTTCTGATAGCTTCTACTACTAGTAAGCTTTCGAATGATACCAAAAATGTTTGATTTGGTTAGCTTTGAAAGAAGTTATAACGAAAAAACTTCTGAAAAAGAGAACGAATCGGGGGTGAACGAATCGGCCGGGAACGAATCGTCCTCCGTCCATGATCAACATGACATTTATGATTCAATTTAGGAAAGTTTACGAAAAACTATCACAATTTGTGTAACCACTTATTAAAAATACTATATAAATATAAGAACTTTTCGAAGTCAGTGAATGAACATCCAGTTCATCATGACGCACTCTGTCCATCAATTCCCTAAATGAAAAAAAAAATTTGAGAATGTTATATTTTTCTTACTTTTCAAGTTTTTGTGTCTAAAAGACCGGTTCTCTTTTTGTAATTAAAATGTAAATGAATCTTTTCTAATAAACTTTTTCCACGCCGCGGTGAGGTCACTGCGTTCACCATGCTCCAGGCTGTAGACGCGTTGCACATCGTTTGGCGCGTTCTGCAACAAAAGCATTTTTGTTTCAGTTCTATTTGGTTTAGAAAAAGAAAATAACTAAAATTTTTAGGAAAAAGGCCAAGTCAGATGACCTAACCAAAATGCAAAAAACTTTAAATTTATACCTATCCCGTTTTGTAGACTAAAACGTGTCAGAAAATTATTATAAATTAAATGGTCAGTTTGATGAAATTTTCTTGCGGAACTTCAAAAAATTTATTTGTAATTTTGTACAAGCCCTCGGATTACCTGCAAAACCTTCAGTCCCCGGTATTGAAGCCGAGGCTGCGCCATGTCCAGAGCGGGTAGTCCAAAGTCGAAAAGGTAAAACAAAAAATAATGAAAATAAATAAAATATAATAAAACCTGTGGTATTGCCAATCAGCGAGTCTTGAGCCTTGAAGATCAACTCGCGCTCGCTGCCAATTTTCTCTTCCCACAGCGCTTTCAATGCGTCAATGTAATATTCATCTGTGTAAAATTTTAAAAAAATATGAAAATTCACAAAAAGTAAAAAAAATATATTTTTTGGGGTTTCCCATTAACGACCATGATTTTAAATGTAAAAGTTAACTCGGACCAAATAATCCGGTCCAGGTTTTAGCCAAAACTGCAGATTACGTCCTACCAAATCCGGATAATTCGGGCCAGGGCCGTAATCAGAAAATCCTATCGGATTTGATTTGACACAAATAAGCGACAATTAGAATTGCCAAAAACTGCCAACAACTCTTTGTTTTTCGTATAATTACTTTGAAATTGGGTTCAGCGCTTAAAATCGTTAAAAGATTAACGTCCGCCCGCGTTTATGATACGACCAGGGACGTAGCTAGAAAAAAATTTCGGAGGGGGGAATTGATCCATCGGAGCGCCAGGAGCGGCCCGGAGGTGCCGATAGGCGCTGCCGGGAAATTTTTTTTGATTTTTGATGGCAATTTGTTAAGAAAATTGATCAAAAAGTTGTTAAAGTGTAAAACAATAGGGTCCCCCCTCTTGTTTTTTTTTCTCTAATTTCATTTCGGGGGGGGGGGGGGAAATTCCCCCCCCCCTGGCTACGTCCTTGGATACGACAAAAAACAAAAAAATTTTCAAAACACCCCCATTTCCAATTAGCGCCCATTTTTCCCCCAACGGCCCTCCTCCAAAAAAAATTCTGGCCACGGGCCTGCAACAAAACACAGCTTAATTACGGTTACGGATCCGCTCACTTATTTCCAGCTTCTCGGCCTCCTTCTCAAAATAGGCGGTGTCCTGGCGAGCCGGGTCCGTCACTTTTTTGTGCTTGTTGAAAAAGGGGTGCAAGCCATGCGAAGCGGGCGAACTCCAATGGAGCAAAGCGCGTGGAATCTTTGGAAGAAGAATAAGAGCAATTTACTCCGCTTTTTAAAGCATAAGCCGCTGTGGAACGAAAATGCAGTTTTTGGTTTCAATTCGATCAAAAAAGATGCTTTAAAAAATAGGTAGTTAAATTTTAGCGATATTTTATGCTTCGTTCTAAATGAGTAAGAATTTTGCGGGTTTCTGTATTGCCCAGGAAAAGGCGGGAAGAAAGTTGCCACATCCATTACCTGCAGTCCAGACTGAGTCATATTATTGATGATAACACTTCTCAACATTTGAAAAATCAACCAAAAAATGAAATAGGTATGTACGTATAAATATGCAAAGAGCAAAGCTAAAAAAAGGCATTTACATATTCTGAAAGGCCCAATTTGTAAGGAATGTGAATTTTAGGCTTGCCTATTTTTCTGCAGCTTTATCTGCGAAAATTTATGTATGTACAAAATAATGTTCAGTACCGTGCTGTTTTCCAATTTTGGCCTTAACATGCAGGATAGCTTTATCCCGTCGAGAACATTGTTTTTTGAAAACTCAAAAAACACAATGCCAACACAATTGAAACATCAAAGAAAGATACCTAAAATCATAGATCCATCCCCACGGGACCGGACTTCGGACAGGGTTTTCCTTAACCGTAAATCAATTTTAACAAAAACAAGTCCGATTAGGAATTTATAGGAAGGGACTAAAAAGTCACTCTAATTCACATATTGTTCGAATGAATGCTATTTTAGGCCTCTCGTCAACCCCTATTCGTAAAACAATAATAATGACGGAATATTGGAAGTCCTACGCTAAAAAATTTTGCGAAATTTGCAAGGTTTTTTTATCGAAATACCTTTTATATTTTGACCTTTTTTAAATTAGTGTTGGTACGCCGACAACAAAGTCAGCGCAGAGCGCCATGAGCAGGGACTTCGACACAAAGTTATGGTTCAGCAACGCCTTCGTGACAGCGCGAAGAAGGCGAAGGATAAGGAAGTTGAAGTGCGAATTAATATTTAATTGCTCTCAATTTTTTGAAGAAAATGGGTTTTCTCAATCATTCAGTTTTTTGATTAACTTTTTTTTCCGTTTTTGGCCCCTCACCAAAAATTTAAATGAGTTTTTAGGATCATGACTTAAAAATGACACTGTTGGCAATGGAACAGGCCGCGAGGGCGAGCATTTCTTCGCAGGAACAGCGTGATGTGCCAATGCTTCCCGCCCCTCGGGCACTTTGTATGTTTTTTCAATTAAATAGGAGGGATTTGGAAACCCGAAATAGTGGTAAATTGTTCAAAAATTTCTATGGGCTTAACACCAAGAGCGTACCCAGGGGGGGGGGGGGGGGGGCTGCAGCCTCCCAGAAAAACAATTCTCAAAAAAATTGCTTCGGAAAAATGCAACAAACCCTAAAAATACGTCCTTTAAATCCAACCTTTTTTGGGGAAAAGTCTTTAAGAAAATCCAATAAAAACCCGAAGTGTATCTTACAAATCGAACATTTTTTGAAAAATTGCTTAACATATCTAAAAAGCATCCGTTTTTCGGAAAGTTAATTCAATTTATTGCCTTGAAGTTTTAAAAATGTTGAATAAATTAAGCGTCGCAAAAGTTTTCGGCAGAAGCAAACGATTTGGACGACGTAAAGGCAAAGCTCAAAGAACAAAAGAGAAAGGTCTTTTTAACCGTTTTTTTAAATAAAAGATCAAATTTTAGCTCGCCGAATTGAAAAAACGTTCTAAACAATCGCAATTCTGGACGCCCGATGAGCAGGGCGGAGGAAACGATTTGGCAATTGATTTTGCAGATGGTAACCGAGAAAATTAAAATAAAATAATTGATATAATTTTGTCGAATTCCAAATATTAGCATTTATTGTTAGTTGGAGATGGAACGATTGAATGGGTGCAAGCGGAAACGCCAGACGGACAATTTTACTATTGGCACATTTTCACTGGAGGTTTGCTTACTCTCGGATTTGACACTTTTTAATTTATTTTCTTGCAATTAGTAAAGTAAGCACATTTAAAAAGGTTCAAATTCGAAATATTTTGAGAAACGCGCTGGGAACCGCCCGAACAGTTTCATACCGCCGCCCAATACGCCGCGCATTACGCTGACATTGCGGCAGAGGCAACTGACGAGGGACAATTTGCAAATTCCGTAATTGACCCCCAATTTGTGCCACAAATGACTGTTGCCGAAGTGAACAGTCAAATGGCATTGGAAGCCGACGAAGTGCCGACGCCCGTGAAGAGATACTACGGCATGAGGGAAGGTCGCCACCAACAAAACGACCCCGGAGGTGGCAGAAGTAAGTTGGCAGCGTTTATTGATTAAATGGGGAGCCTATTTTATGTTTAAATACCCAAAGGATCGTATTTAACCTATTTTTTGATGTTGGCCAAGCGGGACGACGAGTGACCGATGAAGACAAAAACAATTCCGATCAGCAATTGTTGACGAGAGAGGAACGTCGAAAGATCAGACGGGAGCGCAAAGCGATGAATGCGAATGAGGAGGATGGTAAGGGGAGGGGAATGGAAAAGCATAGTAATTAATTGAACCATCTGCTGGGTGGAATCATAAGAACGGGTTAGACCTGGTTATAACCCTGGTAAATGCCTTGGTTAAACCCGTAACATAAGAATTTAAAATTACCTTTAGCTCATGTGTTGATTAGGATTTTAACCATGAACTTAGGGGGGACCCTTTTGTTTTGCCTTTACAATTTTTTAGCCAATTTTTTTAACAAGATTCATTAAAATTTCCAAACAAAATTTTCTGGATACGCGCCTGCCTGAGATAGTGGTTATATAACCATCACCTCGTTTTTATGATTCACCCTTGATTGGCATTATGCGCGATGCCATCTTTGGCAGGCGGAGGGATATTCACTAAACTGCTTAAAGGGAAAACCAATAGTAAATAGAGGAAGGCGCTTTTTCAGGTTCTCGAATCCCAGAAGGATTGGTCGAGCTGAAAACAGAAACATTCGCTGCAACAGACGGTGGCCAGTTTGGCGAAGAGATTGTGCCAAAGTTGTCGAACTTCTCCGCGCATCCGTTGGGGCCATGGATTCCGGTCAAAAAGGAGGAGAAAAGGCCCGAGTGAGTTTAAACTTTCAAATTTTAAGAAAAAAGGGAACATTTTAAAGAAAACAAAAAATCGCCATTGACGCGGTTTTTCATGTTAGATAAGGTTTAAAAATCTTAAGCCTAAATTGTTCAATTTACTCTTTTTTTGTACAGTCTCGATGCACTTGAACTCGAACCAAAAGAAAAAAAGCGGACCAAATGCTACGACGATTTGCCCGAACAGTCGTACGTCCAGGGGTCGGCCGACTACTCACAGACTCCGGCTGAACTGCTTGAAGTTGCCGAGCTAGACCCTGACGAATTGGCGTTCAAGTCAGAAGTTAACCAGCAAAATGCAAATTTTATGAGCATTTCTATAGTCAGAAAATAATTTTTCAGTTTTCTGCCTTTTTTTCAAGCAATTTCCCGTTTAGGACAAAACAGATGGGACAACAGCAAACCACGGCCAAAAGAAAAGTGATCGGATTTCGGAAGCCGGGCTCCAGCCATACAGCGAAATCGTTGCGATCCACCAACAAAAACTGAATGTTGAAAAATACACTTAATAGTGATCGGACTTTACTATTAGTGGATTCTTTTCGAAAAACAAAATTTTTTGCTTTTATTAATCCGGTCAGTTCCCAAAATCTGTCAATCTTTTTTGCAGAAAATCATTTTTTGGTGTGCTTTCGTCACAATAAGTTTCGTCGATCTTTTCACCATCTGAAACAGTCCACCCGGATTGCCTTTGTTTTGACTCTAAAAAATTTTGCGAAATTTGTTTCTATCAAAATGATTTTCGGTTCTGACATTTTTTAAAATTAATTGGTATGCTGTAACAAGGTGTCAGTGCAGAGCGCCTGAGCAGGGACTGTTTTTACTAGTGTTCGGCAAATGGCATTTTCCGGTAACGGTAACGGTAATTACCGTTACCAGTTTTTTACCGTTCGTGGCCCAAAACGACCGGTAACGGTAAATCGGTAAATTTACCGGTTTTTACCGTTACCGGTTTTTACCGACCAAAAAATGCCGGTAAATCTCGGTAAATCGGTAAATTTTCAAAAATTGAAATGAAAGTCCTTTCTAGTTTTACAAACTCACACAACAAATCTTTCCCGATAACTTGCACAAATTTGTTATGAACCAGTTCTCGATTTTTCTTCTGCACATTCCGATGACAATTTTAGGGGTTGCATTTTTTCGGTTTTCTTAATCAATTTTTTCCAAAAAAAGAAGTTGGATTTTGGAGGGTGTTTTTTTGGGTATTATTCAGGGCTTCCATCGGGTAAAAACAATTCCCAATTACAAACGTCTTGATTTCCAAGTACATAACAGGCAACGAATTTCAAGTACACTCTAAATTTACATTTATCAAAATAAAAATGTTTTATTTTCTATTATATCTTTTTTATTTTTTGTGAAAGATGGGGGCGGGGAGGGTCGGCGAGAAAATTTTTGGAATTTTGACTCCCAATTTGTAATAAAAATTGGCCAATTCGCTTCGAAATTTTCTCATTTTGAATATTGCATCAAAATATTATGAAAATCTTCATAAAATCCGAAAAATAAGGACGGAGGCCTAAATAATGACAAACATTTTTCGTGGTCTACCCCGAGACAGTGTCCTAGCCCATTTTTTTCAAGTTTTTTTCTGCAATTTCTAAATGTATCTCCCCTGAACCAGGGGGGGGGGGATTTTTCGAATTTTTAAGATTTTTTTTAAAAAATGGGCAAAAAATTGCGATTTTGGACTATGTTTGAGTCAGACTTGACCCAAAATTTCTTTGAATTGAATGCCAAATTCAAAATAAGTATCAATATTAGTTTAAAATTTTTTACCGGAAAACCGGTAATTTACCGCGGTAAATGACTTGGACCGGTAACGGTAAATCGGTAAATTTACCGATTTTTACCGTTACCGGTTTTACCGGTTGGGACGAAATGCGACCGGTAACGGTAAACCGGTAAATTTACCGTGAATTTTTACCGATTTTTACCGGTTGGGACGAAATGCGACCGGTAACGGTAAACCGGTAAATTTACCGTGAATTTTTACCGATTTTTACCGGTTTTTACCGCGGTAAATTTTACCGTGCCGAACACTAGTTTTTACGATTCAAGCTTATATAAGAAATTTATAATTGCTCTTTTGAACATGTCAATTTTGACCCATAAATGCAGCAGCGCAATTTCATAAGCGGGGGCTGCTGTGAACGGGCAGAACGGGGATCTCTTCCGTATTTTTGGTTGCTCCGTGTTGACATTTTGCGGCGTGTTCAGCTTGATCAGCAGTCAGATGACCAATGCCAGTCCCAAAGCGTACGTTTGGGCAGTTCAGAGATTGAAAAAATAATTTTCATAACGTATGGTCAACCCGTACAATATTTTAGAAATGAAATTAATAGAGGCTTTGAAAATGTGTAAAAAAGCTGTTTATTAGTATGTACAAAGCTCTGCTAATTTTTAATCAGTTTTATGATTAATTGATCAGTCAGTGTTGATTAACGGCGCTGTTTTGTTGTGCCCATTTTTGATCTGAACGCCAAAAAATGGCACAATTTTCCTCTCTGTGTTTGCTCGACAGCGCATTTATTTCGGCAGAGCTGACAAATCGACTCAGAAGAGGCCTTAAAAGGCGTTAACCACAAACTCATTAAAATAGGAATTTTCTAAAAATTTATTTTTCAATTTTAAATATCGAAAATATGTAAATTGTTTCCTAAAGAATATTAGACGGGACTCAAATAGCGTTTCCATGCACCATTTGATCATGGCAAAAAAACCCGAAGTCTGTTGTTAACAACGGACCAGAAAAACCGACCGGTAGCCCTTGCCAATGCTGATGAAATACGCTTCTCGCGCTTCTCTTCTGTTACTGACGGGGCCAATCGCTGCTTTGGCACTTTCGGTGGACGTGAAAATGCCGCGCACTCCGCTCCTCACCGACTCGCAGAGTTCGTCCACCGCTGACACGGCCGCGTTGCGGAGATCCGTCGCGATCTGTAGAATAATTACGAATTAATCTCTTAATTTGCTAAGGCAGCCTTTTGAATTAATTCGAATTTGTCTTCTCTTCACCTGCCCCCCGGGCATTGACGTGGACGGCGACATTTTTGGCCGCTGGCAATTATCTTCGCTGGTCCCAAAGACGGAACCGCCAGTTGCTTTCAGCATAATTGACCGGGATTTTTCGATCAGAAGTGATCTCTTCTTGGAGGAGGATGAAACCGAACGTTGCGAAATGAATTCCTGTCAAAATGAGTTGGAATGTTCAGGAAATTTTATTGATCAGTCCTCAACGCGTTTTATTTTGAGCCAAATTAAATGAGTGCTTTCGGGGAAAAGCGGCGTACATTTGGTAGTGATGAAGCTGAGGGCCTTTTGGTTGACGAAAGCAGCTCTTTTTGAAGAATGCGACTGCTGGACACTTGACCTGCTGTTGGACAACATATTAGCCGCTCAACGGAGCAATAGGGACGAAATGCACTGATTGGGGACATCTGAAATTAGCACATAGTACTACTGTATTTAAAGCCTGCTTCTAAATTACGGCACTAAAAATTTGTTGAACAATGAATAATTTTCTAAAATAAAGGGGATATCTACTCTGATCACAAACATTATCCGATCACATGATCTGATCAGATCCAGATTATTCACTAATCTCACCAAGATTAGATATCCAATTCAACCTACCTCAATTCCGTGCACAATCAGCACAACGCCGTTACTTGTGCCCACCAATAACTGCTCGTCGTCGTCGCTGTCGTTCCACCGCCGTTGATGTTCAGTGCCACCGCCCAAATCTAACACTTCCAACGCAGTAACGGTGATGACAGTGTTTTGGTGGGCACAATTGCCTTCGTTGGCGATTTGGAAATTGACGGAAAAATTGTCCATGCTGGACAGAGACTCGCTGATCGGCAAAATTTTGGTACTGTTTAATGTCTTTTGAAGCTGAGAGTCACGCCACATGAACAATCGGGGATCTTTTGAAGAAAAAACGGCATTTTAATGAGACAATTGATCCCGTTTTACGCAAAAACTGACCTCCTTCCATGGCGGACCAAGCCAAATTCTGAACGAAAAAACCGCGTTCAAAAATTTTTGAATAAATTTATTCGAGTTTTTTCTCAAAAATTGCATATAAATCTTCAAAATCACCTTCGTGCAATTGCTGGCCACCAAAAATGCCACATTGCACCTGCTCAACGGCACCGTTTTCTGCTGTTTCTTTATCTGTTGTTGGCGTTTTTGCTGGTAACTGTCGTTGTTCTCCGCCACGGCATAATGATTGGCTGAGGTGGAAAAAGTCAGCCGATCGGTAGCCGAGGAAATGAAATGCATAAAAATGTGCCCCGCCGCGTGGCCCGTCCACAACTGCCAGTCGGACAACGAGCGCAACAGTGCCATTGAGTACAAATGTGCAGCAGTGCCACCGCCGCCAAGTGAAGAAACTTAAGCAAGTTGGATGATGTTCAAGAGTCTCGAGACTTTCGTTCAAATTACGCCGGAAGGGTAAATTCTGGGACTAAATGAACAACGTTCTCGTGACAAAAAGTCAGTGGCAGCTCTTGAAATCTTCTGAAGCAACGAACTGGGGTTTAGACGAATGCAGCACACAAGTTCAGGCGCGCTGTCCCGGCCGTGCCATCGGCACAACAACACCGCCACGGAAAGCCCGACAATGACGAGCCGACGCTCCCGAAAGCCGACGATGTGCCGAACAGCAGTAGTTGAAGCTGAGCTGCTGACGTTACTGCCGCTGGTTGTGGTTGTTGTGGTCGACCGCCTCAACGGCTCGTGAACGACGTCCTCAAATGTTGTATTTTTATATAAAAAATTGCATAATTCAAAAAAATAAACAAAATTTCAAAAATTGTTGTTTATTTCGGGTTAAGGGAAACCCACAAAAATTAGTTTCCCACTTTTTCTTTATGTTTTTCCGTTTTTGATTGTTGCTCCTGAAAGTGCACTTTCGATGGACTGCTGCTGCTTTCTTCTAACATTTTTGTGGCATCAATTTCATAAAGCGGAGGAGGAGCATTTGCCTGAATAAACAAAATTGAGTTATTAAAAATGGCAAAAAACAAACCATCAAATGCTGGCCGTTCAGCACAAAAATTCGCAATGTTCCCCATTCGTCGCCAACCCACAAAAATTCGTCGTAAATTTGCGCGAGTGCCGTAATTTTTGGCAGCGAAATGTTTGGTCGGATTTTCTGCTGCTGTTGGGGGAGAGGGCCGTTTTTTGGATGGAGAAAATTCTTCGACGCCGGTGGAACGGCCGTCGCTTGGATTTGGGATGATAATGACGTGCTGTAACGCCGAAAGACGTATTATTGAGATTTAAGCATTTTTTGGGTCTTAAATTGGACAATTTTGATTATTTACAGTTTCAAAAAATGCAATTTTGGTGCCTTTTTCTCCGTCCATCCGAACTGGTTGCACTTGAGAAGGGCAAGCTGTTGTTGTGCTTGTCGTTGGTGAGGCAATTTTTGTGCAAATTGTCGTCCTCCTCCTTCGTCCCCTTCGCCTTCGGCACCGACGACAACAATTGGCAGCCAACACGACCATTCGTTGGCGCAATTTGTGGTGGTGCCGCCGCACGAAGTGACCAAACAAAGCGACGTGCCGTCGTCGCCTTCGCCTTCGCCTTCGCCGAGCAGCGCAACGTCCAAAAGATGGGAAAATTCGGGCGCTGAACACTGTGAATTCAAAAGAACATTAATTACTTTACTTTGGATAAATAAAAATAACTCACAATTTCGACTAGCTGGCTGGAGCTGGGCCTTCGTTCTGCCCTCTCTTCCCAACAGGCGATCATCAAATCCAACCTTAACTCAGAGAATTGACTCTAAAGAACGGTCTTGAAGACCGGAGATTCAATCGAGAATCTCGAAAAAGCACTAACAAATAAGATCTCGTAAAATTTCATCAATTGAGATTTATCAAACTCGATCGAAATTTCGATCAAAATCCCGATATGGCTGATCTCTAATTGACTGCATCGAAAAGTCGTTGACTCTAATTAACTTAACGGGGAAAGAAGTTTCAGAAAAAGAAAGGTCTAAAAAATTCAGACACTATTTGAAGAAGCTGTTTCTCACATGTTCGTGGCGTACAGCAACTCCTTTTCACTGACGGCGGGCCGTTGTGCCTCCAAAATTCGCTCCTTCATCTGTTGAACGGGCTGCCCTTCATATGGCTGTTTGAGCGTCAGCAGTTCGTAGATGAACATGCCGAAGGAGAAGCAGTCCGCCCTTTCCGTGTATTCTTGCTCGCCGTTATACCGCATGATCTCTGGCGCCATAAATCCCTTAAAATGAAAATGTATAAATTGTAAAAAAGAAAATGATTCTTATAAAGGATGGAAACGGCTATATTTGATCATCCAATAATGCTTTGGTCCGTTCTAACACTTCACCCAGAGTCCGATCAGATCAGTATCAACTTTGTCTTCGTCACCTCCGTGCCACCGTAGCCTTTGCACATTCCAAACGGATGAGAAAAGCGAGAAATGCCGTAATCGCCAAGTTTAAGTAAAACATCTCTTGGCAAACTTTTCGCGCCAGATCGATCGGAAGCGTTTGCTGGGCGCGGAAAACGCCAAACGAGCACATTTTCGCTCTTTAAATCCTGCAAATAAAATATTAGTGAATAAAAAATTTCAAAAAGAAATTTTTGATTTCAGAAAGTTTTTGATGCAATTTTTTTTACAATTAATAGTTTTATAGAAAGATTTTAATATTCGAATTTAATAATAATTTTAGAATTCGCACACGATAAATGATGTGCTGTTGAACATGCAAATATTCTAGGGCACGTGCAATCTGCAGACAGCTCAGCTGTATTGTGTCCAGCTGCAGTTTCTGGCCATAGCGTCGATAGTCCGCCAACAATTTGTCCAACGAGCCGTGCGGCGCCAATTCCATCAACAGAGCCATCGGAGACGGACAAAAAGCAATCATTGAAGTGCAATGGGCGTGCTGAAGTTCGGACAACATGCACAGCTCCTTTAAAATAAGGTTCTTAGACGGATTAGAGAGGTGCAAATTGTTGTTGAATGTGCGCAACCTGTCTTGCGGTGCAATATGCCCGCGAGACCTGCTCCAATTCGTCGTTTTGCCATTTGAACGCAAATGCGCGGACTGCCGCTTGCGCACTCGCGTCCCACATGGCCAAGCCGTCAGCGTCGTTGTTGCCCAGCTCGACGGGTTCGAACTGCTTCAGCGCTACCACCGTCGCTTCGCCTGTCAAAAATAAATTCCGAATAAAATATTCCACGCGAACTTTGTTCGTTGTCATCGTTTGCCCTTTTCCTCAATGCCGACGGCGACGATGGAGGCACCAATTCCAAACTTCCGGTAAACACAAAGCCAAAAGCGCCACGGCCGATCAATTTTCCGCGTTGGATAAACGCCGACGGAACAGACCTGACGGTTGTTGTGGTGCAAAAGTGGCATCGGATTTTATTTTTATCAAATTTTGGAAGAATCAGACAGAATTAACGGCTCATTTTTGATCCAGTTGCATCTTGATTTCAAAAACTGACCATTCATGCTCGAGATCAATAAAGAGTAAATCTGGTGCCATGTTGGACAGGTCTGGAGTCGTTGATGGGTCGTCTTTTTGCCGATCCTTTCTCTCCCACCGGACAGTCCCATGACGAGGACACTCCAACCGTTGTTGTTCTTGATGACTATGAATTAGACCTGGAATAACTGATCAAATAAAATTTATGAACAAAAAGCATAAAAAAGATTATGAGTGGATGATGACCTTGTTCGTCTGCGTTTTTAAGCAATTTTGTTGCCTCCAAAATGCATTCTTCAATGCCGAACAAATAAATGGGCAAAGATGCCGTCGCCTTGTTGCCACCGCCGCTTTCATTGGACTGTTTTCTCAATTTGTTATCACCCGTTTTTGCGTTATCTTCCAATTTGGCAAAAGTCTGATGCAAAGGCTTCTCAGTGGATGATTTCGACTTTGGCACTCGATTGGACTTCTTTGGCGTATTGTTGTTTTTGAATTTGGTGGATGCTGATTTTGCAAGTCGTGGCAGTAAATTTGACGGTCCATGTTGGGCTGGGTTTCTGCAAATAAATAAATCTTTTATTATTGCAATCACTTTTTGATTTGTTACCGGTTGATGTTCTCGCGAAGCCAATACCGTTCCTCCTCTCGAATGGCCTCGACCGCACAGCGATCGCACGGAATCAGTCGATCGACCAACGGTCTGCCCTGGGGCGAAAGGATGAAACGGGTGCCCAACTGTGGATAGGTGTCCTCCAGCAGATCGTCCACGGCACCGGTGATCAGCGACAAAAGTTGTGTGGCCATGCGCGAGTCCGTCTCCAACTCCCAGTGAACATCGTGCCAACGAAAACGAACACGAATCTTTGAAAAAACAGTTAAATGTGAAAAGTTAACTTCATAAAAACGATTTTACGATGATTAAGTTGACATTTAAACACATTTAACCGCCGTACCTTCGGGATCAACAGTTCGATCATGTGGCTCAGTGCTGAAACTTGTTGATTCTGTTGGTCTGAGCATGTCGGCCTGCTAAGTGTGGCCCATTGACTATCCTCCAGACGACGTCGCAGTTCATGTGAGGCGTAATTCACATCAGGAACGGAGGCCAGTGGGAGGAATTGGCGCAACGACAATACAAAAGTGCCAAAACAGCGGACCTTAATTAACCCCGAGGGGTTTTTTTAAATCTAAATCGATCTTTGTTTGTCAAATCTCACTTCAATGCCGCTTCTCCACAACATCCATTCGAGGACATTGCCCAGATCTTCTCCCGCCGCTGACTTTCCTCCGCCTCCGCCAAGGCCACGGCACTGCTCATCCGATGCTTCAACGCCCCGCTCACAGCATTTGACCATCACCGACGACGGCTCGTCCCCGCTGACTTCGGCGGTGTTGAAGAAGAACTCTTCGGTCACTTCATGTGCCGGGTTCACAACAATAAATGAAGTCTCTTCCTCCGGGACATTTTCCTCAACGGAAAAGCCTCTAAAACAATACAAAGCATAACAACAATAATCCGTTAGGTTAATACAAAACAATGCAGCTAAACACCGTTTGAACGATGAAGTGCATTGCTGTGCCAAATTGACAATTCGTCCTGCGTTCAATGTTCGGCCTAATGTCGCAACGATTGCTTCTGGGTTCGTCTGTTGTTGCTGATCAGTCTCAGCCATCGACAACAGTTGTTGCTGCTGGTGCACGTGAGCAGCACGCGAAAGAAGGAACAATTTGGTCAGCACATGACCAACGCGTTCGTCGTCGAGCAGTCGAGTGCTGAGACGTGCCCAGAAGCCCGGCGGAATGTAGTGCATCATGTACAGGCGACGAAGACATTCCTAAATGTATTTTTTGAACAAATTAAACATCATCGCGGGTTTAAGACTGACTGGGATTTTTTGGGTAAAATTCCAGAATTTCGGGAGTCCCGAATCTAAGACGAAATGTCCAAACAGCAATAGCCTCTGTTTTTGTGGTTTTGTATCAGTGGATCTGCCCACCTCCTTGCACTGATCAACCGCCAATACTCTGATCAGATCAGCTCCCTTCTCGTCATCTTCGGCCATTCCATTGTCCGCCAATTTTCCGCCGCTCAAATTATCAATTGACGACGCCACTGCCCTGGACAATCGCCGATGCTGCAAATAATTGCGAATTGGCGACATTTTGACGGGGCTTGATCGAATGTTATCCTTCGGCACAAATGCCGTCGTCGTCTCTTTTTCGCCATTCCATCGAATTCGCAGTTTGTCAAATTTATTTCGAACCTGGAGAACGAATGAGCAAATATTATTTTAAGTTTGAAGTTGAAATTTTTAATGAAAAAACTTTAAACAAAAGAATTTTTCATTTTTACCCGAACTTTAGAGCCCGGATAGTCGGCTCGAAGAACGTATTCGTCCGGAAGACAAGAGGCCAAAAGGCTCATTCGGCCACATTGAAAGGGCAAGGCCAACTCGAACTTGCGGAGCAGACTCATTACGCACTGTCGAAGAAGGCGGAAATGGAAATTCGACGACAAATCGGAGGGGCGCGAAATTCCGGCAGAAAGGAGGAGCTGATTGTGAGAAAGGCATTAATTTTTGTAAAAATAAAAAATTGCCAACTTTTTCAAATCATATTTTTCGATAAGTCACCCCTAAATGTTGTTGAAGCGCCCGTTTGAGGGCGTTGTACAGCTCGACAGACTCGATGACGGCATTCTGATGCATTTGGGAGAGAGAGGTGGCAGTGACAAAGGGCGAAGCATTGGTGCCGGAACTGAATGAGCCGCGACGAAGTGCCGCGAATGTCAAAATCCCATAGAGATCTGCCAGAGTGATAGTCGTCGATAAGATATTCGGCATTAATGGAACAGGACGTACTTGCACAAAGCCAAGGCGGGTTCAAAAACACAAAATCTCGCAGAAAAGTGTCATCATAGTAGCAAAGCACACCTTTAATAAAAAACATAGTTTAATGTACGGGATCGGCATGCTTAAACGAATTAAAACCCAAAAAATAATAATTACAATAATTACAGTAATGATTAAGGTCCATAGAACAAATACCAACCGTACCGTTCTCGTGGAGGAACAGACAGGCTTGTCGGAAGTCTTGCGCACCCCGAAAATTGGCAACAACGGCGGCAGATGTTGTGCCGCCGACCTTTCTGTTGTGTTGCTGCTTTTGTTGTTGTTCCAATCGTGACAGCCGATCAGTGGCCAAACTCCAAAATTCGTTGAAGTGCATTATCGGCTCCATCCCCGCGGCACAAAATTCGTCCGTCTGTAAAGATTAAATAATTTCAAACTGTGAAAAGCCTCTCTAATTCATTTTTGAAAACAGCTCCCACCATTGTCACCACAATGCGTTCCAATGTTACAAACGAGGCCGGAACTTTCTGGACCAACAGTCGCTGCCGTGCCGGGCCTCCGCCGCGCGAAAATTGGCGAATTTCGGTGGCGCAAGTGTAAATGAGGGCACACAACGATTTGACATCCTCACGGGAGCAACACGAAATGTAGAGGGAGCCGAGCACGCGGGGAAGACCATTCTTCTCCGGATCAGCGCCCAAAATAAAGCGTTCCTGACAACGACAAATTGGAGGAATCGCCGGGGGGGGGGGTCACAAATGGGTAGGCACCATAAATAATTAAATCTGAATGTGTCAAACCCAATTTAGTTGGAACTTCGAGACATTTTGGTCACTTTTCCCGTCAGATTGCCTGAATTTGTTTGTCCATTTGGCTCAGATAGTCTCTGGGGAAGCGCAGCGGTTGCTCCCGCACAAAGTCCGAATGAGTGCCAACAATTAGCACGTAACTGTTAGGCGCCTGTGCCTGAATTGCCAGCAGAAAGTCGTGCAGGTCGGCCAGCGCAATTTCACCGTCCGTCACTTTCCACAGCAACAAAAAGAGACAGCGACGAGTGAAGAAGCATCGTTGGACAGATTGGTACTCGCGCTTAAATGATTTGTAAGTGAATCCCGAGACTTATGGCCATTACTTTAGTGGTCGAGATTAAAACTCTCACAACCACCTGTTTGATGCCGTCAAAGTCCCAGACACGGAAAGTGACCGGACCCCGGAAGGCATCCACGCCGGTGGCCGAAGACTGGGACGACGGAATGCTTTTGGCGGTGGACGACATTTTAGGCGCCTCGTAGACCCATTCGAACACGTCCACTGGGTAAATGGAGGGCGAAGCTGTAGCGGTGGCTGGTCGTTGTTGGCTGGTGAAGCGCGATTTGTTGCTTCGTCCCAACGACGATGCCGTTGTTGGAGGTGGAGAGTGCCGACGACGGGGCCAATTCTGTGTATTTTGGAATAAATAAATATGCTTTCTAATTAATAAAGGCACATGCCACCATTTGGAAACGCTAATCTTAACCCCCCCCCCCCCAGGGGAAGATTAAAGTTTACATCATTTTGTGCGCTTCTCTTTGCCATTGTCCCTTCCAAACGCATTTGCTGCAAAAGTGTACTTTTTCCGACCGAAGGTCCGCCGAGTAACATCAGTTTGAGCTTTGGGTACAGCATCGAACTAATAATGATGAAAATGATCTAAGAACATTTTAAAGTATTATTAAAATTGCATTTTTTATTTTCGAATTTTTGCTCAATTTCGGCACGCCCCCCCCCCCCGGGGGCTATGCCATCACTTTTCCAGTCGTTGTCGGAGTTGGGAGAGCACTTCGCCCGTTTTGTAGTTGCCCGCCTGGACCAAAGTTTGCAAAGCCGGCTCTTCCCCGCGAAGTTGGCATCCGCCGAGGCCGCCGATGGTCCACAGCCGCTCCAAAAGGCCAAGTTCGGGCACAAGTCTGTCCAGCTCTACATTGTTGGCCAAGTTGAGCATGGCCAACGAGCTGAGCAGCGAAATGGTGGGCGGAAGTTGACGAATCCGATTCTGGGACAGGTCCAGAGTGGTCAACGACGGAAACAGCACATACGGCTTGAGCTAAAGTAAGGGTTAAGTGGCGAGATTTTTAGCAATTATTTTAAAGTTTTTATTCGTCAAATTTTTTTGTGACCTCCAAGAAATCGCTAATGCCATTATAAAAATGGAATTGTGAAAATTACCAATTCAGAATTCTCTCGCCAATTGAACTGCTTCACTTCATTTTCCTCCTCATTTACACCAACGAAAAGCAATGCGTTGTTTCCTGTGTTTGTACGTTAAATCCTTTTCTTTTTTGAATAATTTAAAAATGAATATTTTTGTATGTTTTGCCACTTTTATGACTAAACTTTTTTTTAATAAAAATGCATAAAAATTTGTATATTTTGAGGATTTTTAAGCATATTTTGTTTTCAAAAAATGAATTAACTTTTAAGCTAACAAATAATATTGAAAATGTTCAGTCGAGAATATTGTTGTCGTTTCGAGAACACTCAAAATCTCTCTCACCTCCGTCCGCCGCCGTCGTCGCCGCGGGCGTCGCCGTTCCACCACCCAACGGCAGCAGAACTTCCAAAAATTCCAGCGAATTGTCTGCCAAATTCAGCGTTTTCAGTGCCTCCAAACGACAATGGGATTTGTGCACACAACAGTAGCTGTTCAACAACAATTCATGCTCATTTTGGAGCTGTTCATCGCCACTCTTTCGCACAACGCTCAGCGAACGTTGGCTTCTGGCCACAGATTTGGACCGACTCCCTTAAGATTTAGAAAAATGTATTTGCCGAGCATTTAACAAGAACGGTGGAAGGTTAGACCGAAATGGTTCAATTCATTCGGCAATTGTTTCAAAAATTTAATTATTTCTGAAACGATTCTCACTCGAATGCCTTGGCATATTGCCCGAAGCTGTGCCATCACCATCGCTCTGCGCATCAACGACAAATTCAGGCAGTGCCTCGCAATACCGTAACTTTTGCCTCAATTGTGCCGGGTTTTCGCCTCCAAACAGGCGGACCAGCTGATTTTTGGACACATCAAAATGTCGAAGTGCCGACGGCAAGCATCCAACTGGGCCAAGACTGGTCAGCAAATTAGAGGAAAGGTCGAGTTTGGCAAGTCGAGGACAGCAGCAGGCCAAGCAGGTCGGCATCCGAGCAAACTGAAAGGTGTAAAGTGTAGACGAACGAATTGTCCGAAAGCGTCGTTCAATCCCCGGGGCTAAGGACATTTACTGACTTTGTTTTGAGCCAGGTTCAGCAGCTGAAGTTGGTTCAAGCACCGTATTGACGACCCATTCTTCTCGGGACTGCCGCCCTCTCCGCTTATTGCTGCTTCAACTGTCGTTGTGTCCTCGTCTATATTGGACAGTTGAATCTTCGCCTGCCAGATATTTACTCTGAATTTAAAAAAGATGCTTTCTTCAAATCAACCAAAAACTGTGCCAAAGAATTCAGCTTAAAAGAGAAAAGCAACGGACCTTTGAATGTCCGAGAAAAGCAACGGACCTTTGAATGTCCGAGAAAAGCAACGGACCTTTGAATGTCCGAGAAAAGCAACGGACCTTTGAATGTCCGAGAAAAGCAACGGACCTTTGAATGTCCGAGAAAAGCAACGGACCTTTGAATGTCCGAGAAAAGCAACGGACCTTTGAATGTCCGAGAAAAGCAACGGACCTTTGAATGTCCGAGAAAAGCAACGGACCTTTGAATGTCCGAGAAAAGCAACGGACCTTTGAATGTCCATCTCGAGCACCGCGGCCGCCCCCCCTCCTGCGACATTAGCCAAGTCCTCTTCGTTGTCCGTTGACTGGCGGCTTTTGCTCATTTCGACGGCTTCAGCCGACCCCCTCCGGCTGGATGTTTGTTGATTTAGTGATGGCGAATCCCTCCTTTTCAGTGTCGACCGACTTTGTCGTTCAGAATTTTCGTCCGCTTCTGCTCTTAAGCTTCAATTTATGGCCCAACAATTTTTCCTTTTTCGAGACTCAGTTTTGATCTCGACAAATGTTTCAATAAACCCCAAATTAAAATATTCTGTCCTGCCCATTGGCCACAACAAATTTGACGCTGATCTGCGCCTTTAAAAATGGTCGTCCGGTTTAATTCTCAACAGTGATCAGACGAGATCCTGATCCAGACCATTTTTTAGTCACTGGAAACCTCCGGACTGAATTATAGCTATTCTCTCAAACTTATAGTCCGTGTCGGCTTCGTCAGTTTGAACGCTGACCTGCCGTCAGCAGCCTCCCGCTGCCGTAGTCGGGAAATGCGTGCCGCCGACGCCCCTCCGGTGCCCGCTGGCCGGTACAAATGGCTTCCCCTGCGCAAATCTTGCGGAAACGCAGCAGCGGCAGCGTTCAGTTCACTGAGCAAATTGTTGGCCAAATGCAACTCGCGCAGACAATTCGCTGTCCAAACGGACGAAGGCAATCGACGCAATTTGTTGTGGACTGCGGAGAAGAAGCAAAGTCGGGGGAAGTGAGCCGAAGAGAACAAGCTGACAACAAAATTGAAGGGCATGACAAGGAATCTTCCCGCTCCCAAAACGATAATTCAAAAATTTCAGAAAATTCTTTCAATTTTAAATTTTGCATTAAATTCCATCATCCACTCACTTGTTTGGGCAGTTCCTCCAGCTTGTTTTCGTCCAGACAAAGTCTCTCCAGGCATGGCAATTGCCAACCCGCCCCATCGGATGGCATTTCCAGACGATGGATGCCATTTTTGGAAAGGTCCAACGAGTTGAGAGAGTGGAGATGGGTGAAAAGAAAGTGGGGGACAGAGCATAGCTGGTTCGAGGACAGGTCGATGCGGAGAAATGGCATAAAGTGCCAACGATTTACTGCAAATCAAAAAGATTGTACCCGATTTCCAAAACTGGGGGCTTTTTTTTGTTCTAGGCAAATGCTATTTTTTAATCTTAAAGGAAACATTTCAAATTTCAATTGAAATTCGTGTAATTTTATTTTATTTTTTTCAGACATTTGTTGAACACCCTTAAAAATAAAATAAAATCGACCCCAAATGGCGTGGAATTTGTGGATTCAATCGGAGGACAGCCTCAACCATCCATTCTGGGCGCAGCTCGCGAATGCAAGTCGATTGCCAATTAAGCTGACATCCCTTTGAAGGCAAATACTCCGACAACGGCACGGCACAGGTATTGATCACATTCTCGGCCTGCACCAAACCTCGAGATTTTGCCTAAAAACCCACCCATTTTTTCACAAATTCCAGTCAATACCAAAAATTTAATCGTTTCCATTCCCAAATTTACAATTTCCTGACCTGCTCGACCTCCTTCTTTTGCCTCGGTTTGTTCACACAATGTTGTTCACTGTCCTGGTGGACTAACTGTTGGAGGAACAAGCCGACCATTTCAGCGCTACAGTACCCGCTGCCATCGGCCAACATCTGCCTCAGGGTACGGTTACCGTAGTCAAAGGCACTGCACCGGAACAACGCGTGGAGCACGTCCAACTGGCCGTTGTGGGCCGCCTCGGCCAAAGCGCCACTGCCATTTGTGCCATTTATTGGGTGACAATAATTCACGTCAACGTGGCATTGATCGAGCAGAATTCTGATGCCAATAAATGGGGGGGGGGGACAAATAAATTACAGAAACATTTGGTGCCAATCATTTGTTTATGTTTTTACAGTTATTAATTAATGAAGTTTAGTATGAAAATTAAAAACGAATTCTTATGGGTATTTCCAAATGTAAGTCATTAACTTAATTCTGGGGTTCAAACCCCGACTGTGTAAATAGAATTTCTAAAATTTTTTAAAATATTCCAGATTTTTAAAATAGAAAGTAATTTATCAGTTATCGAAATTGGACAAATTTTCTTAATAAAATCGTAAGAATTTTAATTTTTCCTCTCGGCGACGCCTATCGGCATCGCCGATCACCCACAAAACCCCCTAATAAAAATGGCTTTCTAAATTTCTCAAGTTTTTTGAACCTAAAATTAAATTTTTTGAAAAAGTTTCGAGTCGAGACCCGAGAAAAGTCTTGTCTTTTTGGGGTCTCTAGTCTCGAGGTCAACAATTCTTAGTAAATTTTAGGTCTCTAGCATCACTATCAAGTAATTAACCACCCGGAATCCGTATTTCAAAAATGTACGGAAACAAAAAATTTTTAAATCTCAAAAATTTAATTTTTTTTTTTTTCTGAAAATTCATCAAAAATTCAAAATTTCTCGGCGGCGCCTATCGGCACCGCCTTACTTTAAAAAATTTTGGTACCGAAAAAGTACCTACAATTATTTCGGTACCAGGTGCTTTTTCGGTACTTTACCGACCGACCGACCCTTCTGGCCCGTCTCTACATTTAACCTAAATGGCATTGTTTTCATCAAATTTTTGCCATTTTACCTGACAATTTCGATGGTCCCATTGGCACAAGCGACCTTTTTACGACAGGGAAAAAGAATACGTCAACATTGGCATAATTCCAAAAATGGCATTACCATAAGCGGCGTCTTGCCGTTTGCCTGCGGCGTGTCGAACAGAATTGGACTTTCCAGCAAATAATTCTCCGAATCCTCAACTCTGAGCATTCCTTTCCGGTGGCTGGTCCCGTTGGAAATTGGCAGCTTGTACTTAAGCATAATGATGATGAGAGAGCTTGTACTTAAGCATAATGATGATGAGAGAGCTTGTACTTAAGCATAATGATGATGAGAGAGCTTGTACTTAAGCATAATGATGATGAGAGAGCTTGTACTTAAGCATAATGATGATGAGAGTGCTTGTACTTAAGCATAATGATGATGAGAGAGCTTGTACTTAAGCATAATGATGATGAGAGTGCTTGTACTTAAGCATAATGATGATGAGAGTGCTTGTACTTAAGCATAATGATGATGAGAGTGCTTGTACTTAAGCATAATGATGATGAGAGTAAGCATAATGATGATGAGAGAGCTTGTACTTAAGCATAATGATGATGAGAGAGCTTGTACTTGTGGACATATCCTTGCCATTATCATAAACACTTCACACCTTTGCTAGCAGTTGTACAACTTCCAGATGACCTTCCATGACCGCCAAAAAGAACCTGCCAGTGAAGGGATATGAAGCTATGATCACCAGTGGTGATTCACCACCTCTCTTGGGATCAATAGCTTACGGGGTTCGGGCCTTTTGATCAGCCCCATTATGTGCTCCTGCCCTCCTGATCACCCCCTCTCATTGGCCATCAATAGCTTACGGGGTTCTGCCCTCCTGATCACCCCCTCTCATTGGCCATCAATAGCTTACTGGGTTCTGCCCTCCTGATCACCCTCATTGGCCATCAATAGCTTACGGGGTTCTGCCCTCCTGATCACCCCCTCTCATTGGCCATCAATAGCTTACGGGGTTCTGCCCTCCTGATCACCCTCATTGGCCATCAATAGCTTACGGGGTTCTGCCCTCCTGATCACCCCCTCTCATTGGCCATCAATAGCTTACGGGGTTCTGCCCTCCTGATCACCCCCTCTCATTGGCCATCAATAGCTTACGGGGTTCTGCCCTCCTGATCACCCCCTCTCATTGGCCATCAATAGCTTACGGGGTTCTGCCCTCCTGATCAGCGGCATTCAAATTGCATACAAACAAATAGCCTTCACAGCAGGCGCTCTCTCCACCGTTGTTGGCAAAACAACAATTTTCGCGGTCCCGCCGGAATTCAAAGAACTTCAGCTCATCATCGGGATATTCCGCGCCCAGCAATGCTTGAACGATGCGGGCATTTCCGCACCGAAAAAAAAAGAAAAAATTTCAAAAAATTTGTTGGCAAAATGACTAAATATTCTTTTTGGCACTTTTTAGTTATATAAAAAAGCTTTTTTAATAAACTTTTATTATTCACCGGCATGCCCAATGAATGGGCAAATTTTTTTCTTCATTTGTTGCATCCATCAGAAATGGAAATTTGTTCAAAACAAGCTCAACTGTCGCCACACTTTGGGAGGCAACCGCGGCATGCAGAACCTGATCAATTAGATTAAACAAATCTTGGCAAAATCACTGGGCTCAAATATTTCGGGGTGCGTTTTCATTTTAAAAATCCGCCATCCTTCAAAAAAAACGAAATTTAAATTATTTGTCCATATTTTTTATGGCCGCATTTTATTTAGCAAATTAGCATTGGCCTACCGTATCTCCGGTAGGCTCAAATATAATGGAGTGGTGGCCGCATTTTATTTAGCAAATTAGCATTGGCCTACCGTATCTCCGGTAGGCTCAAATATAATGGAGTGGTGGCCGCATTTTATTTAGCAATGAGCATTGGCCTACCGTATCTCCGGTAGGCTCAAATATGATGGAGTGGTACTGTACGGTAAGTAATGCCCGCACAATTGCCGCCCTGCCGTGTTCGGCCGCCAAAAACAGTGCGGATTTTTGTTCGCCCGGGCTTCGTCCATTCAAAATTTGCTTTCGAATTGTTTTCGGGCCCAAATCGGACAAAATTTCCAAAACGGCGGCGACCTCTCCGTCAACGCAAGCGGCACAAAGTCTCTGAGGGGGGAAATTGTAAAAATTAGCAAATAATCGAAAAATAAACAAAAAGAGAAAATGTTAAAATATCAAATGGACCAAATAAAAGGCGCCTTCGCCAATTCGTCCCCGCCGGTGTTAAAAGTTGGATGGCCAAATTCCCAAAAAACAAATTGTTTTTCACAATTTTAGGCCACAACTTTTTTGAGGTTTGTCAAATCGCTAAACTTTTGCTCACCAGTGGCCCAGAAACCATCACAATCTAATACCAAATTCAGACGCGAAAGCTTAAAATTGAGCCAAAAAAAAATTAAGAAACAAAACGAACCTTTTTAAATTCGAAATGTTCAAAAGCGTTTTAGTCTTTTCATAAATTTTTGCCTTATTTTTCTGTTCTGCCTCGACATGAATTCGTTCAATGGTGCCGATCAAAAGTGTGGCCACATCGTGGTTCCCTTTGATTTGGGCCAATTGTAACGCAGAATGGCCGTCCGAGTCGACGTAAAAGAGGTCGGAACCGCTTTTCACCAGCAGTTCAACGACGTCACTATGGCCCAAAGATGATGCCAACCCCAACGGCGTTTTGACTGTGTCCTGGAGACCGGCAACAGCGTCAACATCCGCTCAAAAGAGAATTAAAAGTAAAATTAATTTAAATTTCAAATAAAAATTGCTGGTCAAGACTGGTCACCTCCGGACCGTAGCAAAAGCTCCGCACATTTTGTGTGCCCTCCTGCCGCCGCGTGGTGCAACGGCGTCCTGCCCTCCCTGCTGTCGCGGTCGTTGGCAAGCGATGGCCTTTCGGCCAAAAGTTCCTCGAGCAGTTCAACGTTATCGTAGGCAATAGCCTTAACCGGGCAAAATTGTCGTTTTGAGATTTGTTCATCAATCAGAATTCTCAAAAAATGCCACAATTTTAACCAATTTCTTTCTCAAAATTTAAAATAAAATTAATAAATTTTTTTGGTAAGAGTAATATTTTGAAATTATCGACCAACTCTTGCAGCGTTAAATTGTCAAAAATCGAGAAATTCGGGCGGTGCCGTTAAACGGTTTAGAAAATCACAAATTAGTGAGTAATTAAGAAAAATGACTAATTTTCGTAATAAACCAACTTTTTTTGGGTTTTCTGAAATTTTTGCCGCATTTTCTTTTAAAAATGCCCCCAAAAAGGACCAATTTAATAAGCAAACCTGAAGAACGAACTCTTGAGCTTCCTCATTCATTTGCTGCCCAAAAATGCTCAACGCCGTGGGCAATCGATGAATAGAAGCAGAAAAAGAAGCCAAGCACCAGAGGGGAAAGCAGTTTTCGAGTCCAAAAGGCCGTTTTGTGTTATTTAATCGCTTTTTGGCACAAATGTCACAGAATGGAATATTCAAACATAGGGCACAAAACCAATCTATTAACTGCACACATTGATTTTGCACTAACTGCGTGGGTCAATTGAGTGCCGATGCCGCCGGCAAAAACATTTTCTCGGAGCGGACATTTCAGTATCAACAATACGAAAGTGGTCGTTTGAGCCCAAACAAATTTGAACCTTTATAGCCGAATTTGGCATAATTCAAAAGCCTCAAAGAAGGCAAATATTAATTGCTTAAAAACTAAGCTGTTTAAAGCATTTCAAAAACAAAGCAAAAAGCTTTTCATAGTTCTCTTGGCATACATTTTTTGAGGTTTGGCATTTACTCAATACTTCTGTTGATTTAGAGTTTTATTAATTTGGCATTAAAAGACTAAAGCATTTGAACCCAATAAATTTTCGAAATGTTAATTTTTGAAACAAGTTTTATTTTAATGATCGTTTGTCCCCTTCTGTTTCTTCTTTTTTGTCTTAAATTTCGGCATTTCAACGGCTTTTGCGCCTCATTCAAAAGACACTTTTTTGCTTATGCTTCTTTGTCGAATAAAATTGCATTTGCTTCCCTTTGAATTGGCACAATTTCCGCCGTCCGCCCCCCCCCCCCCATTCAATCAGAAAAGTTCATTCACTTCACCCAAAATTGCCTTGCCTTGTTCAACAAATATGCGCCGTTGCTGCTCTGTCATATTCTCACTTTTTGTCATCATTAACTTTATTGTTGAATCGCTGGAAATTAACCAAAAGTGAGTACAATTTGCTTGAACATCGATTTGATCGAGAGCAAGTCGTAGTTGTCGAGAACAGATGGAATGTCCGAGCTCCAAAACAAAATTATTTTGTGTTTAGAAGGGATCAAAACGGGGGGGGGGGGGGGAATTGCCAATAAATCCGTTCAATCTCAGTGGGACCGCGCGATTAGTGTTGGCATCGGTCGATTGTTTCGTTAGCGATAGGGCACAAAGGGAGTCGTCCGTTGATCAGTTGGGCGCAACGGACCTTTGAAGTGCAATAATTCTTCTTGGAACCAGCCAAACTAAATAAAGCTTTTTTTGCGTAATTTTCTCTTAAAAACAACGAGGTAATTCGATCCGTTTCAGCAAAGTTATAAATCAAAAAGGAGCTTATGATTGGTACCAAATTAATTTAATTTTTGGTTGGTTCGCCTGCACTTTAAATGTCGCCGGCGCTCAACTGACCCAAAACCGGGCACGAAACCTCCTTATCACTATGAGTTAACATTTTAGATACCGCCATTATTCCAATGAAGTCGAGTTAAAGCATCCGAAAGTGCCATTCTCCACAGTGGCAGAAAATGCTTATAAACTGGCGCTTGCACAATCGAGAGGACAACAGCATCAAAAAGGCAGGCATAAAGGGAGGTGAGACAGAGAGAGAGAAGGGCACTGATTGATAATCGAAAATAATTTCTTTTTTTAATTTCTTTTGTTTAACAATTCATTTTACTCTGCACAGAATAAGACAACGACAGCAGTACTCCCCGACGACTACGACGACAAAGGCACTGATCAATGCCCGGTCTTCACTGATCAATGCCCCGTCTTCACTGATCAATGCCCCGTCTTCACTGATCAATGCCCCGTCTTCACTGATCAATGCCCCGTCTTCACTGATCAATGCTCGGTCTTCACTGATCAATGCCCGGTCTTCACTGATCAATGCCCCGTCTTCACTGATCAATGCCCCGTCTTCACTGATCAATGCCCCGTCTTCACTGATCAATGCCCCGTCTTCACTGATCAATGCTCGGTCTTCACTGATCAATGCCCGGTCTTCACTGATCAATGCCCCGTCTTCACTGATCAATGCCCCGTCTTCACTGATCAATGCCCCGTCTTCACTGATCAATGCCCCGTCTTCACTGATCAATGCTCCGTCTTCACTGATCAATGCTCGGTCTTCACTGATCAATGCCCCGTCTTCACTGATCAATGCCCCGTCTTCACTGATCAATGCCCCGTCTTCACTGATCAGTGCCCCGTCCCTTCCTCCTTCGATCGCTTCGGTGGTCTTCGACCGAGGCGGCGGAGGCCAATGGCAATTTCCTGATCATGATCACCACCACAATCCGCTTGAAGGCAACAAGAAAAATGGCGATGGGGAAAGGGTGGAAGAGCACAGTGTTGTGCACCTGATCAGCAGACCCACACAGCTGTACTACTACGGAAGCGGAGGCGGAGAAGGGATGGAAAACGCAATGCGCAAGTACTGGTGGTATTAGCACGGGACAGGGCTAACCGCCCGTGGATTATTTTCTTTATTATAATATAATTGTTTATTCTTATGGATAAAAACAATTTTTAATTATTGATTATAAAAAATAAAATCGAATTTAAGCGGACACGGAGGCGGAGGAGTTGGGGCTGAGCAACAATTGGCTTCCGCGTCGGTACAAGTCGGATTCAGCCAAGTGTGCCGAGTGAAAGTGCCGACCGCCGACGTGTTCTACATTTCTTATGAGGACGACGAACGGTCGGGCGGCGGCATGGGACAAAGATCGTTCGTCGACGTGTTCTTTCACTGCTCCCAATACTGGGCCTGGTGCTGTGGAGTGGACTGTTGCCAGGTGATCTCGTTCATCGTTGAACTTTTAGAATCTTGAAAATACTGCTCGCTCTTGTTTAGCTCGACCCGGCTCTGGTGTTTACGGGCGCTTGTGTGCTGGTGGTGTTGTGTACGCTGTTCGTCCATTGTTGTTTGCACTCACAATTGGGCCAACGCGTGTGTGTCCGCCGTCTGTTCCGCATGCACCGGCTACGGCATAAACGCGTGATAGCGCGGACAAACGCCCAACGTCGCAAATCGACGGTGGACGGCATCGAAAACGCCCGAGGCGATGTTGGCATAAGCCGGAAACCGTCCAAGACCGTAAGCAGTGGCGACGCCGAGCAGTACAGGTGAGGGTTTTAAAATCCAATGATTTATTTCCCCCCCCCCTTATTTAGACATCAACAACAAAAACAACAGAGGAGGAGTGGCGGCAATCTACGAAGGATGCTTCGGAATTCGATTAGGGAAACAATCGGCAGGGGACATCGACGGTTGGTGAGGACAGGACATCAGTTTCGAGGTGATCTGCTGAAGAATACGAGATCGGTGCCCGAGATTGTGGTCACCGAGCCAAGCAGCAGCTGTTTCGAGGGCGAAGATGAGGAAGAGGGGAGGGGGAGCAGTATGCGGAGATGAGAAGAATGAGCTGGAAAATGATGAAAGAAGCGGATGAGAGTAAGAAGATTAATCGAAATAACATAACGAAGTTGGGTTGAAGCAAGAACAAGAAGTTCGGGCCGGCGAAGAGGAGAGAATAAAGCGGAAGGATCAAAGAGCAAAAGTAAAGTCGGGAGATGGACAGAAAGATGAAGCGGGGTAAGGGTTCAAGACGGCTTCGTAGGAATTCGAAGAATTTGTGAACATTACGCAGGAAATGGTTTTTTCAATATTTGTACTGTGTTCATCTACAACATCAAAATCCGGTGATTTCTCTATCCAAACACTAAACAAGATCGATTGAGTTGAAACAAAGCCGGTAATTGAATGAAAGTGAATGATTGTCGAGATCGATCAGATGCGATTTCGTCTCGTCCAATCTATAAATATGCAAAAATAATAAAATGCTACGGATTCGGCGGATTTTTGCGTGTACATCAGCATCATCAAATCCTTTTATTGCCTATTTTTCATCAACAAAATGTTTCGTCGAAGTTTTGCCAGAGCATCCGCCGATTTGATCACAATTCCGACGGAATTGATCAGGCAAAAGTCGTTTTCAATGCTTTTCAAATGCTTTATCGCTTTTTCGAGAAGCGTTTGCGCACGCTGCAAACATTTTGACATGTAAAGGAGCACAACCTTAAGCATCACAATAATTATCAAATAAATGTTTAATTTCTAAAAATTATTCAAAAATTCTGTGCCATCAAAAATATTGGCCACCTGTTCCTCAGTGAGGGGCATGCCCTCCAGCTGTGCCACTTGCTGAAGTTCGAACAAATGTTCCACCGGGTTACGTCCTAACACTTTTTCCTCAAAATTTTGCCCGATCTTTCCCCCAATTTCTGTCCTCTTCCCTACAATTTGCAAGTTTTTGGCAACTTCATCACTGACGTTGGAAATCATCGCACCGATCACCACGAGGCAACTTTCAACTTTTACATAATAACGCCGGGACGTCCAAACACTCAAATCTTAAAAAAACAGTTTTTTTTTGTTTTGTTTTAAACCAAATTTGTAAAAAGTATAAAAAGGACGCATTTGATTTTGAGTTGGATTGTTAGAAAAGTCCCCACAATTAAACATTTTGGGTATTTAAAGAGTAAACATATAAACCCGATCATTAAACGGGTTAAATCATTGTTAGAACTGACATATTTGTCTGATGGTCTTTTCGACATGTTTCAGATAGGCCTCTGACAATTCCAATTTTCCAAAAAATTCTGAAATTATTTTCAGCGGTAACGACAAATTCTTTCTGGCCGTTAATAAATAATTGTATTCCTTTTGCACGTATTTACCAACCTAAAAACAAATTAAAACGTGGAATAATCAAAATTTGTGTTCGGCAAATGGGTTTTTCGGTTACCGGTCAAAAAAATTCGGTATACCGACTGGTATTCGGTATTTTTTGGAAATTTTTAATTTCAATTTAAATGAACAAAACAATTTACCTATTTAATACTTATAATTAGAGACCGGATTATATGGACTAAAAACGTCAAATATGCACTTAAAATATTGTCGAAATCCCGGATCCCGTCCCGGTCGGGCCGAGACTAACCGGGAAAAAAGTAAATCAAATAAATGTTTAAAAAGGTTTTTTAATCTTTTAATCTTTTCATTTTTTTTTTGGATTTTTATAAAGTGGTGCTAAAAGTATCTATTTTTACCTGATATTCAATCACTTTTTGCACCACTCCGCCAATCACTTCTATTTCCTCGGCGATAGTCGCAATTTTGTCTCGTAATTCCGTCTCCAAACCGTTCATTCCTTCCCTGATTTTCTCTAACATTGCTTTATCCTCCTCAAATTTCACCTCTTCCTTTCGTTCCTCAATTTTCTTCGAAATTCTCAACAATCTTTCAATTTTGAACGTCGAATTGTCGGGCAAAGCGTACACAAACTGCTTGAACTTCATGAAATAGTCATTAATCGGTCCCATTTGTAGCTGAACACTTTCATTGTCTGTCAGCGCAACAATTATGGCCGCTTGCTCATTTAATAACTCGTAAGTGTTGACAATAATTTGACGTTTTCGCATTGTTTCTGGTTGCTCAACAACATGGTCAGGTTTCGAGATGGACAGCTCATCAGAGAACGCAGTTTGTTCAACAACATATTGAATGGCTGATTTATTTGTAGAGCTTGCATCTTCAGGAGGTTCAACAAAGTGTTCATGCATGGACTTCGAGGTGGACGGCTCATTAGAGGATGCATTTTGTTCTGCATGCTCATTAAGGATTGTGTTTTCCGGATGTTGATCGGCATGCTTTTTATCCGTGGATTTGGGGTGGGCCGTTGTTTCTGGATGTTCATTGGCGGAGGAAGCAACGCTTTTAGGTGCCCTTAAAGTTTAGTACTTTTAGAAGAACCAAGAACGGCCTGGATTTAACTCGAAATATCCCGAGCATGAGTTTGAGACTCGAGACTGAACATTGGGCCCAGCTCCCTGTGATCGGGCGGGATCGGGAATGGGCGGCTAATCCAATGTGTTTTAAAAAACGGAATCGGAAATAGGAAAACGGCCAAAAAACAACGGAAAATGGAATTCCGCCGCCCATCCCAGACTGATCAGGCGGAATTTACTAATTGAGACTCATTACTAAACATTACAACCGCCCGGCCCTCTTTATCTCCCCACCGAACGCACTCGGCCGATTCGGCGCCGCTCATTGGTTGGGCCTTAAAAGTTTAATTTTTTAAATAAAGTATTTCTTTATCAAAAGTTACATTAATTTCTTTAATTTCAGTGACTTCAATTTGGACAATTAAAATGTTCATCGTCTGAATAATAAATAAAAACAAAGCGGGACTTTTGAAATCGGCGGGCATAGGCGACGTAAATAAAAAGTAGGGAAAATTCTAAGAATATTTAATTTGTAATGAATGAAATATTTTATTGCTCAATAAATATTCCGATTTTATGCGTAATTTTTACACAAAAAATCGATGCTTAACGTCGAAAACGCACATATTATATGTATTTGTTAATTTTAAAATCAAAGAGTTTAACCACGCCACGCCAGTCAATCGTTAATTTCCTTTTTATTTTATTTATTTTTTTTATTTTCCAAGCCACGAAGTCGGAAATGTCCGTTTTTCAACAAATGTTTCACACAACGCCGTTCGGAAACTGGAATTTAATTTAAAACATTTTTATTATAGATGATAAAATTTTTTTTTAACCAATGAAAAAACAGGACATCTTTCGAACCTCAATTTTTCTAGTTTATTAAAAAAAGTTCAAACAGAAGTTAGGACTGCCACGCATTACTTGGTCTGTTCCACAGCGAACGCAACGCCTTCCGGTACGGTTTGATGGTGAACACGATGATCAGCGGGTTCAGCACACTGATGAAAATGGTCGGCACTCCGGCCAACATCTGGAAGTTGGCGATTCACTGCTCGTAGTCGTCGAAAGTGCCGTTAAAAAATGTGCCGAGACGATGGAGCTGACGCCGATGAACAAATTGCTGCATGTGGACAGCACCGAAATGATGGCCTAAAATAAAAGCGATGAAAAACAAAATCTCTAATCATTCATTGCTTAGATGTCGACAAGAATTTGGATCTCTTTAGGCTTATGGCTTGAGTAACAGTGCTGTTTTGATGTACAAAAAAACTCTAAAATAAAAATAAATTATCAAAAAACTATTAATCTTTAATTAAACACTAATTAAATTAATAATTATTGTACCACTCGGGTGAGTTTGGTCACTGTCAGCAAAAGGACGTTCACCTCGAACAAATGTCCAATTTAACCATTCATCGGACAATCTTTGAACAGTTTTTTGTTTTGTATATTCATAAGAATTAAGCCCCGCTTCCCAATTTGGCACTGCCATCATGCAATTGTGTAAAGTTTTGTTTGTATTTAGGCCATGTCACGCAATACAAAATTCCTGGTCCCGGTTTAACACGTAAAATGGTTGAAAATGTTTGAATTTGACTTAAAGGTCGCGCGCAAATTCTTTATTAAATCGTCTTTTTTATATTGGTTTGGTCAATTTAAACAAAAATTTCAGCTAATTACCCCAAAAGAAAGGGCGATTTCTTCTTTGTCTATTTGCATTTGACCTTGGCTGACCGACGTAATCGCCGGGGATAAACCTTCAAATCACTTTCAATTTCACAAAACATTTTTCATTATTCGTACAAATAACAAAAATTTGATAAATTTTGTGACTAAAATTATAAAGATTATTTTTTATTCAGCGATGTCACTTAAATTTTGTGCCATAAATTCCATAAAAATTCTGCTGATTTTCTTCGATTTTGTCCAAATATCGCAACAACAAAAACAACGGGCGAACATTGGAGGCGAAGTTTGGCAAAAAAAAAAGCCTTAAAATATTCATAAAAAAATTGTTTTATTTGTTGAGATTATTTGCGTTGACAATCGACAAAATGTCCAATTCATTCCAAACAGCGCAAATGTTCAACTCTTTTTGGCTTCTGCCGCCGGTTGGCTTCGGCAAATTTTTGTTATTTTAAATTTATATAAAATATATTTTTGAATAAAAGGGATAATTTTTTCGCCATAATTGCAGTAAAATTGTCTTAATTATTTGAATTTGACTGTCTATACGAATTTCAGCCGACTCCGAGGAAGACCAATTGGTAGCCGAAACAGTGACTGATTTGATAGGAAATTTTGGAATGCCATCGCTTCCGGCGCTTTTGCCGGATTCGTGCCGTTACACTTTGGTCGTGTCCACTTCATGCCATCATTCGTCATACTTTGGCTCGTCGGCCACTCACAGAACAAAGCCGGTGGAAAACAAAGCAATTTAAATATAGCAATTATGTGCTATTATTCTGAATTTAGGGTTGTCGTTTTATACATATAAAAAAGCACCAAAAATTGGATAATTTGCGTCGCGCAGCGAAAAATATTCAAATAAATATTATTGACGAGAAAGTGCAGTGCAATTGGTGGCGAAAACACTTAAAAAGCAGACAAACCCGATTGGGCAGCAGCAACAAATTGCCATTAAAAGGTGGGGATAATGTTTAAACAACTTCAAAATAAAGTAAATAATTTGAAAATGTCAGCAGACATCATCGGTGCATTGTGCGTTCAAAATGAGTTGCACAAAAGTGCCAATGCCGCGGGGTCCGCCGCCGCCTCCTCTTCTCTGCGAGATGCCACAACAACAGCACCAACAACAACAACAACAACAGCACCAACAACAGCACCAACAACAGCACCAACAACAACACCAACAACAGCACCAACAACAGCACCAACAACAGCACCAACAACAACACCAACAACAGCACCAACAACAGCACCAACAACAGCACCAACAACAACAACAACAACAACAGCACCAACAACAGCACCAACAACAGCACCAACAACAGCACCAACAACAACAACAACAGCAACAACAGCAGCAGCAACTGTAACAACTGATTCAGCACTGAATTTGAACACAACTACAAACTTTTATAACAATAATAGGCTGCGTGAGAAATAAATGAAATTTTGAATTTTGTCTCAACCAGAGTTGCTGCTCAAAACTCAAAATACGGGATTTTTGACTCGAAACTCAGCTCGAAAATTTTCTTTGTAAACTAAAGGGCACCCAGCTGGTCTCCTTCCACTAGAGTCCGACCCGGGGGTTTCGGCGCTTTGATTCTAGGAGTTCCCGAGATTCTCGGGCCAAGAGTTATCGTGTCTAAATCCATTTGTGAATTGCCTTTGATTAAACCATAAAAATTGGTGGTTTACTCAAAAATTTGAAAAATGATTTCTAATCGAAGGATTTTCCGATTTCTAATTCTATTTAAATTCCAAACATTTTAGCAAAATACATAAATAGGTAATATATTAATGCGCATTACACATTAAAAGCATGTGCTGCTGTCCCTGCCCGCCAGAATTCGTTGGACGTCGTCCTCCTTTTGGATGGCTCTGGCTCAATAACTCCTAACATATTTTATGGCCAAATGCTTAATTTTGCCAAACAATTGGCACAAAATTTGAACATTTCATCGAATGGCACTCATTTGGCCATTGTCCAATTTTCGGACCGGCCACAATTGGAGTTCGGCCTGAACATTGGCAGTAATGCGCAAACGGTCAATAGTTTTTTTTTCAAAAATTTAAATTTATAATTCATTCGATCAAATCACAAATTCAAAATTGGTCGAATAAAATTATTTTTATTGCCAATTTTTCAGATTAAATTTAAAATTGGTCAAATTACTTACATTAACGGAGGCACAAACATTGGAAGGGCATTGCTTTTTACGCTTAGCCGTGCAATAATTGGCGTGGCACGAAACAATTCTGACAGAATTGTTGTGGTGGTCACTGATGGAGTGTCAACAGACGACGTCGTTCAACCGGGTCAATTTGATCATTTGAAAATAATTTGAGAATAAATATAATAATTTAAGCAATTAATTTGCGCTTGCGGGGAAATGCAAAACTGATTGCAATTGGAATAGGCCAAAATGTTGACCAGCAGCAGTTGAACTTGGCAAATTCTTAGATTAAATATATAATATTTTTGCATCTTTTTAGATCACCGACGATCCCCGAAAAGTGTACACTTTGAAGAACTTTGATCAGTTGGATGCCGGTTTAGTGACGCGAAGCATTCAAAATTGCTGATCAATTTAAATGGAAGCAAAAATAAAATGGAACAGGAAAATCATTTAGACTATTACATCAAAAACAAATTCCCGGGCTCAGAATTCGTGTTGACGTACGGTTTCAGCACCGATTCGTAGGACGGTAATTCGAAAAAAGAACTTTAGCAAAAATTGTGTTTTATTTAAAGTTAATGTCTCATAATATTGAAAGTATGGGAAATTGAATTGCGCAATTTTATTTATTTCAAAATATTCTGATTAGTTTGTTTGGTGTTTAGCCATTTGTTGATCAGCGATTTCAAGAATTATGGTAAAAATAACAAATTCTTAAAATTAAGCCGGCGACTGTTTAAAGAATCAAAATATTTTTTTAATTGTATTGTACGTGCATTGCTTACAAACTTTGCAACAATCAGCAAAAATTAAGCATTTTTCTTCGTAATTTCAATTGGTTTGCATAAGAGTGGAGGATGTCCGGCGTTGTGATGATCAAAAATTCTTTTTATGCGCACATTTTATTTTAAAAAAATATTTAAAAATTTATTAAAAATGTTTCGTTAATGGGCGAGAGAATATGAAGGCCGAAGAAAAGTAAATAAGTGGTTGCACTCAAGCGGGTTCGAACCCAACACACAAAAGAATTTGTCGAAAAGACAAACCACTAGGCCATCAATTTAACCGGGACCCCCCTACTTTTGTAATTATTTTCGACAAAAAAGCCAATTTTCTCGAAAATCGAAAGAAAAAAAACGTCGAAAATCGAAATTTCGATACAGCCCTGTCGGAATATTTCCCACTCACATATACAAATTCACCCCGATCCCGACGATTTGTAATTCCCCGACCCCGACTTTCCCTCCCCGAACGTCGGGGTGCCAACCAGCAGGGCTGTCGATATCGTCTCCTCGAAAAACGATACACGATATACGATATTTACGATACACCAAAATACGATACGATTTTTTTACGATACATGACATGGCCAAAATTACGATATTTACGATTACGATACGATTCACAGCCCTGCAGTGCCAACGCTATTTTATCTTAAATAATCGCTTAATGGGGTGGGGTCGTCACAAATTAGCATTAGCATCATCCGATGGAACGGGGGGTAACGAACGAACGTATCGTGGGAAGAAAATTATATTCACTATTTTATACGGGTACATAAATTTGTTTTTTTTTGTCCCTTTTTGCTCTGTTTTGTCGTCGCCAGTCAGCAAAGCTTTCAGTAAATGAAGCACAAATCAAATTCCCATTTTTAAATATAATTTTAATTATTTTGTGTCCAGTCAAATGACATTTATTATTAAACCCCGTTTAATTTCTTCCCCAAAATTGTTGACTTTATTCAAAATTTGTTTGCTGGTCGCATTGTCAATTTCTGTGGGTCTGTTCGTAGCTTATAAGTAAGAAATTCAAACTAACAAATAACCTAATTCAATCTCTGAAGTTGCTCCCCGACCCCGGACTTTCCCTCCCCGTAGGGGTCGGGGAGTAACCCTAATTCAAACTCTGAAGTTGCTCCCCGACCCCGACGCCCCCGACTTTCCCTCCCCGTAGGGGTCGGGGAGTAACCCTAATTCAAACTCTGAAGTTGCTCCCCGACCCCGACGCCCCCGACTTTCCCTCCCCGTAGGGGTCGGGGAGTAACCCTAATTCAAACTCTGAAGTTGCTCCCCGACCCCGGACTTTCCCTCCCCGTAGGGGTTGGGGAGTAACCCTAATTCAAACTCTGAAGTTGCTCCCCGACCCCGACGCCCCCGACTTTCCCTCCCCGCTGGGGTTGGGGAGTAACCCTAATTCAATCTCTAATTTGTAAGGTGGACGACTCAGCCATCACAACTTGGACAAGTGCAACTTCAGCAGCAAAAAATTGGACATCCGCACACAACAAAACATTTGCACGCATCGCATAGGTCAAAAATACGGAGAATTATGAATTTAATATAATATTAAAAAATTATGTGCTGTTTAAGTGCTTCAACAAATGCATCCGATGAATTGGCAAAATGTAGAGATGAAAATGTAAAATTAAAACGATTGTTAATTATATAATTATGATTAATTATTGGTAGATGGTTTATGAGCTTAGCCTGGGTTCGCGAACTGTTCATTATGGCCAACAATTCGATTGTACACTGAAAGGACTGCTTGATCGTTATTGGCTGTCCGACAAATTTGCCATTTCTTCTGAAAACATTACTGTAAAATAAAAAAGCATTTATTATTATAAATAATCCGTAAAAATTAATTTCAGATAAAGCATCCTGGCGACCCCAAATTTGTTTTTGTCACTGCTGCCAGTGCCGATTTTGGGCAATCACTTCGCGCAGTGATCGCCGGCATAAAAGAGCATTTTGGCTGTTCACAGCGCATAATTGCCTATGATTTGGGCGAACTCTCACAAAATGAGGACATTGTCCGATCATTGAAGCTTTTAATTTTAAAAATGTTGAGAAAATCTTTAAATCAGAAAATGGCAGAATTTTGAAACTTTAAAAAAGCCATGAAAAACTTTTGAGGTTGGGGACTTACTCTAAAAGCCGTTAAAAACCTATTAATTTGCTAATTAATGTGTTTAAGATGAAAGAATTGCGTTCCGTTTGCACCTTTGAATTGCGTGCCTTTGATTTTGACCAAATGCGAGAGAATGTCAGAGATTTGCGTACATTTTCCTGGAAAATATTCATCATTGCCGTGCGTAGACAAAATAGATAAGAATTAATTCAAATTTCAATATTCAAATTTAATGAAAAATTTAACAGACTTTAAAAATGATTATATGTTAGCAAATGTTCACTGAATTTGACACATTCATTTGGGTGGACACGTCAATCGCTTTCAAAAGCGCCGACCTGACAAAGTTTTTGGTGCCTATGCAAAACGGGACGATCGGCGATATGCAACGGCCATTTGGTAGGAAGGGGGGAGCGATATTCGAGAGTCTCGACGGATTCAAGTCTCGAGTCTCGGTCTAAATATGATAGTAAATATTGAATAATAAATATTTATGAATTCTATGAATGTTTTTATTTAGTAACCGGCCACGGGATCAGCTTTGCCACACATTTGGGTGTTTTTAGTTTAATTTGTTCGAAATGATATACACTTTTACAAAAAGATACTTTCGCCTTTTTGCCGCTGTTCACACATTTTGTGGAGGAAAATCCTCCGAAGACGTACAACGCAACGGACAACGAGTTCGACCCGCCGATGTGCGACGCTGGTTTTATCATTGTGCACAAAAGTGAACGAACTCGACAGGTTCTCAAATGGTAAAACAACTGTTTATTCTGATTTGGTTGAGTTAAAAAAAGTTATGGATGGCACAGTGGGCACTGAACTGATCCGCCCCGGTGTCAGTGCTTTAAATTGACTATTTTCTATTGGAATTTAGTCGAGAACTCAAAGCATAATCTTTCCCACGCCATTCCGGTTGTGGCAATTAGTGCCCAGTGCCGGAGTCGGCTGAATTCAAATGCCGAGAGTTGGAGTCGAGTTTTAAAAATGTCGGGTTGGCGTCGTTATCGAACTTTTTTTGTTTTGTCCCGCACTTTTTTCTCTTTTTGCCTCCGGGCGAATTCACCTCCTTTTATGTACTTTCAATTGCGTCGTTTTGTTCAAGAAACAACAAAAAAAAAAAAAAAAGTTGCGCCCTGCAGGTCCCTTTTATGCGCTGCTGAACAGAAATGCATTGCGCCGCTGGGCTTGACGAATAATTGTATTTGGGGAAAGGATCGGCACAAAGCGAACGAATGCCATCGGCACGATCAAAGTGTGATCAGCATTGTGCACGCGAACATGGAATACCAGCAGAAACTACGCGGTACGTCTCAATGTCGGGGTTTTTGTCGGTTGGAAGTGTCGGAACCAGAGCAGGGCGTAGCCAGTAAACCCAAAAGAAGCTTACGGGTGCAAAAATGAAAAATCCCAATTTCCAACAAACAGCAAAAACAATAAATATTTGCTTTTTACATACAGATGCGTCTTTTCTGACCCATTTCGACTATAACCACCCAATGTACAGTCTCGACGACGGACCCGAACTGTTAGAAGTTGTTAGAGGACAGCTCTTTGAAGGGTCGTTCTACGAATTCCGTCAAAGGGTTTCTTCGTGTTGCTAAAAGGCGCAAACAAAATTGAAGGGCTACCGGTCCGAAGGTCGAAAGGGTTTTGAGTGTCGAATGCTTTATAACTTTCTGCAACCTAAACCGATTCGGTCGATCATTATACCAAATGAAAGCTCTCGATGAGAAGAAACAATTAATAAGCAAAAACTAAGCGATCTGTTAATTATGAAAAAAGTTATGGCCAAAAAACTTCCAAAAATGGTGAGTTTTCACTTTTTTGCCATAACTTTTTAAAGCATTATCCAATCACTTAGCTTTGACTTAATGATAACTCTAATCATCGCAGGCTTTCATTTCCTATTATGTTCGACCTAATCGGTTTAGGTTGAAGAAAGTTAGAATACTTTCGACCTTCGGACCGAATGCGAAAATGAAGACGACAAGATTAATTTATATTCATTACCATCATTCATTTTTCAGTGGCCTTATTATTTATTGAATGCAAATTTCGAAGAGAGCGGAACAATTTCAATAAAACGAAAATGGTTTTTCTAAGTGGAAGAAGGGGAATCCTTTGGGATGACAACAAATCGAATGAAACGTGAAAAGAGCGATCAAATGAATGAACGAATGAATGAAAGTGTGTCGCAGGCTCTGAAGAAAATGGCGGCAGCGAAATTGCACGCGAAGGTCATTTCAAACAAAAAAGACGAAAAGGGGGGGGGGGGCAGGCCCGTAGCCAGGGGGGGAGGGCATGCCCCCCCCCGAAATGAAATTCCTGGCTACGGGCCTGGGGGGGGGGGGGGTATACGCCGTGTTTTGGCATTGGCAGCAGATACAAAACTCAAACCGGATTCGTACGTCATATTAGTTTTTTGGGGAAAATACTTTAAGCAATCTCGGATAGAATAAAACAATATGTGCCAATTTGATAGAGTGCTAATTTGGAATCGTCTGTCTCCGGGTCTGGTTTCACAAAAGTAGAAATCCATCCATCAATTGTGTTCAGCCACATTAACACAATGTAATGTGCTAGAACAGGCATTGTTTGATGGTCGAGGTAAGCTACTATAGTATTTGTGCATAATACACACAAATCCGGTCTCGGACTAATACAATGAAAGTCCATGCGCAAAAAGCTTTCCATGCCTCTATTATCATCGTCATCATCATTCATCCACGCCATCGAGTCATCGTTCGGTGCTGCTACTGGCGCTGGAACTGCAATTGTTGCTACCATTGCCGCCGCCACCGCCGTTTGACGCAGCATTCGGCTGTTGCTGTTGTTCCTCCTCGATGGTGACGCTGGTCGACGCGTGCACAAATTTCTGAAGACAGTGAAAAGCAAAACATTTTAGCCAACAATCGTGGTGCTTTCAACGGCCAAAACCTTATCAAAAGTGTGCCCTTCCCGACGTGGTTCGAAGAAAAATATTTTTCTAAATTCTTTTTCTTTTTTTTTGCAAAATGGTGGATGAAGAGCGCGGCCCATCTTAAGCCCAAAAATGCGTAAATGAATTTTACAAATTTTGGGAAAGGCAACGGCATAACCTAGAAGTATGGCAAGAAATCTCCTAAGTCATACCATTCCTACAAATTTTGTTTCCCCCACCCACACCTTTGGCGGAGTGCGCTTGTCCTTGCCACAACAGGTCACGTCAACGCTCTCCAAAACATTGCAATTGTTGGGCAAACATGCAAAAGCACACTCCAACTCGGAAACGTTGGCCGAAGGTGTCCATCTAAAGAGCACAAACAAATAACATTGACTACCAATTTTAGGAAAAACTGAATTAACAATAAAATAGGAAAAAAACTCGTGAAATTTGGTGTCAGTCTTGTCAACCCCCGTAGAGCGTCATGTACCTGCAGGGTCAGGTTTCGGGTGGGTGGGTTACTCAGAGGTTTGATTTTTAGAGTAGAGCTTTTAATTTCGATTTCCGCCAAAACTCGCACCTCAGCAAACTCGGGCTGAATGGTGGTCGAGTGGATGTGATTGTCGTGGAACAGCGAACGGATTTGTTCTGCCGCCAGCACGTAGTCGCGCAACGTCCGGAAACGAATGTGAACGGTGGCGATGATGCGCTCGCCGACGAGGCGCCAAACATGGAATTCGTGCACCGCCACAATGCCGTCGATGCCGAGCAGTTCGGCTTGCAGCGAGTCGATGCTCACGAAGCTTGGCGTGGTTTGAAGCAGAATCAGCGCGGTCTCGCGCACTGAACAGGAAAAGGTTGTGCAATATTGAGTACAAAAAACAAACAAAAACTTAATGTATAATTTTGAATTTAAAAGAATGTTATTGTTTTGTTAAACAATCAGTGTACGCCCATACAAAAATGTTAATTTCGTTTTATTTATTTATATATTTTAATTCTCACCGAGCGGAAAAGTTGTGCAAACCATCAGACACACCAAAATAATGCTGGAAAAGTCAGATAGAATCATACTTAATTACTATAAATTTAACAACCCACCTCAACAAAGGGTCCATGTACAGCTTGAGCACTTCGTAGCCCTCAACCTTCCAGGCAACGAGTGCGGTGGCAATGACAATCACTGAGCCCACCGCGTCACTGAGCACGTGCAAAAACACAGCGTGCATGTTCAGATGAGAACCATGTGGCGATTTTGCTTGGAAAATAACGAAGATATTTGAAAATTATTTTTGAGGAAATTTCGATTTGTTCCTTTATCCGTTTCAGAAAATTCTCTTATTACCCCCAACCACCGCTTACAGTTCTTGGACCTCGGTGGCGCACGAGACATCAATGACTCCTCGACCGCCTCCAACTCAGACATCGAAATCACTCTGTTATCCTCCTCATCATCGTCGTTGTACTCCTTGCCGCCGTTGTTACCCTGTCGCTGCTGCTTGTGACGGCGTCGACGACGTTCGTCCGCGGTCGCAACCAAAAGCGGTGACACGCCGCAGCCGTCTGCCGCCATTGCTGCTGCTGCCGCCTCGGTCACCACTTCGTGCACCTCCGAGCGCACGTCCTCCACCCCGTGGGCGGCGTGAGTGTGGCCTGGACAGGATGGATGGATTTTAATTTTTTATGTTTTAAGAGAAGACGCACAAAAACTGAGTAAGACGAATTATTAGTTTTCCCAAATTAATTATTTGTTTCACATAAATCAGGCGCGTGTCCAGAAAAAATTTTCGGGGGGGGCAGTTCTTAGGGGTGTATTTTTTGATTTTTAAAATCGATTCTTAGGGGTGTATTTTTCCCGTTTTATTGCATTTTTGGTTTTTACTCCATTTTTGTTAAAATTTTCAAAAACGATTTTTTTTGTATGTTGCGAATTCTGCTTACTTTGGGGGGTGGGGGTCGGTCGGCGGTGCCGATAGGCGCCGTCGAGAAAATTTTGAATTTTTAACTTAATTTGTTAAGAGATTTGCAACCAAATTTTTAAAAAATCGGCACTTTTTTTGAAGTTTTTTAGAAATGGGAGGGGTCGGCGGTGCCGATAGGCGCCGCCGGGAAAATTTTTTGGAAATTTTAATGAATCTTGTTAAGAAAATTGACCAAAAAATTATAAAAGTGCAAAACAAAAGGGTCCCCCCTATTTTTTCTCAAAAAAGATTTCGGGGGGGGGCATGCCCCCCCCTGCATACGCGCCTGACATAAATGATAAGTAATTGTAATAAAAACAAAAAATGCACTCACCAACATGGCCACGGAACATGATCATGCCTATCAGATTGATGAAAAACCCGATCAAACCGACGATCAACACATTCACCGGATTTTTGATAGGCTCAGGTTTCAGCAGCCGTTGGACAGACTTAATAATTACATATTTTTATTTATAGACAACAAAATCCAACAAAAACATTTATTTTGCGGAACTCACATTTAATTCCTTCAAATTTTTAAAAAAAAATTATTCCAAAAAAAAAAGAAAATTCTCAAGAAAACTATCTCTCATTCGTTACCTCTATGAAAATTGTGAAGCAAAGCGCCAGAAGGAAAACGCCGTTGACCAACGCGCCGAGCACTTCCGCCCGAACCCAACCGAAAGTGTTCTTTGAACTTTTCCTTCGCTCGGCAATCTGTGCAAAATTAGTAAAATAATCGAATATAATTCTTTAGAATAACACAGAAATTGCCCATGTTCGCGTAAATGTGTGTTTGACAACACTTTTTTTAATTTTAGACAGAATTTTTGTAAGGAGCTGAATGGATTCAATTTTTGAGATTTAAAGTTGTGTGTGTATGTAGTTAGTTAGTTGTCCATTGCAATTAGAGGGAGAGGGGGACCCAGAATTTTTAAAAAACTAAATTTGAACCTTAAGACACCCAAATGCAATGCACAATGCAATCACATCGCTCATCATGTGAAAGGAATCCGCAATAAGTGCCATCGAGTGGGAAATGTAGCCAAAAACGAGCTGAAAAGAATGAACGCAACGGAATTTAGTGGTCAAAAAAAATAGAAAAAATATATAAAAATAGTTTTTTTTCTTTATCGAATTTTGAAAAACAAATTTAAATGTTTCAATTCTCGAACTTCGATGAGAAAGAAGGCGAAGGTCAACGCGATCATCAGCAACAATCGAGAAGCGCGCGAGAGGTAGAAACAGCGCCGACGACACCCGTGGGCGTTGACACTGCTGTTGGACAGTTTTGGCTAAAAACTAAAATATTAAACATTCAAAAATTATTTCATTTAAAAATCAATCGTTACAAATCATTCTAAGCGCTATTTTTTACCTCAGTTTACCCAATTTTACAATAACCCCGAGGCCCTTCCATTCGGACGAAAGGGAGGCCGCCCAAAAGCGCCAGAAAACCAATGAAAATGCCAAGATTTGGGCACCTTTTGCCAACTTATGCCCGCCTTCTTCGCCGCTATCCGTTGAATAGCACCGGAAACTTGGGGATCGTCCGCAGCAGACTCCATTCTGTTGATGTGTCCAATTTCTAAGAAAGCTGAGGAACCAAAAAACGGCCAAAGAAATTGAATTCACAAAAATTATAAATAAATAAATCGCGAAAACGACGAAATGCGTACAAAATGGATTGAAGACGTAAAATGGAGCGTTCATTCGCTCAAAATCAAATATTTATATAACTGTGGTGGAAAGAATATTTTGGGGACGATGGAATTTCTGAATTTTATTCAACAATTGCTCATGATTTTTCCAAATATTTTGTTATTGCTATTTTACGTTTTTTATCTTATATTTCTGAAACTTCTCATAAATCCCATCCCCGACTAATTATTCGTTGAAAATCCGTTTTGAATTAGCGCGTCTCCACAGCCAACTAAATATTCAGGCCAGAACGACGGTTTTGCTTCTTCCGCGAATTTTGGCTCTTTCCCGCAAGTCGGTATTCCTCGGAACGCTCTTTTCTGTATTTAAAAAACATAAGTAAGTCCATAGCAATGTCTTAAGAGGATGCGCAGAAAAGAAACTGGACGATAAACATTTAGAGTAAAGGTAGAATTTTAAAGTATTTAGCTGTTAAAATCCGGAAAAAATGTTTGGCAGGCAAGGCGGGGGGATGAGTACCAGATGGGATTTATATGTGCTAAAAACCCAAAATACGTATGTTTTTATGTGCTAAAAAAATGCCAAAATATGTGCTAAAAATCCCAAAAAATGCCAAAATATGTGCCAAAAATGGCAAAATCTAGTCAGTTTATGCATAAAACCTTCAAAATTCATCTATCTTTATTAATTTTGCTCCTACAGTTGTAAATATATTTTTCACATGTTTTGGAAAATTTTATAAAAAATATCAAAAGTAAAAAATTTTAGGGAAAATGTCAATCTTTGTGGGTGGATTTTTGGTCCAAGAAAAAGCCATTTTTTAGGGGTGTATTATTTTGAGATACTTCCCAAAAAAGGCCATAATATTAATCTAATCCCTATCACCGCTTTTTTCAAAATGGTGGGCTCAATAGTTAACATCCTAAGTTTTAAAATGCGCACCTCAGCTCCAATTCTTTAACATGATCGGGAGAAACGTATTCTCGATGTACTTCTCTAACCAGGTCTTCGGAGCAATCCAGTAACATGTTGTGTAACCGGCGGAAGCAGTCCTCCATGTTTTGGTGCTAAGAGAGGCATTTATTTATTGCACAATTCCAAGGATTGCTCTAAAAATAATTTATCCTCATTAAAATGCTCTTTCCCGACCTTCCTGAACAAAGTTAAACGCCCCCGAAGTTGGAGAAGTTCACTCGTACTTTTTTTTGTTCCCACACCCCAAATTCCCTTCATGACATCACCTGGTATCGCGTTATTTGTGAAGTAAACGCAAACTCGCCCCGCTTGTTAACGCAGCCGGGATGCCGTTCGACCAACCGTTCGCGCACCCTCCGCGGGATCCAGTCCGCCTTTTCGACCAAAAAGCGAATCTCCGCTTTTGTTGGGTCTAAATTGAACATGGAGTATATTTAGCTTTAAATGAAATTTCCCATTTTGGCCTTTAGCGCGGCCCCCTCTCCCTCTTTAAGCTAATTTTGAGCTTTTGGAGAGGTTTAACGGCGGTAGCGAAGCAATCGGACAATTTTTTCAGCGATTTTTGTTAAGTCAAACTAATGCGTTTCTCAAAAAAAAATGTTATAAATGTAACGAATGGTCATTCGATGGACTCATTAACTGACTTTTGTTGATGTTTGATCCGCCCGGTCCGCTCGCCAATGTAAACTTCTGTTTGATCCGATCTGAATGAACGAAGGAATGGACAAGCAATTGAATTAAATACTCTTGAAAGGGGCGGACGAGCAAACAAATTGCGGAAGGACGAAGGGTTGGGTACCCCCGTCGTTGGATAATGAAGAAATGAAAAGAACTGGACTGGACTGGATTAGGGGGGGGGGGGGGGATGGGACGTAAATGGATATTTAGAGGTATATTTACATAATATTTAAAAAAATGCTTTTTTTAATATCTTATGTAGGAGATGGACCAGAATGAAGATAAGAACGAAAACACAACAAACGAAATCCTCGCTTTTTTGCTTATGAAATTACATAAAAATTCCACGATTTGGAAAAACCAGACAAGAACCAAAACTTTTATATAGGACGCAAAAACGCGTACCAATCCGTAAATTATTAATCGAATGCCTAGTTTGCCGACAAAAATCCCATAATTACAAACAAACAAAAAAGCTAGTTTTTGTCGATTTACCAAGGCCGGGTCAAAACTCGCGAATCGACTTTTTTGATCGCCCCCCCCCCCGAAAAAAATTCCTGGCTCCGCCCTTGCCCCAGGGGCGTAGCCAGGAAAAATTTTCGGGGGGGGGGGGGAACTCGATTCTTAGGGGTGTATTTTTTCCTTTTTATTGCATTTTTGGTTAAGGAATTTTTCCAAAAAATGTTCGGTTTTATGGGGTGCATTTTTTCAAAAATGCAAATTTTTTTGCGAATTTTTACGGAGGGGGTCGGCGGTGCCGATAGGCGCCGCCGGGAAAATTTTTGAATTATTGACTCAATTTGTTAAGGGATTTGCAACCAAAAATTTAAAAAATCGGCCTTTTTTTAAATTTTTTAGGAATGGGAGGGGTCGGCGGTGCCGATAGGCGCCGCCGGAGAAAATTTTTTTGATTTTGATGACAATTTGTTAAGAAAATTGGCCAAAAAATTGTAAGTGAAAAACAAAAGGGTCCCCCCTCTTGTTTTTTTTTTTCTTCAAATTTCATTTCGGGGGGGGGGATCCCCCCCCCCACCCCCTGGCTACGCCACTGCCTTGCCCCTATGGTTTTTTCCTCAATTTTCTTTCAAGGGGGGGGGCATGCCTCCCTGCCCCCCCCTTCCCCCTCTGGCTACGTGCCTGGGGGGGGGGGGGGGCTCCATAAAGTCAACTTTTATGGTGAATTTTTGGGAAAAATCAAAAAAGTTGAGGTTTTTTTTGTTGCAGGTGTCTACCATGACAAATTCATTTAAATTAACAACATATTTGTCGAAAATCAACGAACAAATCCAGAGAAATTCAAAAACCCATTTGGCTATTTTGACCAAACCGGTTTCAAAACAAAATCCTTGCCAGTATAAAAAGAATTTAAAACCTGTCCAGACACTCGTTTAACACAAAACGGCAAAACTAGCATTAACCCAATTGTGTAATCTTGGATGCACAGACCTTTTTAAATGTTAAAAAAAACCTCGTGGTATCTCTCCGGCAAAATAGAGGCCCTCAAAAAAGTTGGCATCGTCGCCGCCTTGGTCAGAGTCGGATGTATCATTTGTCTGAAAAAAAAACGATTTAGAATGACGTCACAGGAACATTTTAATAAATTAAAGTTTGTTCATTTTTTGTTTTAGGAATTAGGTACCCATAAAATTTTTCTCTGCGTTGAAAGGCGTAATTTATAGAGCCAAACATTTTGAAAATATGGGAACAGAACAGGGAATTAAGATTAATTGGGATTTTCAGAACAAAAAACTTAAAGTTAAGGAGTTCCGATACCGGAGCATTTTTGACGTCTAAATCTCAACCGGATTCATAAAGTATTATAAAATCTGATGAATTAAAAATTTCCATTTAAAGCATACGAATCGAGTTGTGGACGAACAAAATGGTCGATAACCAAATTGGACGAAAAAGTTGGGCAACCGGTGGATAAATGAGGACGGAAGAATTGGCGGCATGAAAATTTTTCTTAAAAAAATATGCAAAGAACGAAGTCGCAAACCACCGCTTAAGGAATTTTCAAAAAAGCATTTGTTTTTTTGATAATTCTGCTTCACTGTTGGGGGGGGGGTCGGCGGTGCCGATAGGCGCCGCCGAGAAAAATTTGAATTTTTTACTCAATTTGTTAACAGATTTTCAACCAAAAACTTCAAATTGTAAGAATCAAAGAGCACTTTTTCGGGAATTCTCATTTTTCCCGTAAAAATGAGAATTTTTACCAAAGTCAAAAATATGGCAAAATTATGGCAAGTGTGAAAATATGGCAAACAATAAGGCAAATTCCCAAAATTATGGCATTTGCCTTAAAAATAAGGCAATTTGGCCTCCCTGACCTACTGGCCGCCGAAGTCGAATGTGCGGTATTTTGGCCAGTACTAGCTTTCTAAAGGCTATATGAGCCCTAGGGTCAACTCCACTGTGCAGAGAAAACCGCTGTACTATCTCGCTTTTCCTTCTTTCTCTAACCGTTCTCTATTGGCGTTCACTCTCACCTTTTTAGTAAAAATTTTGACCATCGCGCACTTCGCACTATGGGTCAAGCCCAGCAGCAGAGAAAACCCCCTGTACTATCTCGCTTTTCCCTTTTATCTCTAACATGTTCTCTTCATTTGGCGTTCTCTCTCACCTTTTTTAATAATATTTTGACCATCCCGCACTTTGAAAACAAGAAAACACATAACATACCGTAAATACTGTTTTAATCCCACCCCCTGTAATAATCCCGCCACCTCTAATAATCCCGCCCCCTAGGAGGGGGTTGAGAAATAATCCCACCCCCTGTAATAATCCCGCACCTATTAAATTTAAATCCAAATTCATTCTTTTGCCACTGGGTAAAATTGACGAGATGTAATGGGGAAAATGGATAAACTATGCGTGTAGTGTTTACTGTCACATGATTTGGCGCGGCTGCATTTCGCCTATGTACCACTTCGCCTACACAGTCAAAATGTACCACTTCGCCTACAAAGCCAAAAAATACCACTTCGCCTACGTACCATTTCGCCTATGTACCATTTCGCCTACAAAGCTAAAAAGTACCATTTCGCCTACAAAGCTGAAAAATACCACTTTGCCTATATACCATTTCGCCTACCGACCATTTTGCCTACACAGCCAAAAAGTACCAGTTCGCCTACAAATTTCAAAAATTCAATTTCCTTTTTAAATTTTCTTAACAAACGATAAGCATTTTGGTAATGCGCGAAAGCATAAAAGCTTCAAATTTTATTAACTCATTCCATTGACAACAAACTTAATTTTAAGTGGGTTTGCTGAATTGAAATTACCAGACATTTCTGCACTTTCATTAAATTACATCTTTCAAAAAACCAATGCATAAGAGTTTACCGTCTCAACATTTGTCGAAGTGCAATTCTGTGCCCATCTCCGCAAACAGTTCGGCAAATCTCGATGAAGTAATTACTGATTTGTTTCTTCTTCTCGAACTGTACTTTGCTTTACCGCAATGTACTGCTCTTCTTCTTCTACTGGCCTCAACTTTGTTGCGCAACAAAATTTTCGAGATTTTTCGTTTATCTATAAATCAACTAGGAGGTATACGTGTGCTAGAATGAATTTATACAATGCTTTTGCCCTCGATCTGACTTTTCTACCAAATACGCCTTCAATTTGTCAAAGGAAATGTTAAAAATTGAATTTTTAAAATTTATAGGCGAAATGGTATTTTTTGACTGTGTAGGCGAAATGGTACGTAGGCGAAGTGGTATTTTTTGGCTTTGTAGGCGAAGTGGTACATAGGCGAAATGGTACGTAGGCGAAGTGGTACATAGGCGAAATGCACGGCAGCGCATGATTTTCTTAAATTGGTTTTCAAGACAGGGAGTCGTTCAACTGAGCGCTCACAACTGGGCGCCCATTATAAGGGGTCATTTGGGCGCCCGTTGAAAACTTTTATTTTTCAAAATTTTGATATACCGTATATACTGTTTTAATTACCCACCCTGTAATAATTACCCACTCTAGGAAGGGATTTTAATTACCCACCTTGTAATAATTACCCACCAAAAAAAAGTCAATCTTCAGGGGTGCATTTTTGCATTTTTAGAGTTTAAAAAAGGCTTTAAATCTACTTATTTATACGTTAAAAAAATAAAAAATTAAGTATTAAGCAAATTAGAGCACTTAAAATGCCATTTCTTGGTGCATATTTCGGCATTTTTGGCATATTTTGGTGCATATTTTGGCCTTTTTTGGAGCATATATATGCGCATATTTGGCCATTTTTGGAGCATATAAATCCCAGCCCTAGTTATTAGGTGATTTTTAATTTAGATGTCAAAAAGGAAACTATCCCATAAGCCAAATTGTCGCTTCCGGTCTGAATCCCCCCCCCCGCCCGAATCCCCCCACAGCAAAAAGCGTCTCGAATCCCCCCACAGCAAAAAGCGTCTCGAATCCCCCCACAGCAAAAAGCGTCTCGAATCCCCCCGGGGGACTTTTGTCCGTCCGACGTTCCAGTAAGGAACATTTTGTCGGGGCATTTTGCCCATCCTGGCAGTCCGCTTCCGATTGGGGGACATTTTGTCGTAGACCTTTTGTCCGACTTTCCACTTGGGAACATTTTGTCGGGTCCTTTGTCCGTGTTTAACCACCAGCAGAAAGAAGCCTTTAGTCTTTTCGAGCTCCCGTTGCTATGCCCTCTGACGCAGGGGGTTTTAGCATTAGCCAATCTATCTTGGATATAACAAAAGTTTATTCAATAATGAACATAATGAATGGGAAAAACGAACGATTGGATAGATTTATTTATCGATATGCAATCAAAGCATATAAACCAACCCAACACAAACAGCCGCAAATTCTTTTCATGCCCCATCATTACAACAAAAAGGATGCGAATAAAAGGAAATGGAATGAGAACACAAATATAAACGCACATCGACGAGCAATTCGAAAAGTTCAATAAACAACGATCTATGTGCATAACCAGAGCCCGGATTTTTATGACCTTAAAAACCCGGAAATATGACCTAAAAAGTTCAAAATTTGGGTGGCAAAAAAAAATTTTCGCGATATTTATTAATCAAATTCATTTTTGTGATAACAATTTCAAATCAAAAGCAATTCAGTCAAAAACAAATTTAAAATATGGAGAATTTGAAAAAATTGCATTTCTTTTGGTGGGCAGAATTTTTAGTCTCGAATAAGTCAATTTTTAGGGGTGCATTTTTCGAAAATTATGACTTTGTCATATTTTATGACCTAAAAAATAAAATCATACGAAATATGACTTAATAACTCGATGAAAAACGGTCGCTGTGAATATTATGTGGTAAAAATTAATTTACTCAATCAGGATCCGAATCCACAACTGTTGTCCCACTCACGGCCCACACCACTCACCACTACAACACCAGAACAGACACCCAATTGATTTTACAAAAGTACTTAATCTCCCCCAAAAAAGTCCGATCTTTAGGGGTGTTCCCGCCCGGAGGAAAAACCAAAAAATATTCGCCCGGCAAAGCCCGCCCGGACAAAAATCGAAAAAAGCCCGCCCGGCCACTTTCGGGTTGCCCGGAAAAAAACCCGCCCGGCCCCAACCCTTGATACTAATTGCAACTAATTAGGCTTAGTATAAACAAAGTTAGCGTAAAGGGGCGCGAGTTTTCTCGGAAGCGAACCACTTTTCAGCTTACAACATTTTTAAAAGTCTACAGAATAAAAGAATTTATTACCATTTGACAGCATTTAGTCTGAAGAAGCTTTTTCCAAAGTAAAAATAGAACGAAAAACTCGAAATATCCTGGTGACCAATTTTCCTTGGTGACCGATTTTCCGTTCACCGTGTTCACCCCCGATCCCCGTCGGGGGTCGGGGAGGTCGGGGTTGGCCATGTCGGGGGTCGGGGACGACCCCATTTTGGGGCTCGGGATCGGGGCTCAACCCTACTTTGACTATTACAAAAAAAAAAAAAAAATCCCCCCCCCCCCCCATTGACAATCCCTGTTAATCCCGATCCCGGCTTTCACGGTTCCGGTCAATCCCGGTCCCGACCAACTCTACTTTTCTTGCTTCGACTTTCCACTAGGGGGGACCTTTTGTTCGACTTTTCACTAGGGGGGACCTTTTGTTCGACTTTTCACTAGGGGGGACCTTTTGTTCGACTTTCCACTAGGGGGGACCTTTTGTTCGACTTTTCACTAGGGGGGACCTTTTGTTCGACTTTTCACTAGGGGGGACCTTTTGTTCGACTTTTCACTAGGGGACCTTTTATTTGACTTTTCACTAGGGAACATTTCTCGGGGACCTTTGTCGTTGTTTTTATTTGACATTAATTAAAGTTATTAAAGTAAGCGTGAAGTCACTAATTGGATAAAAACGGAATTGCAAAAAATTCATTGTTTTTTTAATTTAAAAATGAATCCTTTTAAGGTCCAATTTCTTAAAATGAGAAAAAGGTGTTGAGCACACGCCCTCGCCGATTCTGTAAAGAAAACAATTTAATTATCATCAAAAATAAAAACGTAAATTGGTACCTATTCTTTTGTAAGTGCTTGGTTTGTCTGTCATAAAAGCAGCATTAACCGCCCGATAGTTTGATAGTAAAGAAAAGAGGACAAAGAGATGAAGCTAACAGCAATAACAAATTAATGGAGCAAGCAGCAGGATCACTTGTGGTCCTGCATTAATCGATCCATGCATCTCTTGGGTCGTCGTCCCAACTTAAAACTATTTAGTATCTCACCCAAATGAAAAAAATGTTAAAATTTCTTTCCATTTCCACAATTAAAACTAGAGCCCGGTCGAGACGAGATCTCGTCTCGAAATCTCGAAAAATCTCGACGAGATTCTCGAGAAATCTCGTCTCGACATCTCGTCTCGAATAAAACTGAATTTTCGAGATTTTTCGAGATCCGAGATTTTTTCGAGAATCTCGTCTCGAGTCTCGCTCGAAAGAAGCTCGAGATTCTCGATCTCGACTCCAAAAATTATTCATAAAAACAGTGCTTTTCTTGACAAAGACTGCCTATTTTTGTAAAAAAATTCCCCCGGCAGCGCCTGTTGGCACCGCCGGACATACTCCATTTTGGCTGCAAATCTCTTAACAAATTGAGTTAAAAATTCCTATCGGCCCGCCGAACCTCCTCTCACTCCCAAAAGTGAATAAATTTCTCAATTTGAAAAATTTCTTAAAAAATGTTTAAAAAATTCAAAATTTTCTCACCGGCTCTTTCATTCCCCACTAATAGGTCAAGCCCAGCTTCACTGTCCTTATTTTACAAAATTTTCGATGGCACCCCTTCACTAATTGGATAAAAACGGAATTGCAAAAAAATTCATTGTTTTTTTAATTTAAAAATGAATCCTTTTAAGGTCCAATTTCTTAAAATGAGAAAAAGGTGTTGAGCACACGCCCTCGCCGATTCTGTAAAGAAAACAATTTAATTATCATCAAAAATAAAAACGTAAATTGGTACCTATTCTTTTGTAAGTGCTTGGTTTGTCTGTCATAAAAGCAGCATTAACCGCCCGATAGTTTGATAGTAAAGAAAAGAGGACAAAGAGATGAAGCTAACAGCAATAACAAATTAATGGAGCAAGCAGCAGGATCACTTGTGGTCCTGCATTAATCGATCCATGCATCTCTTGGGTCGTCGTCCCAACTTAAAACTATTTAGTATCTCACCCAAATGAAAAAAATGTTAAAATTTCTTTCCATTTCCACAATTAAAACTAGAGCCCGGTCGAGACGAGATCTCGTCTCGAAATCTCGAAAAATCTCGACGAGATTCTCGAGAAATCTCGTCTCGACATCTCGTCTCGAATAAAACTGAATTTTCGAGATTTTTCGAGATCCGAGATTTTTTCGAGAATCTCGTCTCGAGTCTCGCTCGAAAGAAGCTCGAGATTCTCGATCTCGACTCCAAAAATTATTCATAAAAACAGTGCTTTTCTTGACAAAGACTGCCTATTTTTGTAAAAAAATTCCCCCGGCAGCGCCTGTTGGCACCGCCGGACATACTCCATTTTGGCTGCAAATCTCTTAACAAATTGAGTTAAAAATTCCTATCGGCCCGCCGAACCTCCTCTCACTCCCAAAAGTGAATAAATTTCTCAATTTGAAAAATTTCTTAAAAATGTTTAAAAAATTCAAAATTTTCTCACCGGCTCTTTCATTCCCCACTAATAGGTCAAGCCCAGCTTCACTGTCCTTATTTTACAAAATTTTCGATGGCACCCCTACACTATATTTATTCACTCACCAGTGAATTTTCTTTGATTTTCAAAACCTTGGAACACAGGCAACACTTATATTTCGTGACCAAATTTTGCAGACATGCTTTTAGTGCTCCCTTCTTACTCGTACAAAATTTGGTGGAGTTTCTGAAAATTTTGGAAAAAAATTATATTTTCATCAAAAATCTCGAATCTCGACTGTTCCGGCTCGAGATTTTCGAGACTCGAGATTTTTCGAGAATCTCGACCTCGAGATCTCGTCTCGAACAAAACGGAATTTTCGAGATTTTTCGAGACCCGAGATTTTTTCGAGAATCTCGTCTCGAGTCTCGCTCGAAGCTCAAGTCCGGGCTCTAATTAAAATAGGTAATTTAATTCTGCTCCGATTTTATGGAACGCATTTATCCATTTTATGACAATGGCTGCTTGAATATATTACAAGTAATATCAACTCATTTAATAAGAAAGAATTAAGAACGTGTGGGTTTTTATTATACCAATGAGCTGAATTACAATTTAAAACATCAGCAGATTTCTTCGTTTGATACTTTGAGGACCTCAAGTGCCAAAATGGTTTTTTGGTGTAATTTATCAAAGCCTGAAATTTGTGCACTAAAAAATTGCATTTGTTTTTGGCCATTCTACACAAATGGCGCTTTTTTTCTTTAACTTTTTTATATTTTTGCTCAAATATTCAATGAATAAAAACAATTGCACAAGTTAAATCGTAACTTGACGACCAACACGTAAAAGAAAAAAAAAAAATACTTATGAAGAATTTTATTACTATTCAATTTTTAGAGTCACTTTTCATAAAACTTGGATGGATCGGGGGGTTTTGATTTATTATTAATCTAAGAGAATTGTAATAATTCTCCGCTCTTCCGATTCCAAACGGATTCATGTGTTTTCCTCATCTTCATTCGTCTCAGCTTTTGGCTTGCGCTGTTCTTCCGAGGGTTTGATGACGTAAAGATGATTTTTTCTGTTTCCTAAAAGGTTCACATGGTATTTAAAAAGCTAAGAATATTTAATAGCGGCGGACAAACGCGACGAGATTCAAAAGGGCCGAGCCGTAACCTCAGCTAATAATTCACAAACAAAGACCCGGGATTCGAATCCGGACCACAAGAAATCTCGACTCGGGATCCCGAACCGGTCGGTCACTAACTTTAACCCAAAATCGGGAGATAAACGGTTTAACAAAAATTGAATGAAATTATTTATTTTCACCGGTCGCGCGAGTGCCCTCTAAGGTCTGCCAGTCCGCTTTGTAGGCCAAATGGAAATTGTACGGCATTTGGGCGAGCAGTTTATGTCCAATACACATCATTTTCGCCTTATCCCAATACGGACCACAATAGAAAATAATCACTCCCTGGAATTGAAATCCAAGCAAAACTAATCCCAATAGTTACGAACATATTCAGATCACAAAAATCCTTAAGCCTGAAAGCCAGACATATGATTTAGCTACCATTTTGTTGTCACGGGCTCGGGGATTATCGCATGCGGTGGAGACTTTCAGGCTGTTGATGCCTTCCAACTTGCCAGCACTAAAAGTTATTGGGCTTTCCAAATCGGGTAAAATCAATCGATGATTAAGAGTTTGGAACTTTTCCTTTTGATCGAGCAGAATTGATCAATCGTTTTAACTGATATCTCAGATTATTTTGGTCACTAATTTGGGCTTATACTTGTACAGCCGCTTTGCCTCGTCCCATTTGCGGTCCAACTCTCGCTGTTTGTCGAAGAACATCATCCATTTGCCCGCTTCGTGCTTCTCGAAGTCAAATTTGGTCATTTGGACCGCATTTTGTTCAAACAGAAACGGCACTTCGTTCACTTCCGACGGCTTTTTGTTTGTGTTTGTATACGCCAACTTGTCCCCGGGATGAGTTATGGCCGATATTGGGCAGTAATTATTACAGCGATTGTCCTCCTCTTTCTGTGCTTCATGTTTGCTTTCCTCCTGAAATATGAAAACGGTGCAATTATTCTATTTATTGTGATAGCGCGTATTAGTGATCTGAATTGCGGGGACTCCAAGATTGGATATGGACAGTTAGTTAATAATTGTGCAAATTGCTCTAAAATTAGGATCGTTAAATGCTTAATTGATACTGACTTCCCTGACCCGATCAAATAGTACAATCTTTTAGATCAACATACGCATGGCCTAAAATGACCAAAGTCAACAAATCAACTTTTTCCCCTCCAAATTCAAGATTCTCAATTACCGTAGAACTCACTTTTTTTCTGACGTGTGGTGGTTTGTATACAGGGACCTGTGAACTGCTTGGGCTTCTGTTGCTGCCCTCAGCAGCATATGATTTGCTTCTGAAGTTGCGAATCCAGCCACATTAAAAGTGATGTTCCCAAGCTTTTTCTCAAGAAAATTTCTGGCACTTCGCTACTCTACATACATTGATGGTCGAGGGTTTGTTCTTTGTTGCCGTTCAAATTGTTGGGTTTGAATACTCGAGAGCCTAGGTTCGTTTTTTTGACCCAATTTGTCGTATCGATTGTAGTTTTTCGGTGATGAAATGCTTGCGCCGTGCCGTATTGGCGACTTTTGTTGACCGAATGCAAGCGACTGACCAAATCTTGCATTGGAAGAATTTCGGGGACCCTTTTGTATAATTAATTTTGAATTAAATTAAATGTTACTCAAAAATTCGATTATACCAAATTTAGGTATTCAGGACGCAGACTGATATTGTCCGCGTTATCTTCGCCTTCAACGGAGTGGCGAACTTGCGCTTTATTGAAAAATTAATAATTTTAAATAATTTTATTATTCAATTTTTAATTAAATTCAAACTTTTGTTGCTCATCATTGCAATAACTGCGTTGGTTAGCAGCAAAACAGCAATGAGTTCATATGTAAACAGAAACTTTGGCATTGATGTTGCCATATCAAATGATAATTACTAGGGCACGGATTTTTGGGCTCTAAAAAATTTATAGGCACTAAAAGTCTTATAAATTAGGCGTTACTACAACAAAAGCATGCGATTTATTTAAATATTAGCGAGTAATAGCCTGCCCTTTTTGCTTATCCACATCACTCCTATCAATAATATTAATTGCTAAGCTGGAGGTGACGTTGTCTTACGTATGTCGGAAGTGAAAACATAATAATAATTTATGTCAATATTTGTTTGACTCGAGGACAGAAAGCAGAAGCCCAAGCAGTTCACAAGTCCCCCCGTGTATACAAACCACCTTACCTATGTCAAATATTTGTTTGACTCAAGGACAGTAAGCAGATGCCCAAGCAGTTCACAAGTCCCCCCGTGTACACAAACCACCACACAATCGGTAAAATATTGTTCCTTCCAATCGAACAAGTTTACTTTCGAGACTTCAGTCGAAACTCGAGGAATGAAAAAAACAAGAGAATCTTGCCCATGCCGAATAATCACGTTTTAATCGCCACCTACCGGCGTGTCGGCGGTTGCCAAACGGCACATCGGATGCTTTGCGTGTGTGCCCGTCTTCTCGCACTGCTCGCAGAGGTCAAAGTCCGGACAAACAAAACATTTATAGCGCACACCGACCACTCGTTTCTCACACAAATCACACCAAATGTCCGGATCAGACATCCGCGGTTTTTAATTTTTTTGGCAAAATTCGCTAAAACTTAAAAATAATATGCATATAGCGTCTCAGACGATTGAAATTTATTTGTTTTAATTCAAAAAGTCTAATTTACATTCAGAATCAATGTGCGATTTTCATAAAATAGTTGCGAATCAAATTTGAAAAGTAAAGGATTGTAACAAAAACTCCATTCAACTCTGACGGTCACTTTCTCAATTCGGCGACTTCAAATTCCTCAGCAATGTTGAATTTAAATTTCGGGCCGAAATTAGCCTCGATCACATCACCAGGCTCAGACAATGTGACACAAGCATATAATTTGGACGGACTGACGAGCAACTCGGCCGTGTCTTAATACATATTTATTTAGGGCTGAGAGTTTAGGCTGAAGTTCTAAAAGATGGTCCAATCAAATCATTGAAAAAATCGTATTATTCCTTTAAAATGCAATAAAAACGGAAGCACCCCTAAAGATCGATATTTCCCCCCAACTGCACCCCCCCCCCAGCGCCTGACCTCCCCCCAGGTGGAAATGTTTGCTGCTAAACGTACCCAAACGCTGTCCATTACGCGTGTAAATGATCTGACGAGTGGCCATGTTTAAGCCACACCCGACAACAATGCCAACTCCAAATTTAGGCTTCTTTTTGATGACCGGCACTTGATCAATTTGCTCACGTTCGCATCCCTTCACATTGTGTCCCCAAAACGTGCCGTCGCTGCCATATGCGTAGGTGTTATTCGCGTGCTGTCCAACACATTTGTCCAATCGCAACGATTTGGTCGCAAGTCCAATTCCCAGAAAGCTTAAAGAATTTAAATGCCCATAATTAAAAACAAAAACAATAGGTACTCAATGATATATCCTTATCGACCAACTAAAGCCCGGACCAATCGAGAATCTCGTTGAGATTTTTCAGATTTCGATTGAAGAAAATTTACCGAGATTTTTTTTAAATTTTTCGGTGATCTCAAACGAATCTAATCCTTCTCAAATCCGAGCCTACGATCGACCCTCATAAGTCCAGGCAGGCACGTAGCCAGGGGGGGGGGGCACGGGGGGCATGCCCCCCCCCCCGAAATGAAATTTGAGAAAAAAAACCATAGGGGGGACCCTATTGTTTAGCACTTTTACAATTTTTTGACCAATTTTCTTAACAAATTGCCATCAAAAATCAAAAAATTTTCCCGGCGGCGCCTATCGGCACCGCCGACCCTCCCATTCCTAAAAAAACTTCAAAAAAGGGGCCGATTTTTAAAATTTTGGTTGAAAAATTCTTAACAAATCGAGTCAAAAATTCAAAATTTTCTCGGCGGCGCCTATCGGCACCGCCGAGCCGCCCAAAAAATGGAGTAAAACGGAAAATGCACCCCCAGAAATCGAGAAAAATTGCTTAACAAAAATGCAATAAAAACGCAAAAACACACCCCTAAGAATCGACTTTTTCCCCTGACTGCCCCCCCCCGAAAAAAAATCCTGGCTACGTGCCTGAGTCCAGGCTCTATTCATGACACATTCATTCCGGAACAGCTCGTCCTTCCCACCCCCCCCCCCCACCCCCTCCCGAGGAGTCGGTCGTTTACCCCCCCCCCCCCCGAGTCGTTCCCCCTCTCATTAGTCAGAGATGAATGATCGAAACTCAATATTTTTCCAACAAAACGAAAAAATTAAGCAATTTTTTTTAAAAGATGTTCGATTTTAGAGGCGACATTTTCCGTGTTTGCTGCATTTTGTTGATTTTCCAAAACAAAACAAAAAAAAGGCTTTTGAAAATTCGCTACAGGGTGCGCTGGCAGTGCCGATAGGCGCCATCGTTTTGAAATTTTGACTCAGTTTGTTAAAAAATGTGCAACCAAGATTTAAAAATACGGGGAGAAATCCGACGGCGCCTATAGGAAATCAGTTAAAATTATGTGAATAAAAAATGACGAATGTTGCAAAATTCGGAAAACAACAAATTTTAAAAGTTCGGAAAACAACAAATTTTAAAAGGGGGAAAAAATTAAGAAATGTCCTTATATTTCAACAGAATTTAATGCATAACCATTCTATTAGCTTTGATTTGTCGGATAAATGTGTCAGCATTGTTAATGGTTTGTGGAAGAGGAGGGGGGGGGGGACAAAGTGCACACCATTCATTCATCATTACGTTGCCAATTTGTTTGACTTACCCGCCCCGATGAACCTCGATTTTCACTTCGTAGTAAAAGATGCCGGACTCGTTGGGCACCGCCAGCTCAGCACGGACAGTGCGAAAGCCTGATAATGCCAACAATCCATGAATGTGTTTTCAAAAAATCGATATCGTGTCAAATAAACTTTTTATCTAACTTTCTACCTTTTTCAAGCGCCCGGTGTTGAACAATCAAAAAATTGGGCTGGTCCAGGAAAAGTTCCTGATGACAATCATTGAAGTTCCAACGGTTGCTTGGTTGGACCATGAACATCTGAAATTAGTCATAAAAAAAACTGTGAAGTCTCGATTAGTCGAAGTCATCATCCGATGTTTAAAACGCCTAAATTACGTCATAATAATAAAAAATTGTCACGAAACCGGCACGCCCTATGGCTTTAACAGTTTTGCTCGGAAGGGCGCTCAAAAATAAATAAACAGGACTTTTTTCCTTAACCAAGAAACTCGAGCTCCTACCGGCGTGTCGGCGGTTGCCAAACGGCACATCGGATGCTTTGCGTGTGTGCCCGTCTTCTCGCACTGCTCGCAGAGGTCAAAGTCCGGACAAACAAAACATTTATAGCGCACACCGACCACTCGTTTCTCACACAAATCACACCAAATGTCCGGATGAGGCAGCTTATCGCCCGGCAACTTCGACGGAATCTCATCCGGTTTCTTCTGTTCAACTGTTGAAAATGCTTGTCAACTTTTTCTCGACAAAATTTTCAAAAAATTTCCAAATAAAAAAACATTGCATCATAGGGCCCAGACTCGAAATGAATATTAACCCAGCTGGGTTCAGGTCGATTGAAAGGAAAAACTGTTACAAATCGTAATTTCAGTCTCCCCCACTTACCGTTACTTTCGCTCTGCCGTGGCTGATGACTCCCATTCTCTTTGACTCCATCAACCAAATGGCCCAGCTTCACAACCTCCGCATGCAGCGCTCTCTGAACAGAACATGGCCATTATTCTTTATATTTAATTTATCCCGCTTTGAGAATAATTATCTTTTTGAGTGGGAAGAAAAACTGAATGCCAAGAAATTTAGAAGGAAAAAACTTTCAAAAAACTAACGCTTTCTTTCAGAATCATTCTGATCGAAATTCACCCGAAATAAAAAGTCTCGAACGGCTAAACTCGCACATTTTCGGTCGCAAGCTTCGAAAGATTGTTCTTCAATTGGTCCACGTCCTTCAATTGCCTCTCCATTTGCGTAATTTTTAAACGCAAATTGTAACTGCCTCTGGCATCGCTCGCCATCTCTGAAAAAAAACCAATCATTAATTAATGATAATAAAAGTGCTGGAAATTTCTAAATTTTGCGCAATTCATCCGATGGAATTTTAATAAAAATACAAAAAGAATGACTAAATGAATGAATGAACACACCGCTATGGTCATTTCCGTCCTGTGCACCAATTCCATTGGTCATCGAACTGTTTGTCTGATCTAAAATTCAACAAAAAATTAAGAAGAGCCAATTCTGATCCTAGTCAAAAATGGTGCTTTTGGGGGAGGGGGGAAGCCAAAAAAGTCGATTCGGATAAAAATATAAGTTCGATTCGGTAAAATTTTTAGTTTTGTTAATAAAAAAATTGTTTTCGAAAATAAAACTTTTTTTGAGAAAATTTTTTTGTTTTTGGATGGAATTTGTAAGAAAATTGGTCACAAAAAAGATTAATTTTGCAAAACAAAAGGGTCCCCCCCCCTATGGTTTTTTTTCTCAAAAAACATTTCAGGGGGGGGGGCAGCTGCCCCCCCCCCCTCTGTGTACGCCCCTGCTAATGAAGTTTGTGTCCTATATTATTTGGGTCAAATTTTTTTTGTTTTTGTTTCCGTCTCATAGTGTTTTTAAGCCTAAAACCGGGCCCCAAATTCGAACATTTTAAACTTCAACCGAATTCGAACGATTGTCGACCCCAGAACGTCGAAAATCCCGGTATGTAAATTGTAGAGCGAAAGAACAAAAATCGGGACCCCCATTCGTGATCATTGCCATGAACTGATTGTGCGTTAATTAAAATTTGTCCATTTTAAATTTATGAAAACGACCGTCGTTTACCATTCACGTCGACGTCGCCATCGGTAGATTCTGAAAAAATGGAATAAAAAATAAATGCTTTGGCCAAAACAACCATTTTCATTTTTTATGTCGAGAAAACCAAAACAGGCGGCTGAGTTTGAAGAAGGAGGAGCATCTTTCTGCCGCGTTTGGCTTAAAGTCGTTGTTTTGACCATCTGAAAAATTGTCTTTTACTGAGACCAAATTTTCTTCAATTCATATTAGAACCCCGTTAAAAAAATTCCGAGGGCGGGAGTTCGAATTTGCCGGGAAAGGAATTCACGCCTTTCTCCCGCTCCCGTAAAACTCGCGTTATTTTTTAACGGGAGTCCCGCGGGGAGCGGAGAATTTTGAAATTTTTTTATGAATTTTTTTATGAAAGAATATTTATGAAAAAAATGACGTTTTGTTTAAAATTCATCTATAAAATTAGGGGGGGGGGGGGGGTCGGTTGTAGAATCCGAATCTGACCTCCGTTTCGACCAATTTTCGAACCCTAGACCCGAATTCGAACAATTTTTTGAAAATACCAAACTTTCCGAGTTAATCTTGGCTTCAAAATCATTCAAAATGCACGAATCACCGGTGAATTTGCCTTTTCGTTTTTTCAAAAAATGGAGGGGGCTCTCACCAGTGGCGTAGCCAGGGGGGGGGGGGAATTCCCCCCACCGAAATGAAATTTGAGGATGTTTTACACTTTTACAATTTTTTGACCAATTTTCTTAACAAATTGCCATCAAAAATCTCGGGAACCACTACATATGAAGAAGGTGACCCGACATTTCAACACTGGACATTTCAACACCGATTTCAACACTGGACATTTCAACACTAGACATTTCAACACTGATTTTAAATTTTAAAAATAAATTGATAGTGCCAAATTTAAAAATACCTAGTTATAATTAAACAGATATTAAAAGCTTTTATTAAATGTGTGCGAAATTTAGGCTCTATTGCAGTTTACACGACCATAAACAAATTACACGACCTTAAGATGTTTACACGACCTTAAAATGTTTACACGACCTTAAAACCAGTTTACATGACCATAAACAAATTACACGACCTTAAAAAAAATAACACGACCATAAATAAATTACATTAAAGTCGTATTTAAATTACAATTAAAAATCATATTGTAAGCGGATTTCTTCTAATATAGCTTGAAAAATTTTGTTTTGCTATGATAACGACGAAACATGTAGGAATCGGTACCCCGCAACTGGGCGCGCACGATTGGGCGCGCACGATTGGGCGCCGACAAGTTTTTCGTTAAAACTTTGTTCAAAGTCAACCAAACATGCTTGGTATCATTTGAAAGCATGCAATGAGTAGAAGCTTACAAAGGCAAAAGCTAAGCGATTCGGCTTAAACAAAGAAAGTTATGACGTCACCACGACAAAAATGGCAATTTTTACAGGTTTTAAACCTATACTCCGTGTAGGAATACAGATATGAAGGAACAAGTCGGGAGTAGTGCCACAAAGATGCTTCATGTCCCTTTTAATAGCTCCCCATGACGCTTCAATCGATTGTGTGTGAACTGTACGGTCGTCAGCATTAACAAAAGAAATTCTATGGTTAACCCACTCGTGTTGAATTGCAGATTTAAACTTCGAATTCCCCCATAAGCAGCCCAACCATCAGATACCACCAAAGTACCAGGGTTAATAGACACCATTCATTTTCCGTTTTACTGCATTTTGTTAAAAAATTTTCAAAAAGCATTTTTTTGCGAATTCTGCTTTACTTTTAGGGGGGGGGGGGGAGTCGGTGGTGCCGATAGGCGCCGCCGAGAACATTTTTGAATTTTCGACTTATTTGTTAAGTTTTGGAACCAAAATTTTAAAAAATACGGTAATTTTTGAAGCCTTTAAAAACGACGACGTCCCGGGGAAATTTTTCGAATTTCTTGATAAAATTTGTAAAAATTGAATACTTTTTTCCTTATTCATGCTCGTAGTCGCCAAAAAATTTATTCTCTTTTTGGAGCCGTTTAAGGATTGATTTTATCTACAAATTCCAAAACATGAAATTAAAAATGAAAAAAAAAGCGAATTAGGTACTTCGAGTGATGTCGAATGATACCGCAGATTGGTATATAATTTATGCAGTTTTGGAGTGGGGCGTTCACTGCAGTACACCCAAAACTTGAAAAATCACCGCGAAAATCGATTGTTTCCAAAAATTCTCTAAACTCCACCAAATTTCGGTGGTTGGAGTAGCCGATGATGTTAGAAGAATGTCTTCAATTTGGTCGTGAAAACAACCGCTGAGGCGTTACAGGCCTCCTAATTTAGCAAATTAATGGCGGTGATACAGTGTCTAACATCATTCGTCTGCCGCGTCATTATGGGGAAGGGGAGGGGAAGTTTGTTTACCACAAAAAACTATTGCTTTTTCCCAATTTTATTTTGGTCTTTGAGATTCAATGGAGGCGGGCGGTGGGGGGGGGGGGGAGGGGACAAGAGAGAAAGGGCAATGATGGAAAGAAGCGTAAACAAATGCATTTTAAGAAGAGATATAAAAACAAAAACACGCCAACATATTTCTCGTCTTCCATTTCGCCGTCCCTTATGGCGTTGTACAGACTTTCACTCGCTGGCTCGATTAATTTTTCATTCGTAGTGGGCAAACAAAAGACCCGGCGGACAAAATGTCCTGTAGGCTAAAATCGGACAAAATCACCTGCCGATCATATTGATGTACATACTTACATTGTGTAAAAATGGAGTCATTTCGAGGAAAAATCCTTAAGAGCTTGAAAAAACTTTCTGCAAAAAACCGTGTTGGGGGAGGAATAGCCCACAAAAATCTCTTTGGACAAAAAATGCTTCGACGTCCCTCACACCAATACTGTGGTCGCAGTGTAGGAAACCCAGATTTTCATTGTTTAGGGGAACCAATTTGCCTGAAACAGTATTATTGCGCGCTCGTTTTGCTATTTCTTTGGGACCCAAAAAATAAAGCAAGGAAATTACCCAGAATTTCCTACTTATTTGTTAGATTTTCCTGCAAAGAATTGAATTTCAAAAAAAAACGCCTGCAAAATGCAGCCCATTCTTTCCAAATTCGTCTCATTGCGTCCCCCCGCGCGTCACGCCCGCTCCATCTTCTCTTACGGCATGGCGGAACGTCCAAAGTCGGCAAAAATCCAACTGCCACCACCGGGCGATGGCAAAGGTTATTGGCACTATGAACGTGACTTTTCGCGCGACCTTCGTTACTCAAAACCACAGCTGAAAGCCAACAATTTTCTGGGGTAAAAAGAGTGCCGTTTGCTGTCTACCGGTTAAACATTTTTTTACAGCGTTCTCCTGGAAGGCTTTAACCACAAGGACCTTTACTTACTGCTCGCATTGCCGATTACTGCCGTTATTTTGGGTGCATATGTTACCCTCCGATCCGCCTTCAAAATAGAGCTTTGGATTGATCGAAGTAGGACAGGAAATGAATTTTATGTAAGCAACAAACCAAATTGGCTGTTTAGCAACGTATACACCTCCATGGGATTGGGCGCGCGTCCACAACAAATATTGGAAGATGCCAACACAACTGTGAATGACTTCTTATTATCGAATTCGTTCAACTAGGACTCGTGATTCTTCCAGAACAAATCAACAGAAATACTTTCTTCCAGTTACGACCCGGCCGGAGTGACGCATGAACGTCTCTCAACGATGGAAAAGTTGGAAGACGGATTGGTGGAGGCGGCCCAGAAGCGAGGGACCAGAGACGGACGAGGATATTTGGTGGGGAAGTGAAAGGCGCTGTGCTGGGGCTGATCAGTGAGTGATCAGAAGATGAACACAAATCAAAGTGATCATCTATGACTCGCATTTGGTGGCTCACCAAAGCTGGATCAAGAGATTAGGTCGAATTAATAGTTCCTGTCCCTTAGTGAGCTCATTAAAGGCCAGGACTATCAAAACTACCGTTTTTTTCCAACAAAATTCGATGTGCATAATATATTTTTGCGTGGAACATTCGGCGATATTCGCTCGTTGTAATTTATAACCTGGCGAAATAAAGTTTGCCCAAGCAACAGCCGAATTGTGTGAGACTTAGCCAATGAAAGACAAACTGTTCAAAATTGGGGTGGAAAAATGTTGCCCCAGAGTGGAAATACAAAAAGAATCAATACCCGGTTGGACCAACAATTATTTAAAAAAAAAGCATGCCAAGGGGGGCAAGGGCATTGCACCTATCAGGCGTTTAAAATGCAAAAAAAAATTAGTCGCAAAACAATACAAAAATTAGTTGCATTTAGGAGTTTTAAAGATTCTGTCAGAGAGTATATATAGTCCACAAAAAATGCAAACAAATAGCAAAAACAACGAAAACTGAAATACGATGAAACGTCTATTTTTTAAAGTAAGGCCTATCAAGAAAGCTGAACACTTTCTGCCACCATCGCAAATTCCCTCTCCACTCGGCGTCCCTTTTCTCCACATCGATGTCCAGATGTCTTAGCTCACGTTTCGGCACAACGTCATGTTCGTTTAGCGTCCAATTGCGCAACATGTGTGTCCTGAATGTGTGCACACATTTGACCCAGGGCTAGACACTGCCCTCGTCTTGAGTAAAACACAAAAATTAACCCAAGATTGATTTTTGGAGAAAATTTTCTTCTAGAAAAACTGAAAATGCAATAAAAAGGAGATTCCCCCACCCCCTTCGCCAAAATAATTTCCAAAAAAAATCACTGATATTTAAACTTTTAAGAGTGACGGCACCACCTTGCCCTGTCAAAGAATTGAGGAAAAATATGAAGAAATTCACATTTCCTTATCAGAGACAGAAAAAAAATTCGAAGAGTTGCCCTTGGTCGGGTGGCAAAAAAAACTCGAAAAACATTATTACGAGCCCCCCCCCCCCTTAACAATTTGATAAAAAATGCCTGAACCCATCCGCGTTTATCATGTGTGCGCCGTGTTTGCCGAGACGTACATCCGCGTGCAACAGGAAAAAGAAAATGCGTTTGCACATTGCGCGCACTGAGCCCCAGCCCGGCTCAATTTCATGCAATTTCATCGACAAAGGCACCAAACGGATTTGGCTCCGGTCCAACTCGACCTGGGTGTGTTGGTCGACTGATTGAGAAACAAAAACTATTTACCAATTTTTTGCTGAGTACACCGCTCGCTATATTCGCATAAATTCTGTTCGGTTGTGCCCTGTGAACGTACAGTCGGGATATATTAAGAGAACGGAGACGAGCCAATGAGCAAAAGACGAGCAAAGCAATGAAGACTATAATTTTGCCAAAAAGGCCATGCTGAAATGGGGGAAAATGCATACTATTATTAATATTTATTGTTGGTAATTCGACCGCCAACAGTTGACTGTGCAGCCTTTGATAAGACGGGATGGTAAATTTGCCACCGCCGACTCGCACAAAATCGTCGACGGCAATCGCAACAAACACAGCGATCAGTGCAACAGCGTAACGACCGATTGAAAAAAGGGCGGAGCCAACCCGAAAATTGTAGACGAGAAGCCATTCGCGAGAGGCAAGTCCGTCCCAGAGGTAACGGCGGCCGACGATGTCGGGACGGAAGTTTTCATCGAAAATCTAAGCAAATTGGGAAATCATTCCCGCACAAAGGTTTGAAAGTAAAAGTTCAAGTTTGTGTCTATTATTAATGGAATAGAAATGCAACAAAAAAAACAGGAATTAAAAATCATAAAGGGTTTTTCGCCACTAAAAATGGCACAATCAAGTTTGAAGCGTCATAACTCTGAGCACAGCCAATCAAACCAAATAAGTTTGGTTGAATTCCTCTTACTATAATTATGGGGTACCTGATCAAATTCAAGGGTTTTAAAACAATTCGTTGTCGTACCGAGCGCAATTTTGACGAATCCTTCCTATCCAATGACTGTTGCTGCATATCCGAAATGGTCGACAGCGCCATCGATGGCACGACACCACCGAAGGAATTGCTATTTGCGTTTTTCCCATCGCTTCGCGTGCCAACGGCGGCAAAGAGAGGCGGTGGAAGGGGCGCCACCCGCTGCTGGTGGCAACGCCTAAAAAAATTCATGGCATCAAAAATTACTTTTTTAGATAGGGTTTCTCACCGACCCCTCGGGGGCGGTAAAGTCAGGGGTGAAGAAAATTTTATATCTTTAGTGCGCAAGCATTATATATATATATATTTTAAATCATTCATCATCCTCAAAAAATACTTTTACTTATAATAGTATTTATCTAAAAGCGATTTTTTAAATCTCCTTTGTGAAAATGTATTTTTTCGAAATCTATTTTTTTAATATTAGTTATAAATTTTTAAATATTCACCCATTTTGCTGAGGAAACAATAAAATTCCGAAAAAAATCAATCTACTCCATGCGGATTCCAATCGGAGGTACTCATTGCTCCCCAAAAGGATTCTTTAGGATTGTTCACCCCCGACCCAAAAAAAAGGTCGCGGCCGGGTTTTCCGTCGGGGATCGACCCAATTTTGAGCTCTATTTTGAACATGCAAAGCACCGTTCACTGCGTTTGCTTTTTCTTTCTATTTTGGCCATTACTGTAATTCCGTCACACCTGCAAGTTGTCAGCCAATTTACTGTCCGGTGACAGTGCAAAGACGACGATGCATTCGGCAACAAACAGCAAATCAGCATTATAAATTATAATGAAAAAATGGAATCGAAAAAGCCGTCTTTCTTGGCGTAACCAGAAAAAAAAATCGAAGGAGGAACCCTCCTATTTTGAAATTAGACTTAACAATATCGACTGCGCCTATCGGTACCTCCGAACCCCTCCCATTCCTAAAACTGAAAATGCAGTCCCGAAAATAGAACATTTATTGAATTGCTTTAGAAAAATGCAAAAAATAAAAAAACTAAAAAGACACCCATGAAAATAGACTTTTAGTGCCGTCCTCACACGAAATTTTTTTTCTGGGTGCGCCCTTGGACATAAGCATTCAACCTAACATCGGCAAATTGATAAAAAAAAACATGATGTGAGTAGACAAACACATTCATCTAGTCAATATAAAAAAATCAACAAAAATTTATCAGCGCATTATCATCCAAATGCGAACAAAACATCGATGATTTTTCAACAATAATGCCAATTGTCCTGACTCAACGACGTCCTGCGCCAGCGCCGCCACTCGTCAAAGGCCCTTTCACTTCCAAGTTGAGGCCTAGCCCCTAAACAATTTTGCTTATTACTTGACCTAAGGCGATTTTATTAAAAAATTGGCTTGCCATACTCAGCCAAAACTTGGAAAAAGGGCCGAGAATTAAATACACAAAGTAGTTTTAATTAAATATCATTCTTTGAATGTATTGCTGACCAGAAATTCCGCCATATCCTTCGTCTCTTGGTCGGTGCTGATCATCTGGTGATTCTGCGCATCCAGGTAAGAGATTTCGGGCATGTAATTGTCGCGACGCTCGCGCTCCTCCTCCTGCAATTTGATGGAAATGCCACGGACAGGGCCCAGCTCAATGCGCTTCATCAGATGTGTGATAAATCTGCAAAAGCGATACAAAACCTAAGACAGTTTGTGTTTCAAAAACGGTTTTTTGTACTAGTAATTAGATTTGGCGAAGCCGTCCAAGATTTTCAGAGCGTATAGGCCTCAAACATCGAGAACTGTCGGGATGACAATTACGATAAGATGTTCAGGGTTCCTATTTGTCTATTCTTGAGCAACGGTCTCGCTCAAAAAGAAAGATTATTTATTTTTTACCCAATTGAGAAAGCTTTTTCACTCTTAAATTTCATTCCATTCTACAATAAGTGAAATTAAACCGTCAAACGAAGTATTAATCCAAATTTAAATTCAAAACTGCCGAACCCCGCAATTCGGTTCCGCATCCGTTTGCTTGGGATAATGGCCACCTCCTCGCAAATGCGCTTGTTGGTGTGAAAGTCGAGGCCCAATTTGGTGTAATACTTCTCAATAATGACGCGCGACGCCTTCTTCACAGTTTTCGTTCGAACTCGTCCCATTGCCAACAATAACTATTAATTAATTGGATGTGTCTTAACAAAACGGTTTAAGTTAGGAAGGATATATGTAACAAGAACAACACAAATGAAGAAAGGAAGGAATTTGAGACCGTGAGATTTGCACAAACATATTACTAGGGATCAAGAGTAGCCAGGGGTGGGGCTAGGGGGGCTGCAGCCCCCCCCCCCTCCGAAACAAATGACCCTTTGGTTTGCTAAATTTTGGACCAATTTTCTTAACAATTATCGTTAAAATTTTCAAAAATTTGCATTTTTGAAAATTGCTTAACAAAAATATAAATGAAAAAATTCCTTATATTGGGGTCGGGGAAATCGAATCTTTGTGTTTTTTTGAATCCCGACTTTTTTTGAATTAGCCCCCCCCCCCAAAAAAAAAAACTGGCTATGCCTTTGCTAGGCATGGGATTTAGTTATTCGAAATAGTTTTAGTTGAAAAAAATGGCAAAATTATCACTGTCTAATTTATCAATAAACAAATTTCAACAGCCTAAGTCAAGCTTTTTGGGCAGTGTAATTGATAATTAGAGAGCGGATTTCAGGTTTTAGCCTATTTTTTTGCGAACAGGGATTGACGAAAGAAGCCCAGAAATAGCCGTTTATTTCGAAAAATTTTAGAATTAGAGCGACTTTTTAGTCAATATAAATCAATCTTTTTTGAGAATAAATCAATATTTGGCCATTTTCCATAATATCAATATTTTGGCTTTTTTGAGAATAAATCAATATTTGGCCATTTTCCATAATAAATCAATGTTTTAGGCATTTTTTTTGAGAAAAATGCAATTTTTAGGCATTTTTTTCGAAAATTCTTGAAGAAATTTCAATATTTCAGGCACTTTTCCCCAAAATTTTTTTAAAAAAAAGCAATAAAAACGAAAAATGTACACTTAAAAATCAAAAACCACCCACAAAGATCGACATTTTCCCTATTTATATTTTTTATAAAAATTTCCAAAACATGTGAAAAATAGTACATTTTCGGAATTTGTATCTTATCAGTAGGGCTGCAAAAAATATGCACATAAAATCTTGAAATATGCGCATAAAATATGCACCAAAAATTGCAAAATATGCATATAAAATGAAGAAATATGCACATAAATTTTTTCAAATTTAATATAAAATTTCCCCAAAATTCTTCAAATTCATTTAAAATTGATGATGAGATACATTTCCAAATTTTCATCTGTTTTGGCGACTTTTTTGAACTTTTATGACTATTTTGGCATTTTTGACGACTTTTTTGAAGTTTTGTGACCATTTTGGCATTTTTGACGACTTTTTTGAACTTTTGTGACCATTTTGGCATTTTTGACGACTTTTTTGAACTTTTGTGATTATTTTGCGCTTTTTTCAAAAAATTTCTTAAGAAAAATGAAAAAATCAAATTTTTCTTGCCAAGATCACAAATTTTTTTGCAAAATGCCAAAATATGCACATAAAATGAAAAAAATATGCACATAAATAGCGAAATATGCACAGATATGCAAATATGCACATAAATCGCGAAATATGCAAAAATATGCAAAATATGCACATGGAAATGCGTTCTAGAAGCTTCAAACCAAGCTGAAAACACGTTTTTCGTGCGTTTCAGACCGTTCCGAGTCCAGGAAAAAAATATGCATGTGCATATTTTTTGCAGCCTTACTTATCAGGGACTGGCTCGGATCCGAACAAAAACTACCAGTCGATTCCTTAAATAAATCAAAAATTCAAATTTTTTTCCGGGTGGCGCCTGTCGGCACCGTCTGGCTCTCCTGTACGAATCAGCAAAAATTTCTTGCCCGAAACCACAGAAGGTTATGGCTCCTCAAAATTGGCAAAAAACCATAGGGGGGAGTTCGGCCCCACGTTTCGGCCCCAGACCTTTGAAGTGCTTCATGGAACCAACCAAACTAAATAAATTAGGTATCAATCGAAAGCTCTATATGTTTAGAAGCTATTATCTAGCAGGGACTAAATGATCATATAAACCTTTAAAAAGTTATGGTTTGAAAAAAGCCAAAAACTAAGTTTTGTGGTAATTTTCGACACAGCGGCTCATTTGAGGCTCTAGTTCGGAAAAGATTTAAATTTTGGCCTAGTGGTCTGTGTGCTTGTTAACAATAAACGGTTGAGGGTTCGAATCCCCTCCAAGTAATTGCTAATTTTTGCTGAATTTAATCAATTTTATTTAATTGGAAAGAGCCAAATTCCATAAATTGCTTCATACCCACCCAAAAAAACAAAGTCGGTATCAATCGAAAGCTCATGATAAGTAGAACTTATTTCTAACTATTTGATGCCTCTAAAAAAAGTTATGGGGCCATAAGCCAATTTGAAAAATCATTTTTTCAATGCTTTCTAACCTTACAAATCGCTTAGCTTTTGCTTGGTGAAAGATTCTATAACATTCGGGCCTTCTGTTAATATTTTGATCATCTGATTTGGATTGATTTGGAAAAAGTTATAACCTTCGGCACATGTTGGCACATTGATTTTGGCCTAAATGACTATAAAGCTCTTCAAACTTAATCAAATCAGATAACTTTGATGTCATTTGAAAGCTCAGATTATTTATAAAATATGTTCTAGCGGGGAAAAAATGATGGGCTCGTCTAAAAAAATGTTACAAGGCCAAATTGGCCAAAAAATCGGTTCGAATGGTACTAAATTTGAACACCCTTCTTTCCGCTAAGCTTGGCTAATAATTTTCTTTTTTCCATCTAATTCATAAAAAAAATGAATGTTTGGAAAATAATTTTTCCAAAAATCCTGGGCCGCATTTATTAACCATAATACTGAACAACGATTAGTTATTTTGTTCTCAAGAGATGATGAAAGTTTGAGACGGATCCGCCTTATACAAATGGTTAGGCGTATCGGCGGGGGGAAGTTTGGGCACCGGGAAGTTTGGGCACCAGGAAGTTTGGGCACCGGGAAGTTTGGGCACCGGGAAGTTTGGGCACCAGGAAGTTTGGGCACCGGGAAGTTTGGGCAACACAATACAGATTTTAAAAAATTATAATTAAATTATAATGATACAATAAAGTCATATTAAAATTTTATTAAGATAAATTTTGATAATGTTTTCCGAGAATTTTCATTAAAATTTTCTTAAAACATTCGATCCGCTTTCTAAAGGTTGCACTTTTTTGTTGATCCACATCACATTGGATAAGATGTTCGTTTGGATGTTTATGGACAATCGCCTCCCGCCGGTTGTTGCCTTGTTTATAACATCTTTATGCACCAAAATAATAATCGCCGGGGGCATAGTGACAAATAGGTTGAATAACAAACAAAATAAGAAGGGTGATTCAACGCTCAACGCCGGGGGCAGGGGCTAAGCAGTAGCTACTATTTGCCACATTAACACGATCATTTTACATTAAAACTAATCACTTTATTATCATTATAATTTAATTATAATTTTTTAAAATCTGTATTGTGGTGCCCAAACTTCCCGGTGCCCAAACTTCATGTCGCCGGCGTATCGGAGTGCGCGATGCTTTTTTTTATTGTTGAAAAAGGTGAGCCAAACGAGAGAAAGTTAGAGAAAGAAAGGAAATTTGTTTAATTCTCTCGCACTCTCTATTGATTGGCGCACATCTCGTTTTTTGAGCCGCTGTGTAAACCAAAGTAGAGACCGGACTTGAGCTTCGAGCGAGACTCGAGACGAGATTCTCGAAAAAATCACGGATTTCAAAAAATTCGTGAAGCTATTTTAGTCGAGACGAGATGTCAAGACGAGATTCTCGAAAAATATCGGATCTCGAAAAATCTCGACCCGGAACAGTCGAGATTCGAGATTTTGATGAAAATATAATTTTTTTTTTCAAATTCTCAGAAACTCCACCAAATTTTGTAGGGGTAAGAAGGGAGCACTAGAAGCATGTCTGGAAAATTTGGTCACGAAATATAAGTGTTATTTTGAAAATCAAAAGAAAATTCAATGGCGAGGGCCTATAGTGTCTGACCATATGCTGTTTGCCGCGCTGGGCTTGACCTATTAGTGGGGTATCAAAGAGCCGGTGAGAAAATTGTTAGATTTTTTAAGAAATTTTTCAAAAAATAGTTTTTGAGATTATTCACTTTTGGGAGTGAGGAGGTTCGGCGGTGCCGATAGGCGCCGCCGGGGGAATTTTTTTACAAAAATTGGCAATCTTTGTTAAGAAAAGCATTGTTTTTATGAAAAATTTTTGGAGTCGAGATCGAGAATCTCGAGCTTTTTTCGAGCGAGACTCGAGACGAGATTCTCGAAAATCTCGGATCTCGAAAAATCTCGAAAATTCAGTTTTATTCGAGACGAGATGTCGAGACGAGATTTCTCGAGAATCTTGTCGAGATTTTTCGAGATTTCGAGACGAAATCTCGTCTCGATCGGTCTCTACTATTATGTCCATATTTCACGTTTTTAGTCCCTAAAAATCCGGCCTCTAGTAATTTGTGGGCATCAAGTCTTTTAATTTGAAAGATTTGGCAAAACGTCATTCAACAAAATTTTCAATTGCGGAATCCGCACACCCAGCCGCACTCTAGTCAAAATAACGCGTACCCCGACCGGGGCAATAACTGAATTTAAACTTTTTGCGATTGGACAAGTCTCAAAAAAGTTATGGCCAGAAAACCAAAATGTTTAAAAATTCCAATTTGCCATAACTTTTTTGAGACTTGTCCAATCGCAAAGCCTTAGCTTGATAATAGCTTCATCACGACAAAAGAAAATCACTAAAAGCGGAAATCGGATATCGTCTGATGTGCTGTGACCATTTGTTTCATTATTGTTTTCTAGAAAATCTAATAAAATTCTTTTCGATTAAACATGAGTCATTTTGACCGCTTTTTGCTTAATAGGGATTTACCCATTAGTGATTTTGTCATGCCACGAGCTAATGTGGCTTTGTTGCTAAAAGTGACTTTGTTTTAACTAATTTGTACAATTCAATAGCATTTCTGTACCTGAACTTTTTTTTTTTTAATTTGGACACATTGAAAATGAATACATCGTTAAGTACGCATGTGGCAGAGAATTACAAAAAATGGAATTGTTTAAAATTAATTAACGCAATTTTGCCCAACGTCTGGATGCAGCACCATTGAGATTCACGTTGACAGATGGCATTTGTCTACTAGTGGCCGCCACACTGACAATGGGAACAACTGCTGCTGTTGCTCTCCCATTTCTTCCGCAAAAGGGCAGCACTTTTGCAATCAGCTGCACAAAGTTAACACGCATTTCCTTGCAGATCAGCAGCAATAAAAGCTATAAAAATCAAATGTTTTTATTATTTATTTTATAAAAACTAATTATAATTATGTTTTCCCACCTCATCCGAGACGTAATTTGCACGTAAAATGAGTTGAATTGGATAAAACAACACTTTGCCAAAGGGGTCGCAGCCCAAAAAGTCGCTGAACCATTTGGTGTTGGCGGCGGCAATGTATAAGACATAAAACACGGCCACAATTTGAATTGCGAAGCATGTGCAAGTGATGCGCGTGCTGTCTTTGTCCGACGTTGAGTTGCCTTGGGCACTATTCCACATTCGATTATATCCTTTAAACATTAATTGCTTTTCAGACTTTTATTCTTTCATTTTACTCTTAAGCCATGCCAATCGTAGAACAATTGTTGCGTAAAGTGAGGACGAAACAATGACATAATTCCAAGTGTAGGCGAAAAAATCTTAGAAATAAAATTATGATACATTTAAATATTTAAAAAGCTACATGCGTAAAAGGGAGTCAAAGCGATGGCTAACAAATGCATAAACACACATTGCGCAAAAATGATTCTTAAATAAAATAATATTAATTAAAATATATTTAATTGGAATTTGATTTGTATTCAAAAATTGTTTTAAAATTTACAAGTCATAATTAGGGCCCGTTTCTTTCTCTGGACAATGCAATTAGGACACTTATTACCTAATTACTTTCTCACCTTCTTGTCATTTTTTGTGAATAATGGAAAGGGAAGAACAAAGCGTGGGCACGATTTGCAGCCAATGCAATGATGTGCAAGCGGATGCTGATCAAGCTGAACACGCTGCAATTTACGACTAAGACACGAAGGATGAAGTTGCGTAAACTGCTAGAGAAGAGATAGATCACCGGCGACTGGTCCAGTATGCCGAAGAGAGTGCTGAGAAATCCGGGGATTATCTTATGAAAAATGCAATTAGATAAGTACAGAAATCCCCTCGGGGGTTAGTTACTCACTTTGCTGGCCAAAATGTATAAAGCGATGCGTTCGCGAGCCAACTTTAACACCGGAAATGCACAAATCAGAAGAAACAACTCGGAAAGAAGCAGAAAGGTAATCAATGTAACGCTCTGAAGGTTCACGCCAGTCTCGGCATTTGGAATTGCGCTGCTGCAATTCATTGTTCCAAAAAATTGGTTTTAAAACACTCTAAAGAGGAAATTTAAAAATTTCATTGCATTAAACGATAAATGTAAACAATTCAGCAATTTGCTATAAATAGGTTGTATTTATTTATGTATAATAAAGGAGGTAAAAATTTGAATTGGTATTTTACCCCCCTCCGTCCTGTTAGAGTAAAAGATACATCGTTTGAAGGGTAAAGATAATTATTATTTTAATAATTAATAATGAATGATCACATTAAAAAATCAAATTCATGTTTAATGAATTAAAGCTTAAAATACTATGACTGACATTCAACCTTCAGAATCCTTTAATATTTAATTGTTAATTGCAGCTGCTGACTGTTTCCGCTTTTCTTAGACAAGAAGAAGCACTATTAGCTAGCAGAAAATTATGCTAGACAGATGTTATTTGGAGTACGTTAAATGATACAAAATGATTATTCGAATTGAGAAAGTGTTCTTTGCTCGTTGCTCTGGCCAGAATGATGTGGAAAAAAGTCGCAATAATTATATTTTTTAGATTTTAAATTTGTTTAAACGAATATAACTAAAATTCGCATCGCAATTATTGCTTATAATTAGAACGTATATGCACAATGCATATTAATGCATTTATTCGATGAAATTAGCTCAAAAGGTGTGTTTTCATGTTGGTCCTTTTCTTTTTTGACCATTTTTAAAATGAATCTTTGGCACTTTTTTGACTAAATATTTTTAGAAATTGGAAAACTAATTTTGCTATTTTGAGGATTTCAAAGCATATTTTGGCAAAAAAAAAGTTAATAATGCATTGGCGGTTTTTTGTTGCATAAAAATTCAATTCTTAATATATAATTATAAAAAAAGGGAGAGGAGGAAACTGAGAGATTTCGGCGCTAGATCAAAATGCCAACCAACCTAAAAGAGTCAAAAGTGCCTGGGTTGGCATTTTGATCGGTTGGCATTTCGTCATGACACGGGAGATTATTTGGTCAAAAACGCTTTTATTTTCCACTCATTTGTCAGACATATCACTCGTCAAAATTTATGCAACAACGAACAAAGAGAGCGTTTACGCAATGAGACAAAAACCAAATTTTAAAGCGAGTAATTAAAATTTGCTACGTAATGCAAAACTGTTAAGAGACATTTACAAAATCATCCGTCCGTAACGATCTGACGACATAAAAAAGCAAAGAACATTAATTCTCTACGGTCACCGGTTAGTTGTCCTTTGTTCTTTAAAAACACTATCATTTGTTGAAATCAGAAAAAGAAATTGTTAAATACATTCATTATGAGACTAATATATTTAAGAAAACCCTTTATTAATTTTATTTCTTATAATTCGAAATTTAAAAAAACAATAATGAATGCGGCGGGAATTTAAAGTAGAGTAGGCCGGGATCGGGATCCCGGTCGGGATCGGGCGGGATTATCCCGGGTTTTTGGAATCCCGATCCCGGTCCCGGTTTTTGAAAAGTCGTAATCCCGATCCCGGTCCCGGTTTTTGAAAAGTCGTAATCCCGATCCCGGTTTTAAAAAAAGCGAAATCCCGATCCCGGTAGGGTCGGGATTATCGGGATAAAAATGCACCCATCCCGACTAATCCCGATCCCGGTTTTTGAAACCGGTCCCGGTTCGAGATGCTGATCCCGATCCCGGTTTTTACCAAAAATCCCGATCCCGGCCTACTCTAATTTAAAAAATAAATCTGTGCATCAGATGCAGCAGTTTGTGCATTTAGTGGCATTCAATGCGTAATTTATTGAGAATTCTGCTTAGAAATTCAACATTTGCGCCGAGAAAAAAAAAATCTAACTCAAAATTAAAAAATGCAAAAATTATTGGGATTATTCCGATTCAAGCTGGAATTGTTGCGAAAAAAACGGTTAAAATTAAAAGTCATTACATAACATATACATAACCTCCTTTGTTCACCTTAAACAATTGCGGAATTGTTGAATCAATTTTGAGAATGGCGCAATAATAGATCAGAATGGCACTTTTATTTGCACATTTTTATATTTTTCAATATTCAATTAGCTAAATGTGAACAGACGCAAATTGATGAGCATGGCCAACCAGGCTTTCCGGATGTGGATTTAAGACAAGTTGAAAATGATTTCATTGATTTTTAAGAGTCCAATTTATTTTAGGCATAACTTTTGCTAATACTTGAGCGTGCCCCCCCCCCCCCCGCGGCCACGTTTGTTTCTGGGGGGCTTTCCGGGGGGTGTAAAATCCGACTCAATTTTTACACGCTTCGCGACCGCGGGATTTTTTTTGTTTGGACCACGGCCAGCCTTGGTTGGGGGCCCAGGGTTTGACACGAATTCGAACTTTCCCTCCGTTAGCCCGTGTCTGATTCCCTTACATTTCCTCCTCCACATTGTCAGCAGAAGTAAGTGATCGACTTAATTATGTATTAAGCATTAAGTGATTTTTTGTTCGAAAAAAGTGCTCATCTTAATACATTTATTCTATTCTGAATTTATAGTCCAAATGAATTTAAATGTATCGTAATTTTGTCTAATTGTTTATTTTGTTTTTGTCTTTTAATGCCTTTTGTTTGATGCCGCCCGTTCCATTGGAGGGTTTTGGCGCCAATCCCAAAATGACGTTGTAATGGTTGTTTTTGACAAATTGCAGGAACAATGTTGGCCTCCCTTTTTTCTGATTCCATGCCTAATTCGAGATTTGATTATTAATTCGAGTGCATTTAAATGACATGGATACCGTAGTCTGATCAACAGTATCCGGTGAATAGCAAATCCAATCGTTTTTGATAATGTGCGGGTAGAATAGCATGACGTTGACATTGAACGCTTTGGCGGCAGCCACAATGTCCACAAGTCCGCCCCATCGAGTGATACCTGTCCAAAGTAACATTTTTATGCCTGGATAATGAACTTAATGCGAACAATTTTACCTGAAATTTTCAGATATTCCACATATTGTTTAATGCATTGGAAGTTGGGATAGTCTCCCGACTGATCGATCAGTAACATTTCGCGGATCCATCGCTCATTCTCCGGTAAGGCGTTCTCTCGTCCAATGTATTTGGCGTAATAATTGGCGATGTGTTGGCGCACTTCTTTGTGCAGTTCTTCAGTGCCGAGCAATGCGTAGGCAATTGACCTGAGGGGGTTTGGGAAGTTGGCACACATTTTATTGGCCAGCTTCCATTTCATAATTAATTGAAAATGGGTTAATGTGTTTGGACATTTGAAGTTGAAAACGTACCTGAACAGACAGTCCCCGTTCCCTTGGTTCTCCTTAACCTTACTCGGATTCGCTATGGTTTTGTCCGGATCGAACAATTTGAATTCCTCCTTTCGCTCAAAAATGTTCTCCAATTGGTATTTATTTGGCTTTCCTAAAATGTGCAAAAAGTTTTTTTACAAATTAGATTAATCAAAATTTGTGTTTCCAATTTTATAAATGGCACTTTTACGCCATTTTACCCGCTAAGAGAATGTTTAGGTAATCTTTCTGCTCTTCTGCGCTGAGCGGATTGAACTTATAGCGCAAATCAGCAGGCCGTCCGCCGTTGGAATTGTTGTTAAGAATATTGGAAATACGCGGCGGGTCGCTAAAATTGTTTAAAAATTTGGAAAGAATTAAAACTAAATTAAAAAATAAAATTTAGTTACTAACTTTTGCCGTTGTTTTTCAATCGATTTATCTTTTTTCATCCTAAATTTATGCGTTTGTATAAATTTAGGTATATTATTATTTTAACACCTTTCTAAGCTTGTTGAAATTGGAGACATCGATGGACTAAAATATTAAATATTAAAACATAATACGCAAATTAATTTATTAATGCAATAATAAATAAACAGCAAATTTTGCCTTTGTGGTTGACTTCGATTTGACCTCGATTTTTTCAATCTTAAAATTGCTTAAATTTAAATAATAGCAAAAATATAAATGGCTAAAATCACTTTACTTTTCTGTTTTTTGTTCTTTTTGAATATTTTGCTCTTTGTTTAACCTAAAATTAATTAATTTAAATGTTCATTTAAATATAAATTTTCCAAATTTAGTCTGCGCTCACTTTTCTGTCTTTTTCGTTTTCGATGACGCGGCGACATTTTGCCTAAAGATTTGTTTTGTAATAAAATCATTTCTATTCAAACCCATAAAAATCAGCTATTTCCAAATTGTTTCCAGCATAAATATTTGCACTAAAAGTTCAATTTTATGAATTAACAAGGTTAATAATTTTAAATATAGTTTTTAGTCATTATTAAAATATAATTAATCAAAATATTAAAAAATATTAATAATTCAAATTTGTCAACTTTTCTGATTGCGTTTGGCCGTCTTTGCCCATAATACTCGTGCTAAAAGTTAACCCACTGTTTGTTTAAACCCCCAAAAAAAATATGTTAAAATTAACTTTATTTTATTGAAATAAATTACCTAAAATTATTCCTATATTTTTTTTACCAAATTTCGTCCACGAGCCAATTTAAGCCATTTAATACGGTATTCAAACTTTGCCTTAAAGGTATAAATGACAGTAATACGGTATTATTATACGGTATTATACGGGGAATATTATTGTATTATTATTATTGTTGTTTACCTTCCACCCAAAGTTGTGGCGGGAGTTGTGCTTTCGATAGGCCTAATAATATTCGTTCTAAGATTAAAATAATAAATACAAAAAATATTACAAATATTTTTATCGATTTTAAATGTTATTAATTTAATAAATAAACAAAATAAAATGCGCGAACGAAAACCTTTGGCTGACGCTTTTGCTTAAAGGGGCCGCAACGGGCGACCGCCCGCCGTTATTAACATTTTGAACTGTAATATTTGCGGCGGTCCGTCGGAGTCCGCCGGTTTCGGCATTTTTAAGCTGCAATTCCTTCGGTATGCCGCCGCCGCCGTCTTTTTTCCCAGCGCAATTTACGAATAAAATTATTATTTTTATTATTATTAAAATTAATAATATTTGCATCGATCTTTTGTAGTTCATATTCAATGTTAAAATGTTCTAAAAAAGGTATTATGTACAACAAATGATCTAAATAGCCTTTTTAAAAAGATAAATAAAATAAATATATTTTTAGATTTGACAAAAAAAGAGTTGCTATTATTTATCGAACTTTGCGCAACTACTCAAAACCCACAAAAAAAGGGTCTAAAGGATTTTAGGTTTGATATTTTGAAGACTTTTCCTAAAAATGGAGGATGGCTAAATTAAATCGATGACTATTGGAGGAAATTATTTGAAGGAAAGAAATGACTAACAAACAAGCTAAAAATATGATTTAAATATGCAAAAAAAAATGCTAAAAATCGTCGAATTCGAATTTTAATAATTGTGTTTTGAAGAAAATTGCCACAAAATTAATTCTTTGATTTATTTGGGGCATTCTTCTGTAATTGGTTGTTGGGACGGACATCCAATGAATGAATTGCATCATTTTATTAAATGAATGATTTATTTGCGCTTCAAATATTATTCTGAAAGAAATTGAGGTGCTTGCTTTTTCATATGAATAAAAATAATGTTTTTACAAATAAGTGAATAATTCTGATGACATTGCCCGGAAATGGCATAAAAATGCCAAAATATATCTCCCCCATCAGCAGACAGTCAGTCGCCAAAAGAGCGTATAAATAAGCAAAATAATTAAATTATTTCAAGTTTTTTGAAATTTTGAAATTAAATTTTAATCAAATATATATAACATTAAATCCAATTTAAGTAGAATTGAATTATTGTCAAAATGCGTCTTTTAATTTTCTTTTACACCTTTTGCACCGTTTCCGTCATGAAAATCGTTTTTTCCACCGGTGCGGGCGGCCATAAAAATTCTTTGGTCTTTCCAAGCGGCAAAACCTTTTTAGGTAATTTGATTTTAAAAGTTTTTTTATTCGTTTCTGTGCTCAAAAAAGAGAGAGTTATTTTAAATTAAAAAGAAAAACATTTTTTATTGTTTTTCTAACATTTATTCACATAATTAGTGCCTTCGACTTCCGGTGGTCGGCAAGTAAAATCGTTGGAAGAAATGCCGTGGAAAAACAAAGTAACCGTTGCTTTAAATGATGCGACCAAACGCTCAAAAAGCCTTCAGAAAGTTCGTATGACCAAAAATGGTAATTTTAATTGTATTTTAATGCAATTAAAAGGATTATTTAAAATAATGAATTAAAAAATATTTTAAAGATATTATTGGCATTGCGCCCAAACGCAACAACGATAATAAACAAAACGTGCAAAAGATCACTCCAAACGCAGTCGAATTGAAAGAACGAAACATTTTTTGGAATGCAATTGGAAGTTGGAAGGGTAAGAAAAAAGAAGCTGAAGTGAAAAAGGAAAAAGAGGTCCAAAATTAGAAATTTTAAACGTTTTTTTTTTGCGAATTTTTAGGCTGACAAAGAACCGTTGGCTGTCACGAGGTTTCGACAATATTTGCGAATAAACACAGAACAGCCGCGCCCCGATTATCGTAAATTTTTTCATTTTACGGCACAAAAAATTGGGATTTATTTAATTAAACCAAATAATTTAAAAAAACGCAAAAATGATATTCAAAAGTGAATTATTTCTTAATTTTAAAAGTTTCTTGTCGTGTCTGGTCAGTGCAACTTAATTAATGTCCATTAATAATTCAATTTTTAGAGAAGAATCGCGACTTTCTGTTTGATTATGCGGCTGAACTCGGTCTTCAGGCGTGGGAATACGAGGCAATTTGTCAAAAATTGATTAGCACAAATTTTATTTTTAAAATTATTAAATAAATAAATTTTATTCGTTTAATTCTTTCAGTGTGTGCCCGGCAAATTGTTTGTGGGAATAACTATTGACGGCACCGACCCAAATTTGCCCGCTCTTTTACTGTACAGTCATTCCGACGTCGTCCCGACAGTACCGGTAAAATTCTGTTGAATTTTGTAAATTTCGTTGCGCCTTCAACATTATTTTGCAGAGCAAATGGATTCACCCGCCGTACGACGCGTTCAAAGACGCGGAGGGCAATATTTATGCACGGGGAGCCCAGGTCTTTCGTGGAATCGAGATTCTCGATCGTCCTCAAGTCCGGTCTTTTGTGAAATCGAGATTCTTGATCGGCCTCAAGTCCGGATCTTTTGTGAAATCAAGATTCTTGATCGGCCTCAAGTCCGGTCTTTTGTGAAATCGAGATTCTTGATCGGCCTCAAGGCCGGCTTTGTGTGGAATCGAGATTCTTGATCGGCCTTCGAGACAGTCCGGTCTTTTGGATCGCGATCTGAAATCTCGTGTCCTCAAGTCGATCGTTTGTGGAATCGCTCGATCAAAATCTATCGTCCTCAAGGTCGGTCTTTTGTGGGAATCGATCGAACAAAATCTCGATCGGCCTCGTCCGGTCTTTTGTGGAATCGATCGATCGTAATCTCGATTGCCTCAAGTCCGGTCTTTTGGAATTCGATCGAAATCTCGATCGTCCTCAAGTCCGGTCTTTTGTGAAATCGAGATTCTTGATCGGCCTCAAGTCCGGTCTTTTGTGAAATCAAGATTCTTGATCGGCCTCAAGTCCGGACTTTTGTGAAATCAAGATTCTTGATCGGCCTCAAGTCCGGTATTTTGTGGAATCGAGATTCTTGATCGGCCTCAAGTCCGGTCTTTTGTGGAATTGATCGATCGAAATCTCGATTGGCCTCAAGTCCGGTCTTTGGTGGAATCGATCGATCGAGATTCTTGATCGGCCTCAAGTCCGGTCTTTTGTGAAATCGAGAATCTTGATCGGCCTCAAGTCCGGTCTTTTGTGGAATCGAGATTCTTGATCGGCCTCAAGTCCGGTCTTTTGTGGAATTGATCGATCGAAATCTCGATTGGCCTCAAGTCCGGTCTTTGGTGGAATCGATCGATCGAGATTCTTGATCGGCCTCAAGTCCGGTCTTTTGTGAAATCGAGATTCTTGATCGGCCTCAAGTCCGGACTTTTGTGAAATCAAGATTCTTGATCGGCCTCAAGTCCGGTCTTTTGTGGAATCGAGATTCTTGATCGGCCTCAAGTCCGGTCTTTTGTGAAATCGAGATTCTTGATCGGCCTCAAGTCCGGTCTTTTGTGGAATCGAGATTCTTGATCGGCCTCAAGTCCGGTCTTTTGTGGAATCGATCGATCGAAATCTCGATTGGCCTCAAGTCCGATCTTTTGTGGAATCGATCGATCAAAATCTCGATCGTCCTCAAGTCCGGTCTTTTGTGGAATCGATCGAACAAAATCTCGATCGTCCTCAAGTCCGGTCTTTTGTGGAATCGATCGATCGAAATCTCGATTGGCCTCAAGTCCGGTCTTTTGTGGAATCGATCGATCAAAATCTCGATCGTCCTCAAGTCCGGTCTTTTGTGGAATCGAGATTCTTGATCGGCCTCAAGTCCGGTCTTTTGTGGAATCGAGATTCTTGATCGGCCTCAAGTCCGGTCTTTTGTGGAATCGAGATTCTTGATCGGCCTCAAGTCCGGTCTTTTGTGGAATCGATCGATCGAGATTCTTGATCGGCCTCAAGTCCGGTCTTTTGTGGATTCATTCACTTTTTGTTACATTCCGCCGTTTGTTCCAAAAGTTAATTTTTGCACATTTGGCTCCGAATTTCTCTAAATGGAAAATAATAGCTGGCATTTAATTTAAGGATATGAAATGCGTTGGTGTACAATACATGGAAGCGTTGAGGCTAATATTCGCCGCCAACGGGCACAAGCCGTTCCTTCGGACGGTGCACATTCTTTTTGGTCCAGGTGATCGGATTTAAATTTTTAGAAAAATTGTTTCAGATTTAATGGATTTTTTGAAAATATTTTCGACTTTTAGATGAGGAAATCGGCGGCTATGACGGAATGGAGAAATTTATTCAAACCGACAAATTTCGCGCGATGAATGTTGGCTTTGCATTGGACGAAGGATTGGCCAGCGAAACGGATGAGTACCGCGTGTTTTATGGAGAGAGGGCCGTGTGGTGTAAGTTTATAAGCTGGAAAGGAAACGGATGAATGAATCAAAATTCCGATCGGAAAAACTGATCAAATCGCTCGTTATACCTCCCCCCCTCCCTGGCCGGGATTAGCCATACCCAAATGTCGTTATTGAGAAGAACAAATGAAAGATTTAACAATTTTCTAATTGAATTAGCAAATAATTGTGTCAAAAAGTTGTAAAAACTGGTCAGGTTGCTGATTTAACCCAAAAATCTTTATTATTTGTTTTTTTAGGGTTAAAGATCACATGCCGAGGAGGTGGGCCCAATTTCAATTTTTAAAAAACTTTACATTTCAGCTCCCGGACACGGATCTCGATTCATTGAGAACTCAGCTGGACCGAAACTGGTATTTTTGACCGGGCTTTGAAATTTTCTCCTTATAAATCCCGGCTTACTAATCCCGATCCCGAGTTTTCCTTAAAATCCCGATCCCGAGTTTTCCTTAAAATCCCGATCCTGAGTTTTCCTTAAAATCCCGATCCCGAGTTTTCCTTAAAATCCCGATCCCGAGTTTTCCTTAAAATCCCGATCCCGAGTTTTCCTTAAAATCCCGATCCCGAGTTTTCCTTAAAATCCCGATCCCGAGTTTTCCTTAAAATCCCGATCCCGAGTTTTCCTTAAAATCCCGATCCCGAGTTTTCCTTAAAATCCCGATCCCGAGTTTTCCTTAAAATCCCGATCCCGAGTTTTCCTTAAAATCCCGATCTCGCTCTACTCTAATTAATATATTGTGCCAGCACGCGTTGACTTTCAGCACACAGAATAAATATTATAATTTATTTGGGTCCTCAATTTTTTAGATAGACTTTAAAAACGGGTTTCAAAAATTAAACAAATTCTTTATCAGAGAATCTTGTTCGGGCATAGTGCAGAAATTCGGATCAGTATTCGCAAATGAAAATCCAGGTATTAAAAGCTAATTGGTTACGGTATTAGGCGGCCCAAAATGCGGAGTTTCCGATAAACCCAACTTAAGACAGTTAATTACCTTTATGACAGTAATTACCTAATGAAGCATACTTTCAATGCTTTTTTAGAGTTCCATTCTGAATAGTTTCAACGAATATCGCGCGCGTCAACATCGGTTACTCAAAGCGAATTCAAATTTGTTTCTTGGCGATGTGACCAGCGTGAATTTGACGAAAATTGAGGGCGGAGTGCAGCAAAATGTGATCCCGAATAAATTTACAGCGTGTAGGAAATCTTCTGGGAAATTTTCGTATAAATTCATAAAATTTGTCAGATTTTGACGTTCGAGTGACGCCAACTGATGATTATAAGGTGGACGGATGCCTTTTGAAATAGCTAATTAGTTGTTTTTTAATAAATTATCGCGCTTCGTCAATATTTAATTTTAAAAAAAAAGAAATTGGAAGCGATGTTTACGGAATGGTGCACAAAAGCGGGTCCGGACGTCGTCTACGAATTCGTGTACAAAAGCATCAGCGACAAAACGACGCCCGTCGACCCGTCCCAAAATGAATGGTGGCGCGAACTTTCGCAAGTGTTCTCGGAAGAGTTTGTTTATTCTTTTCTTTATTAGGTAAATTGATTATGATTTAATGCAGAAAGTGCAAAATATCCAAGGAGATCTTCTGCGGCGGCACCGATTCTCGATACCTGCGACAGGCAATTGCGATAAATCCATTATAAATTTAAACTAAATTAAGATCAACGAGTCATTTTAGGCCGGAATCCCCGCGATCGGCTTCTCGCCGATGATCAACACGCCGGTGCTGCTGCATGACCATAACGAATTTCTGAACGAACGCGTCTTTATGGACGGTGTACAATTGTACAGCAAAATTGTGCCGCGATTGGCCAACCTAAGGGCCTAAAAATGGACGTGAAGCAGCGAACGAACGATAATTGAAAATATTTAAAATAAATTTATCGAATTCATACAAATTATTTTGGTTACTCTCGGTCGGTGATAAGTGCTAGCATCCGCACAAATAGTTGGCATTGGCATTTTTTGTTGTGATAGAATGTGGATTTAGAATTAAACAAAAAGTGTTAAGTACAATTATATTGTTTTCAATACGAAACGCCACATTTTGTTTGTTTGTTTGTTAACTGAACGTCCGACCGATCATTTTGCCATTTTTCATCGTTCAAAACCAAAATGGCATTTATCTCGTCGAAATTGGCATTTTTGGTCTATTCCCTACGAAAGAAAATTGTTGCTGGGCCAACAGTCTCGCGGCGCCGGCACCAAATGAAGTCGACCGGAAGTTGGGGTTGACTATAAAAAAACAAAATAAAAATGAGAATTAATAATTAACCAAATTCGAAGCCTGCGGATCGCAGTTCTCCACGTCCAAAAAGCATCGGAGAAACAATTGAATTAGCTAACAAATCAAAATTGTTTCGTTTACCGCGCAAAATTAACTTACTTTTGTATGCGTTTGGGCCAAATCTGCCGACGGCACTGCTAATGCCCGGCGGCCTAAAGCTCGGCACGTCCGGGCCGAGTCCAAAACTTGGGCCAAAATAGGCTAAATGAATTTAAACGGTAATTAAATTTAGATCATTTTTATAATTTTACTTGCTATTCCCAATGGCACAAGCGCGCGCCGGCCAGTGAACGTTGCGCCGCCGTTCATTGCCAAGCCCATCGGCGGCGGGTATTCGAAAGCTGAGAGTATAGTATATGTGGTGACTGTAGCAAAGGGCCGGAATTACATAATTTAAATTTTTGATTGTTTGGCATGACTTATTTCGGCCACCCGCCCGCCAATTACCTCCTCCATTAGGCCAATGGACGTGCTGTGGCCGAGAAGAACATGGAAATGCGAACGAAATGCGAATTAACAATACGAATGGACAAATTGGCAATAAAATTTGGCAAAGATGCATTTTAAGCACTTAAAACGGTTGTTAAGTATTTAAAATTATTTGAATGCTCGAATATTTTTACTGAAATTGTTCAATTAAATTTCTCGGAAAAATGTAAAAACTGTGATTATTAAAATCTCAAATTTCAAATTGTGAAATTGGGGGCCGGGGTGCCAACCCTGGTACATGCCAAATTAAAGCAACTAATTTATGACTTTTCATTAGGGACCGGTCCCTACTTTTAACAAAACTTTCCCCACAAAATGCGATGGATGCATTTGCTGGCATTTTATATTCCTCCCACCCATTTTATTCTCTCATTTGTCAGCTGCTGAAGTAAACGAACGAACTGACCAATTCCGCCGACGCCGCCGCCGCCATTTAGGCAAAAATTTATGTTGCGTGATGGGCAAAATGTTGTGGACAAATTTGGGGGGGGGAAGCAAAACTGGAATAAATGTAAATGAATAAATGTAAATGGCACATCAAATCACCGGACGGGCGGGAAATGACAAAACGCGTTTGGAGGCAAAGTCTGGTGTATTTGCTCTTTGGATGCTTTGGAATTTGCAAATTTGGATTCGTTTTAGATTCAGCAAATGCGTCGTTACATAACTTCGGAGGAGGGGGGGGGGGAGGCGGGGATAGAACAATTTTTATTTTGAGAATTTTCAATTGTGATTTAATTATTTATATTTGAATTTTATAAAAATTGTTCAAACAGACAAATAGGACGGATTTGTGATCTGAATATGTTCGATCACTTGCACTAACTATTGGGATTAGTTTTGATTGGATTTCAATTCCAGGGAGTGATTATTTTCTATTGTGGTCCGTATTGGGATAAGGCGAAAATGATGCGTATTGGACATAAACTGCTCGCCCAAATGCCGTACAATTTCCATTTGGCCTACAAAGCGGACTGGCAGACCTTAGAGGGCACTCGCGCGACCGGTGAAAATAAATAATTTCATTCAATTTTTGTTAAACCGTTTATCTGCCGATTTTGGGTTAAAGTTAGTGACCGACCGGTTCGGGATCCCGAGTCGAGATTTCTTGTGGTCCGGATTCGAATCCCGGGTCTTTGTTTGTGAATTATTAGCTGAGGTTACGGCTCGGCCCTTTTGAATCTCGTCGCGTTTGTCCGCCGCTATTAAATATTCTTAACTTTTTAAATACCATGTGAACCTTTTAGGAAACAGAAAAAATCATCTTTACGTCATCAAACCCTCGGAAGAACAGCGCAAGCCAAAAACTGAGACGAATGAAGATGAGGAAAACACATGAATCCGTTTGGAATCGGAAGAGCGGAGAATTATTACAATTCTCTTAGATTAATAATAAATCAAAACCCCCCGATCCATCCAAGTTTTATGAAAAGTGACTCTAAAAATTGAATAGTAATAAAATTCTTCATAAGTATTTTTTTCTTTTCTTTTACGTGTTGGTAGTCAAGTTACGATTTAATTTGTGCAATTGTTTTTATTCATTGAATAGTCGAGTTCATTAACACATGCCGATAAATGCCCGCTTTTCAGTTATCTTAACATCGACCGCCGTTATCTGTGCCGCGATGTGCTCAGAACTTTCGAACGAAAGTATAAAGAAATGTTAAAGACGTCAAAAAACCTGCTCTATTACGACTTGTCGCATACGCTCTTCGCACTGAAAGATCTCCTTTTGTCGAAAGTGAGTTCTCTGGTTTTGGCATTGGGATTCGTTGAATTCAAACCGGATTTTGATAACTATGGCAGAAATTATAATATTGAAATGTTTTTGTTTCTTCTTTATTAGTAAATGAAACAAAAATCTGATGGACGTAATTGGACCTTTCGTTGGTGCAGTTTCTGAACATTGCAACTGCGCAGACAGTCTTCAATGATCCTTTTTTTGTTGCTTTTTATATAAACAAATTGGCGTTTTACAGGAATAATTGTTTATGCACCAGAGTGCGTCGTCCATTTATCCGGCTAAGTTTGGATTCAACAACAGCGAGTGTCCGTACTTCCCCAGCAACAGTTTCTTCCTCGGCATCGGAATGGACAAAAGCGTCCGAATTGTTGAGAGTGAGTCATATGGAAGTTAAATACAAAGTGTCACAACCGGATTTAGCATTTTACATACGTTTTTTAATTTTGATTTTTTTTAGGATTTTATAAAGAAGTGCGCAGTCAAGCCGTCGGTGTTCAGAGAGCAGACTGAGAAGCTGAAGTCCGCCCTCGTCCTTGGACGGAGCGAACATCTGGTACGGGCGGCGATTAGATTCGACGAACGACCGATGGAAGTCGAGTCGCGCATTTGAAGGCGCCGGAAATGAATTTTGGCGACCAATCGGCGCGATTAAAATATTTATTAAGCATGTTGAAAGTTTGGAAGAAAAATTTGGGCAAAACCGAGCGGCCTTTGGGGACGAAGAAAAATGTGCCGAAGACGAAGCTAAGTCTCAAACACAAAAGTCGGAAGAAACGTTTTCATTCACAGTGATCACTGTCACAATATGATCGCATCCGACTGATGATCGATCAATGAATCAAATCTATTCGTGCTGTTGTTGTTGATATTGTTGTTGTTTCTTTTTTAGCAATTTGTATTTCTCGCCCGACCCCAAGTGCATGTGCGCACTGCAGAACCACATCGGAATGCGATGGCCGGCCATAAATTGCATATACATCAGACCATCGTCGCGGGAACAGCTGCCCGGCTGCAGGGGACAGTCGCAGATGGCACAGATAAAGCAGCTTTTGTGCACTGTTTTTAAAAAATGTTTTGAATAAAGGCCGAAATAATTGAGAATTAAATGATATTTTAAATGATCCTAATTTCTTACTCGTAAATTTTTCCACTTGGACCTTCTCATCAAAGATTTCGATCCATGTTCGGCAAATTTGGCAAAATTTTTTAGTTGGGCCTGAGCCAAAATTCATTTTTATCTTAATTCAAGAAGTTCATTTAATTTTTAACAGAAATTTATGGGGGTTTTGAGAGATTTAGAATTTTACTATAAATAAATGGTTGATGTTTTTAAAGCTAAATCTCATACCTAATTTAAAAATTCATTTCTTAAGAATTATTTTTAATGATTATTTTCTCTAACTTTTTATTTAAATGTTTTAGTCGGTTTTAAATGCCTCAAAATATTAGTCGAAATTCCAATCAATTTAAAAAACTTATAAATCCTAAAAGATAAATCTAACTTAGGTTAAGAATAGGGGGAAATGTGCATTAGGCCGTAGGACGATGGAATTTGTTCATTTTCGATCAAAACATTCATTCACTGATCACTTTGTTCAATCAGCGATCATTTTGACAGCTGTTTCCTCGCTTTAACGCCTCCGCATAATCCGTTCGTAGGATAACAATCGATTTTAAATAAAATAATATAATTTTTAAAGTTTTTCAAATCCTTTTATGATTTTAAAATAATGTTGTTTTTCCAATTAATAAAAGAAAGAATTGTTATAAAGATACTCATAGAATGCGACAAATTGGCGTCAAAATTGGATGAAATATATTGGCTTATTATAATTTTATTTATTCATTGCAACAATTTGCATATTTTTCCCTCAAAAGCATCCCATCGTCGCGGGAGCAGCTGCCCGGCTTCAGCTGACAGTCGCATATTGCGCACACAAAGCATCTTTTGTGCACTGACGCAAAGTTTATATCAAAATTATTTTCTCTTATTTTTGAATTTAAAAACAAAATTACTTTTTTTTTAAACCTTTTAATTGTTACTTGTGTGCTTTTCCACCTGCACTTTCTCATCAAATACATCGATCCAGCTTCAGCAAATGTGGCATAACTTTTTTGTTGGCACAGTGCCGAACTCCATTCTTTTTTGTCGGAAAAATAAAATTTAAAAAGATTAATATATCAGTTAAGAGAACAAAAAAATGTTTTTTGGATATTTAATGTTCAAAAATACAAAAATTGCTAAGTTTCCATGTTTATTTATTATTTTATTAATTTACTGATTCAATCTTAAATAAATTAATCCCCTTAAACAAAAAATTGCTTTAAAATAATTCTTTAATGATTAATAAAAAAACAATTAGTAAATGCAATTTGTGTTTGATTGGAATGTATGTAAATCGCGGGAACTTTAAGAAATTCACAACAAAGAAAAAAAGAAGAAAAATTGGTAAAATAAAATGAACCAAATTTTAGAGATATTTTTTTCGGATATAAATCTGAAAAAGATGGAAAAACTCCGGCTATAAATGAGGGAATTTTATTTTATCTGTTATATGAAGTGCGAAATGAATGAATACTATTCATAAAACTATTTGATTTTAATGAGTTTCAATTTTTGTTCAGAAGACCGGAGTTCACCCAATTTTCAAATTCGACTCGAAGAAATTCAACAAAATGTCCCGATCACTTCTCAAAAATGTCCCGATCACTTCTCAAAAATGTCCGATCGTCGTCGTCTTCTATTCGTCCATAATGTAAAGGATCAGTGTGTACTCCATCCCACGCTCCACCGGCAAGTTCACGTCCACTTGCAACGACTTCCGTTCGCCGATCGACGAATTTTCGGGATGCATAAACATGGCTTCAGCCTTCAATTTGGTGGACTAAAATATTGAAATATATTTTGAATCAAAATTTTGTATAAATATTATCACTTTGAACTCTTTGGCGAACTGTCCCACCGCTTTCTTCTTTAAATTGCAAACTTTGGCAGTTTTTCGGATGCGCAGAATGCCGAAACGTTCAGCCAACGGCTCCGTGGACCATTGGATGTCGTTGCCGCTCCACAGAAAATCATTTTTGGAACGAAAAATGCGCAAAAATACGGTGACATTTGTCCACTGAAAAAATATAAATATATTTTTATTAAAAAATATAATTTTAACATTTGCTTTATTTCTGACGCAACCAAAAAAAGAAAGCGATGACAAAAGCGATTTGCAAAAATTTTACCGCTAATGCCTTTTTGGGACGGCCACGGACCTTTTTTTCAGTCGAAGTCATTATTAAAATTATCCGAAATCTTAAAATAAATAAATAAATAAATGAACAAAAATGTGTCCACCAAATAAACCCTTTGGAAAGTTTGATTAAAACATCGATCAATTTCGATTCGATGCAGAGAATCAGGGTTAGACACTGTCACCTAACAGAGTAATGGCCGAATTTGTTTGAGACATTTTTGTTAATGCCACAAATTTTTTACTTCTCAAAAAATCGTAAAATAAATTATTCTTTACGGCATTTTCAGCCCGCCTTAAGCATAACCCTCGAGGAATAAAGGATGAAAAAATTGGGAAATTTAAACTATAAGACTGCGAAAAGAATATGGGGGGGGGGGGTATTGGAATGAATTTATTCTAAAATAAAGTGAGTTGATTGGTCAAAAAGCATTTTCTTTGTTGTGATTTTTGTGTTGGGGGGAGGGGCGGCGGGGGAATTACTGCAAAATGCGAAAAAACAGTGCAAAGAACATAGCGTTTATATGTATTAATGCCGGCGAGTTGTTGTGCAATCGATGTTATTTAGAACATCAAAAAGACTCTAGCGCTTTTTAAATAATTTTAATTATCTTTACTAAACTATAATTAACGAATTCAAACAAATCATTCAGGGGAGGGTTGCCATCTGCCCTTATTTGTAAGAGATTTGTCCTTAAATATGATTAGTAATTTCTACATAACAATTCACATTTATGCCAAAATAAATATATTCACAAATTTAGAACATTTTAGAAAATTGCTTTTCGTAGAATCGGCGGGAACGGGATTCCCGCGGGAAAAGTGCGGGATTCCCGTGCCACTATTTGGGGGATCAAAAGTTTTCAAATAAACATTTTTTATATTTCGACAAAAAAAACTCACTTTTTTTAGAAACTGAAATTTTTTACATAAAAAAAAGTTTTTGAGCTATTATTGAGATTTTACAAATAACTATTTTTGCTTATGAGTCAATTTTGACTTTTTTTCTCATCTTTTTAGTTTATTAAATCGAAAATATTCACTAAAAATCGTCAGCTTAGCTATTATTTATTCGATTTAGATCCAATTTATATAAAAATGTGCGTTAAGACTTTTTAGTCCCTATAAATCCCTATTTCGGCCTTTTTGAGAATAAATCCCTATTTTGCCATTTTTGCGTTTTTAGTCCCTATTTTGGCAAGAAAATCTACACCTAAAATCAAAATATTTTCTTTCCAAAAACCCCCTAAAAAAGACCTGACCCAAAAACCTCTGGTCGGGTTTTGGGGTAACCCGGCAACCCTGGTAGCAATCGGAGCGAAAATGCATTCAAATTCTCCAATATGATTGGCGTGAAAGACGATCAGAGACTTTTGCTCGACTTTTATTGATACTTAAGTTTGCTGATTATTCCAAGAATTAATCCGGAAATTGTCCCAGTAAATGATTAATTATTTGCAATAATTTTTCAATTTTATTTATTCTTTGTCTATTTTTATATCCATTTGAAAAATTTTACACTCTTAATTTAATTTTTCGTCAATTTAGTCGGGCAGGAAAATAAATTAACAAAATTTGTAAATAATTATTTATTCTCTGTGAAATTCGATCCATTCTTTTGTTTCACTAGAAAACCGAAAATTGTTACATTTTTCAGAAAGTTACAACATTTACTTACCAAAACATAAAAAAGATAACTTTGTATTTGTTTTAATAGCTCAAAACTTTATTTTATTTATTTTTTAATAAAATTTCCTTTCTTCCAACTTCCCGTTCCCAAAATTAGGCAAAAACATATAAAATGTACAGAAAAGAATAGTGATTAAAAAGAATCAGGAAGATATTTAAATTTTTGAAATTAGCGCATTTTTATAACCGTTTGGATTGGTCCGATCACTTAACTTTCCAATCTCCTCAATCGCAAATATGTCGGTGTCGTACAGATTAACAAAGCCATTAAGTTGAAAAGTATTTGGCCTATTTTTAGTCGCGAATATCAAATAAATAAATTTATGATAAAGTGTCAATGGCATACCAAATTAATAACATCGTGTTAATTTGTATTATTTATATTTCTGCAATTTTTGGCATCACAATAAATTCCGGTAAGTTTTATCCTTCACTTTGCATGATTTAAAAGAAGTGTTTGTCTTAATTAGAGCACTGAATCAATTAAAATCAAACAATATAAAAAAGGTTAATTATTTTTAAGAGTTAAATTGTTGGATGGGCTTCTCAATGGGCGGGCCGCCCTTTGGTGACGACGACGAATTTGGGCCGCTGTTCGACATGAATTGCAGCGGGGAAAATGTTAATTGCATGAGCACAAATTGCGTTTTGGGTAATTAAACAATTATAAATATGCCAACATTTCCAATTATTGCCAGATGAAAAAACCGGAATGTCCGCGCGCTTACAGCTGCCGGGACGCAGCGGCGTGGTGCCGTGCCCACAAAATTCATTGCAAGAAAATGTTCAACGGCACAATGTCAAAATGTTTGGGATGCACTGAAAATCTGTGCAATGCCGAAAATGACACAAAAATCGCTATTCCTGACAAATTGGTGGTCGGCACGGCGGTTGGAGGTCGAAGGAATGGGACGGGGCGGGGCGGGGCCATTGAAACTTGAGAGTTTCGAACCGTTCGAATTTGTTTTTTATTCATATTTTTGTTAAATGTGTTTAATGCAAATACATTTTTCAGTTTTGTTCTTTTTTGGCACGGTGTTTTGCTGTCTTCTAAAGAACAGAAAAACTTGGCAAATTCATTCATTGATCACTTTGCCTTTTTTTGCTTGCTTTTTGTTTGGACATTTTTGTCTTTATGAATGAAATTGATGAATAAGTCGATTGGATTTCGAGAATCTCGAAAAAAAGTAAAAAATTATTCTCTCTATGTTCATGTGATTAGTACTCGCAAAATGGCTCAATCGGAAACGGTAGAAAATAATCGAATTAATGACACTTTTTCTCTACGATTACAATACAATAATTATATAATTATCAAAAACAGAATTTGCACTAATTACCCATTTTTTAACTTTAATTCTTTCTCCCCCTAAATCATCATCCCCCCCCCTCCACTGCCGTCGCGTCGCCTTCTTCGTTTGAGCTAATAAATGTGGTTGGTGATTGATGTGATCGAATGGATCAGATCGTTTTTGAGTTGATGACCTGGTTCGGATCAAATGCTTTAAAACACGAAAATGCTTCAAACAAAGTGCAGAAAACAAATGATAAAATTTGAAATCAGTCACAAATAAAAAAATTATTTTCTTTTTCTTGTTAATTACTTTATTGTTAAGACCTTTTAATATAAATAAATATAAATGCTTAGCACTGTGAAAATGTTGACACTTCTCTTTTTTGTTTTCACATTATTTGGCGATTTTATTGCAGCTAACAAAATGAACAAAGTTGGTGAAAGAAACCAGCAACTTAATGCTTACAGGTTAGCTTATTTACAGCCTTTTGGATTGTTAAAAATACATTTTTAAATCTTTTAAAAAAAAAATAAATTTTGTGAAATCGCAAAATAAATTTTGTTTTATTCCAGTACTGCACCAAACGGACGTGCCAAGGCGCAGGGGCATGGGTTTGTGTCCTTTTAAATAAATTTAATTAAAATGTCTTAATTTCAGCTCAATTCGTCTTCCACAAACAATCAACTCGGGCGCATTGGCTACCAACAGTAATAAGCAGCTTTTCATCGGTGTGCCAACGCCACCGCCGGTGCCGCGTGTGCCAATACCGTACCCTTACCGTAGCAAAAGGTCGCATTTATTTAATTTCCATTAATTGTTCAATAAATTATAATAATTTATACAGCACAATCGAATAATTTTTTCAGTGTTTCTCAGCAACAAAATGCCAATAGAGCAACAAATAAACAAATTTTGATTGGTGTTTCAACGCCTGCTCCAGTTCCCCGTGTCCCCGTCCCTTATGCCAGCCCCCGTTCTGTGGCCAGAGGGTTAAATACAAATTGTTTATTTTTAATATTAATTAAATTAATTTATTTAGGGTTGCCCAATACCCCCAGCAACGGGCCAACTTCATCCCAACGCCTCCGCCCGTCCCACCAATACCAGCAATTCCTTTCCCGTACCATCACGCCAAACGACGCTCCGTTTTCGAAAGTGATGGCACTTTTATGATGAGCAACGGACAACAAGTATTTGTTGTAAATTTATACATTAATTGAAAATATTAATATTAAAATTGGACAAAAAGTTTGTAATTGTTAATTTAAAATATTTTTGCAGCGTTTTTTACCAAGAAGCGGCAACAAATATGCCTATGTTATTCACAGCCAAAAAGAAGCCATTCTGTAAAATTATTCCTTTTATTACAGTGATAAATATTTGCGACTGCTTTTTAAATTGTTTTTGGATAAGAATAAATTTTCCTAATTTTGATAAAGTTTTGTGATGAACTCGAAAAGAATAAATTTTCCTAATTTTGATAAAGTTTTGTGATGAACTCGAAAAGAATAAATTTTCCTAATTTTGATAAAGTTTTGTGATGAACTCGAAAAGAATAAATTTTCCTAATTTTGATAAAGTTTTGTGATGAATTCGAAAAGAATAAATTTTCCTAATTTTGATAAAGTTTTGTGATGAACTCGAAAAGAATAAATTTTCCTAATTTTGATAAAGTTTTGTGATGAATTCGAAAAGAATAAATTTTCCTAATTTTGATAAAGTTTTGTGATGAATTCGAAAAGAATAAATTTTCCTAATTTTGATAAAGTTTTGTGATGAATTCGAAAAGAGGGTAATTAAATTGATTGATTTGGCTTAATTGTTTAAAAAGGACGCATTGACTGTTCGAGAAGCAAAAGAGTGCCCATAGAACAGTTGTTTTGTGCTGGAGTTATTATTATATTCTTTTGCGAGAAATTCATTGACAATTGTTCGCGTCTTTTCGTTCATTTAGCCAACAATTCACCTAACTTTCTCTTTAATCTTTAAATTGTTTAAAAAACATAAAATTTCATTTACGCTTGCTTCTTCTATTCTCATCTCGGCACACAAAAGTTTGTTGGACTGATCGATCATAAAATGCGCAATAATTTCGAAAGTTTGTTTCCAATTCCGCACAAATAGCCTAATTAAGCTGTACAATTCAATTACCGAAATTTCTTCAAATGACGTCGTCGGATTACGGCGATGATGAGGCGCGCGGCGACGGCATAAAAGCGCCTCCGAGCGAACGCTTTCTGAACTATTCTCTGTTCCACAATTATTCACCGTACGGCACGCGCTCTTTGGCCTACGACTACGCCAAATTTGCGGAACGCACCAAATGGCCGGTGAAAAATCCGTGTGGCACTATTCAATTTGACGATGAACCACGCTTGCCGCGCTACCAGTACTGGAGTCCGTTGACGGCTCGCTACGAGTGCAGCTACACACAAAACATCTGATCGGCATGACGATAACGAAAGAGTGGTGCTTCTGTTCATTCTGCAGGTTAAGCTGGTTTGCAAAATTAGAATAATTGGGCAAAAAAAGAAATATTTTTAGCTGTTTAATAAATTTTACAAATTTTCATGAAAAATTCAAAGCCAAAATAACGAAAGACTAAAAAAATTGCGACGCCCGTGAGATTCGAACTCACGCGGGGAAACCCCATTGGATTAGCAGTCCAACGCCTTAACCACTCGGCCAGAGCGTCCATGAGACCCCCTACCCAATAGATACATTTAATATTAAAACTATAAAAATTGGATTGGAAAGTTGCTTATTTACATTTTTAGATTACCTATTCTTTTCTCAGCATCAATGAAGACTCGTGGAGATATTATTACGAATAATCAATTGACACAAAAACATTGTAATAATTCACATTATCTTTTAATGACTTTTTCAATATGAAATTATTAAACACAAATAATTCCTTTGATTTCACTAAGGTTTAAATCAAATTTTTAACTTCCCATCCGTAATTTTTTGGCAAAATTCGCCATGAAATATTAACAAAAAAAAATTCGCAGGCACAAAACTAGACCTAACAACAACTTTCTTCCCGTAATTCTAATCTTTTGCACACTTCTCGCGTTTTAAATCAAATAAATAAATATATTAGAGCATAATTAATTGGATGGAAATGTAAGGTCAGATTAAGTCCAATTCCATCCGAAAGAATGGCCGATCATCCCCGAATTCTCATTATAATCCAATACAAAATCCCGACAAAGCATCCTGTGGCAGATAAAGCAGCGAAAACAAGCATTATGATCAGCCCAGTGGAGGCCAAAAACTGGAATTTGGCAGCTTGTTGCTAAAAGGGGGAAATAAATTGTTAAAAACTCAAATGAAATGGCTTCATTAAACAAAATTTAATTTTGAAAAGGTTAGCACCTCACCTCTCCTTCCAATTCATTGAAATTCAGTGAAGCGTTTGCATTGTTTTGAACAGTTTGTGCTGTGCAGATGAGCAGAAATGTAAATGGACAAACAAATTGGGCGAAAGTCATCGATTGATAGTTTTTTCTAAGCTTTTTTTTGTTTAAACAAAATATTGTAAGAATGTTTATTTAAACTAATTTTATTATTAAACAATCCAATATAAAAATAATCCAAATTGAATTTAAAAAAATGAAAAATACAGAACAAAATAATGTTTTTGTGGCGAGATAATCAAAAATATGCAAAAGGATTAGGCAGCAGCGTGTCCGATCAACTGCGCGACTCGTGAAGAATGATGTGGGAAACGAAAAACGAGTTGGATAAGAATAATGGATGGATGGAAAAATGTGGAAGAAATTTGGGGGCTTTCGATGCGCCAATGCATCTCAATAATAAAAGAACATTACAGTTACATTTTAAGAAAACGATCGTCAGTTAAAAGAAAAAAATTTAAACAAAAAAAAGAATTTATTTAATGCACAATTTTCAAAAATAAATCTTATGCAAATAAACAAAAAGTATAGCAGATGAAGATAAAAGGTACAATGAATGAATGAAGCATTTGCGCGGTTCAAATTGGCACATTTATTAGCCCGTGACTTTCCCGTTCGTCGGCCCGTAGCCGTGCCCCGTGTCGGTCGGACGTCTTTTGTGGTAGAGGTCGCACACCGCCGCGTCCCCGTCCATGCAGCAATAATAAGAGGGCAACACGTCATGCCACCAATGGTTCCAAAGAAACGCGCCTCGATCAGCACTGCCGGCACCTAAAAAATTTCTTTTTGAAAAATTTGATGTTTAGGGGGTAAACTCAAATATTAAAAAAACCAAAAAGAAATTCCGAAAGTTGAAGAAGAAAAAGTTGTGCATTTTGGGCAAGAAAAACCCAGGACTAAATTTGCGGGGTTTTCAGGGACGCTGAACAGAAATCTATTTTGTATTGGCGGTCCAATCACTTCGTTTAAAAAATTTCCGTTTTCGTGTTAAAAAATAGATTTTCAGGATGGCAATCAATGGACTTATTTGTAAAAGATCAGTAATCTAAAGATTCTGGATATACTCCCGCATAGGGTGAGTGCCATTTTTCAGTTTTGTGCCCACCCGAGCCCACGATGACGAGTTCATTGCTTTTGTAGCAGCATTGCTGTCCGCCTGGGTCGTTCCAAGTCCGGGCCCAGCGCCAAACTGTCCACCAGAAGCCGGCTGAACGATAGCATCGATCAGCTCCCGGGTGATGCAAATGCGGCGGCGATTTGTCCTCCGCGAAGTCTTTGTCAGCCATGGCCAATTGCTCAGTGAGCGGACAAGGGGGCAGATTCAGGTGATCAACGCCCTGATCATTCTCGTACCATTCTCGACATTTCGCTGCCCGCTGTTCAGGTGTATTGTAAATTGTTCTGATCACGTTGGTAGAAACTGTGTGTTGAGAATTGTTACTGATAGTTCACGGGACTGGTAAAGCGGATCTAATAATGACCCCAAGCTCAGGGTTAGGCTCAGGGTGGCTTAGGCCTAGGCCTAATGAACCCCTAGCTCAGGGTGACCTAAGCCTAAGCCTAACAAACCCCTAAGTATAACTTTTCCCAGTTATTCTTGGAGTTACTTAAAAGTCGTTTTTTCCTTAATTTTCAAAATTTTAAAAGCCGATTTTAATCTCAATTTTATTTTCTATTGATTAATTCTTAATCAGTGTATCAATAACATATTTTTTAAACAATTTTTAGAATAATTATTTTTATTCGGAACCGAACCAGTCCCATATAGCGTAGAAATACCAAATTTTTGAAAGCTTATTTTTAAGGTTTTTTTATAGCTGGGATTTATATGCATTTGCATATTTCGAGAATATTTTGGTGCATTTTTTTTTTGGCATTTTTGAGCAAAAAACTTTTTTAAAAATTTATTCAACTTTCAAAAAAGGTTATAAAAGCAAATTAATGAACTAAAAGTGCCATTTTTCGGTGCTCTATTTCGGCATTTTTGGCATATTTTGGCCCTTTTTGATGCATATCGATCCCAGCTCTATGTATTTATAAACAATAAAATGTTTATTTGATTGTTTGCTGAATTCGCATAAAGCCCCAGACCCGGAGAGTCAATTCAAATGAAAGATTCTCTAAATTTAAATTACCAAAATTTTCCGCCTTGGGCAAAAGAGAAAACTCGTTGGCTGAACAAAAAAATAAAAGTAGCAGCGTGATCACAGTTTGGGCCGACATGACAAAATTAGACAAAAGACTTGCTAAATTGAAGCAAATTAAATTAGGGGGTAATAAGTACATTAAATTGAAGCAAATTAAATTAGGGGGTAATAAGTACATTAAATTGAAGCAAATTAAATTAGGGGGTAATAAGTACATTAAATTGAAGCAAATTAAATTAGGGGGTAATAAGTACATTAAATTGAAGCAAATTAAATTAGGGGGTAATAAGTACATTAAATTGAAGCAAATTAAATTAGGGGGTAATAAGTACATTAAATTGAAGCAAATTAAATTAGGGGGTAATAAGTACATTAAATTGAAGCAAATTAAATTAGGGGGTAATAAGTACATTAAATTGAAGCAAATTAAATTAGGGGGTAATAAGTACATTAAATTGAAGCAAATTAAATTAGGGGGTAATAAGTACATTAAATTGAAGCAAATTAAATTAGGGGGTAATAAGTACATTAAATTGAAGCAAATTAAATTAGGGGGTAATAAGTACATTAAATTGAAGCAAATTAAATTAGGGGGTAATAAGTACATTAAATTGAAGCAAATTAAATTAGGGGGTAATAAGTACATTAAATTGAAGCAAATTAAATTAGGGGGTAATAAGTACATTAAATTGAAGCAAATTAAATTAGGGGGTAATAAGTACATTAAATTGAAGCAAATTAAATTAGGGGGTAATAAGTACATTAAATTGAAGCAAATTAAATTAGGGGGTAATAGTACATTAAATTGAAGCAAATTAAATTAGGGTAATAAATAGTCTATGTAGTTTGTAGCCCCCATTTTTTTTTTGAAAAAATGTTAATTTTTATAAGTCGATTAAAAAATGGAGATCGAACTTAAATACACGAAAAATGAGGATAAAATAAAAGATTACATAAGCAAATTCGGAATTGCCCGCAAAAAAAAAGAAGTGAAATAAATTTGTTTATGATTTTTGTTATCGTTCAATTTCAAGAAACAGCGTAAAATTTGATTTTTTTTCAAAAATTTCAATCGATTGTGAAGAAGGCCGAGCGAGGCGCGAGAAAGTCAGTCCCACCGGTGCAGAGAAACTTATGCCCACGCACTCTCTCACAATTCCTCTTTCTCTACCTTCAATTTTAATTCGAAAATAAGCAGCGGATGTTTATGGTGGGAGCGGGACAAAGGACGAAAATGGAATTTGATTCATTGCGTTTATAGCAGAGTCCCATCAAAAATTTCCGAAATAAGACATTACTGATCAAAAATAAGATTATTGGGTTCCAAATAATAACAAACTTTTAAACAGGGGTGGGTCGAAACCTTTGCAACGCAAATCGGGATCAAATGTATTTATTTAATAAATGATTTTTTGAATTTATTTGGTTTCAATCAATTTAATAAAAAGAACAAAATTAGAGGATATTCATCTGTGTATGTATGGAAAAATAATACTTTAGTTCAATTAGGTCCAATTTTCCAGTCCTTTGAAGCCTTCTAGGAAATTATAAGATTACTCTAAAAAAGTAATTAAAACAAAATTAAATACTTTTAAATTTACAAATCTAAAAGTTCTCTCTGACTAACGAATTTGGAGTGCAATTGCACTTGGGGCCCAGCACATGAAATGGCCACAAACTCTTCATACTTAAAAGTTAATTGTCTAATTCTAAACGCACTAAAAATCCCAAAAACCACCAAAATAAGCAATAAAAAGTTGTCTAATTCTAAAAGCACTAAAAATCCCAAAAACCCCCAAAATAAGCAATAAAAAGTTGTCTAATTCTAAAAGCACTAAAAATCCCAAAAACCCCCAAAATAAGCAATAAAAAGTTGTCTAATTCTAAAAGCACTAAAAGACCCAAAAACCCCCAAAATAAGCAATAAAAAGTTGTCTAATTCTAAAAGCACTAAAAATCCCAAAAACTCCCAAAATAAGCAATAAAAAGTTGTCTAATTCTAAAAGCACTAAAAATCCCAAAACTCCCAAAATAAGCAATAAAAAGTTGTCTAATTCTAAAAGCACTAAAAATCCCAAAAACCCCCAAAATAAGCAATAAAAAGTTGTCTAATTCTAAAAGCACTAAAAATCCCAAAAACCCCCAAAATAAGCAATAAAAAGTTGTCTAATTCTAAAAGCACTAAAAAACCCAAAAACCCCCAAAATAAGCAATAAAAAGTTGTCTAATTCTAAAAGCACTAAAAATCCCAAAAACTCCCAAAATAATTTAAATTATATTCTCTTAAATAGGGAAGCAAATTTAAATGTGCTAAAAACCGAAAAATATGCAATTTTTTCCGAAATAAGAGGTACACGGTGGTGCCAATGGCGCCGCATTTTCAAGCGGGCTTGAAGATTCTAACAATGTAAGAAATGTTCTAAATTAATCTATTAATTTAACGTTAAAAGAATAATTAGTAAACAAATTGGTGCATATTCCGGCATTATGCCTTTTTTTGATCACATCGGTCCGTTCCCTAATAATAATTTAATTAAAATTCAAATATTCTCACGTTGCAAAATGCACAAAAAAGTGATGCGTCTTGGCATAATGTTCTCTTGTTAAGATCACAATTAAATGTTCCAAAAATCTTTTGAAGGTCAAATCCTTCCGGTAGCAAACAAATCGGCTCCACGCGCTCATTTTGGTATTTAATAAAGTTGGCGTTTATCGCTTGCAGTCTGGCTTCCCCCGACTGAATAATTAATTAATTTAATTCGATTAATGTTTATTTTATTTAAAATACACTAAAATTGGACGGGATGATTTTTTGGAAAACCGGGACCAACATTTTGAATCGGGATCGGAAAAAATCGGACGCAATGACAATAATAAAAATATTCAAATTAATGCAAAAAGTTTTCTAAATAGTGAAAATCCCTACCCCTGGATAGGCTTTTGTGCCATTTTAAAATTTTGGAGCAAAATGACAAGAAAATTTGAATCCGGGTTGAAATAACCGGACCCTAATTTTAAGTCAGTTTTGTTTGTTTTAACCGGTCTGACCCCGTAAACTATGCATATTTTAGTTATATTTATTCCAAATTTTCTTTACCCATCCTCCAATAATTCTTTGTAATTTGTCCACGACTTTGTCAATATGTTCTTTGTCTTCCAAAAATCCATTAATTTCTAATGACTTTATTAGCTAAAGGGATTTAAATATTATTTTAAAATTGTCAAAAAAATACCATTTCAATTTTAGGCTTATTCGGTTTGAATTTGTTTTCTTGCATTAATTCGGGCAATTCTTCAATTTTTGACAAGAAAAAGTCTTTTTGATTTTCTTTCTGAACGAATTGAATAAAAAAATCGGTCGTTTTGGAATTGCTTCAATAAATTTGCATCTAAACGAAGTGATTAATTAATTGAAACTTTTTAATAAATATAATTAAAATAAATACTCTCGCCTAATTTTCTCTGCGCCTCAAAAGTTTCGTAAATATTTTTATAATTTTCAAAAAGTTCACAAAGATTTGCGTCATTTTCTTTTGAATCATTTCCAAATTTAATTAGTGTCAACAAAATTTGTTCCTTTCGAATTTTGTCCAATTGTCCCCAATGAATTGCCGGGCCTTTTTCGATTATTATAAATTTTGTAAAAAAGGAAGGGGGGGCTACCGGGAGGGGCTACCGGAAGGGGGGGGCTACCGGGAGGGAGGCTACCGGGAGGGGGGCTACCAGAAGGGGGCTACCGGAAGGGGGGGGGCTACCGGTAGGGGGGGGGCTACCGGTAGGGGGGGGGACCGGGAGGGGGGCTACCGGGAAGGGGGGGCTACCGGGAGGGAGGCTACCGGGAGGGGCTACCGGAAGGGGGGGGCTACCGGGAGGGAGGCTACCGGGAGGGGGGCTACCAGAAGGGGGCTACCGGAAGGGGGGGGGGCTACCGGTAGGGGGGGGGCTACCGGTAGGGGGGGGGTACCGGGAGGGGGGCTACCGGGAAGGGGGGGGGCTACCGGGAGGGGGGCTACCGGGAAGGGGGGCTACCGGGAGGGGAGGAGGCTACCGGGAGTGGGGGGGCTACCGGGAGGGGGGACCGGGAAGGGGGGGGGCTACCGGGAGGGAGGCTACCGGGAGGGGGGCTACCGGGAGGGGCTATGGGAAGGGGGGGCTACCGGGAGTGGGGGGGCTACCGGGAGGGGGGCTACCGGAGGGGGGGGGGCTACCGGGAGGGAGGCTACCGGGAAGGGGGGGGGGCTACCGGGAGGGGCTACCGGGAGGGGGGCTATGGGAAGGGGGGGCTACCGGGAGTGGGGGGGGGGCTACCGAGGGGGGCTACCGGGAAGGGGGGGGGGCTACCGGGAGGGAGGCTACCGGGAGGGGGGGGCTACCGGGAGTGGGGGGCTACCGGTAGGGGGGGAGACCGGGAGTGGGGGGGGGGGGCTACCGGGAGGGAGGCTACCGGGAAGGGGGGGCTACCTGGGGGAGCTATTTTGGTGTTTTGTCTTGATTCACTTTCTTACCAGTTTTGTCAGAAAAAAAGATTTTTATATTTTGAATTTAGTCTAATTAATTGACATATTGCAAATGCTTTTTAATGACATATTCTAAATGATTTTAATTTTATTCATTTTATGCCTAAATCGACTAATGCCTCAAAATTTAATTTAAAAATTTGTAAGATAAAGCCGGTAAAAATCCCCAACATATTTTATTCGCCACGTGCATAAGCATTGATTGATTTAAGCTTCTTTGGTTGGACACGCAATGGATGGCTTTTTCTTTTTAAACATAAAATGTCATTTATTGCTCTGTTTGAAAATAAATTCCAATTTTTGCATGGTTTTAAAATAGGTTTTAAACTCAAAAATATTTTGTCGTTCCTCTTCCAATGATCCACTTATTTGTTTTTGGCAGCTATATAAGTAAAGAATAGAGATGTTCAATGGGATTTTGTGTATTTTCGAGTCTTTTGGACATTATACATTTGAGTCCCTAGGTAAAACGGACACTTCAGTATAGAAGCTGAAAACCGGTGTTTGAAGGCGGAGCGACAAATTTTTTTTTTGATGGAATTTGTTTTCAGCACCTAGACTTTCCCAGATCTCAAGAGATTTGAATTGATGGGAACAGAATTTTTGTTTTCCATTTTGCTATTTTTTAATGTTTATTTATGCGCGCTTTCAACAAACTCTTCCGGGGAGAAACTTCAAACGGCAAAAATCAGTAACATTTTTCCCTTTTTAAACCCATTTTTTTAATTTTCAGCCTCAACTTCAAGCAGTACCGGTCTGCGCCAAACGGAACATTTTGCCGACCAATTTTTTGCGGATTTTGAACAAAATTTGGTTGGGGGAGAGGGAATTAAAAAAGAAAGTGCCGAAATTGTTATGCCCACCTTAAATTTTGATAAAAGTAAAATTGACCAACTGATGTCGAGATTCAAAAATGGTTGGATGAAAAGGATTCATTTTTTTGCAAATCTTTTTGATAAAGCAAAGGAAAAGGCAAATGCCGAAGTTCAGAAAGCGAATCTTTCGCTGAAAGGCCAAGAAAAACGGCGGAGATTGGCTGAGCTAAAGAACGAATATGCCAAAAGCAATAGGCAAATCTTTGGCGTGAACGAAGCCGTTGACGCGGCGGCCATTGGCATTTTAATTGCATTTTTTCCATTTATGAATTGGCCGAATTCGCGACCAATCGGCAAAGATTTTTTTGGTTATGTCATTTGCGCATTAATTGGAAATGAATTGTCCGAAAGGTTGGCACAAGTTCGGCTGAGAATTGGAATTGGGCCGGCCTCAAAAATGAGCAAAATTTGGGAGAAAAGCGAAGAAGCCAAAGTTAATGCGAACAAATGGCCGGCGGATGGCATAAAAACTTCGATTTATTACATTCAAAATTGGCTGAAAAATGATGAACAGATCATTTTAGGGACTTCTTCAAATTGGTTCGTCCTTTTACAGGTGATAAATAGGGCCCGGATTTTTATGTTTTAACATATTTTTTTCGTGGATTCCTTACTATGAGAGAAGCTCAAAAATAGTTTTTGTTTTGAAAAATTTTTGAATTAGGGCGACTTTTTAGCACATATTTAGATTTAGCACATATTTCGCCATTTTTCAAAAATTCCTTAACAAAAATGCAATAAAAACGAAAAATACACCCCTAAGGTTCGACTTTTTAAAAATTTTCAAAAATGCACCCCTAAAAAAATGACTTTTTCTTGGACCAAAAATCCACCCACAAAGATCGACATTTTCCCTAAAATTTTTTACTTTTGATATTTTTTATAAAATTTTCCAAAACATGTGAAAAATATATTTACAACTGTAAATTAATAAAGATAGATGAATTTTGAAGGTTTTTATTTTGGAATTTTTAGCACATATTTTGGCATTTTATAGCACATAAAAACATACATATTTTGGGTTTGCACATATAAGTCCGGTCCCTAGTGATAAACGACCTTAATAAGATTTTAATATAAATATATTTTTAAGAAATGCGTTGAAAATTATCCAAACAGAAAAATTAACGGCGAAACATTTTCGGACAATTTGAATTTTTACATTTTCTTTTACGAAAAATTAAGCAAATTTTGCTCGAAATTGGTTGGAAATACAGACAAAGCGGAATTGAGAAAGCTTTGGGCAAAATATGACTCTTTTCTCGGCGCGGCATTGGAAGAGTTCCATCGGGCACAAAACATTGTTGCCAACTCTGGGATTGAGCAGGCCAAAGTCAAAATGTGCCACTGATCGGCAAAAAAGTGCCGAAGAAATATTGAAGACGTGGGAAAAATGCAAAAACCATTTTTATATATTTTGTTATTACAATTAGAAAGCATTTAACAATTATTCAATTAGAAATGTGATTGATTAATAAATTGGAAACGAAAACATCGGAAATAAGGATAAACTAAAATAAATAAATGTTATTGTTTAGAAGGCTATTAGATAAATGTTGATCACAGGGCACAGAAACAATGCTATTTCTGGGCTTTTCTCATGATTCCCTATTCTGCAAAAAAACATGTTAAAAACTGATTACGAATTCGTCAATAAAAATTAAAAATTGAGAATTTAAAGCGGTTTTTAAACCGGTTGAAATTTTTGAAAAAAAAAAATTCAACCGGTACAAATTCGCAATCAGCGCATCAAATAGCATATTTTCAGACAATTTTTAGAATAAAAAAATTTTCTACAAATTTGACCAAAAGTGTCCACCCTATGGTTTTTTGCCAACTTTAAGGGGCCATAACTTTCTTCATTCGGCTATTATTACTATTTTTATCTAAACATTTTAATTCTTTTTGTTGCGCTCTTTATTCTTGCTAATTTTCAAATATTTTTGCGCTTTCGTCTGATAATTTGTCACTTTTGCCTCTCCAGTCTCAGCTAATTTTTCTGCCGACAAATTTTCCTTCCGTTTCTCTTTTTTTCCATAATAATTTTTGGTTTTATTTTTCCATTTCGTTCGCAATTTATTTTCGTGAAAAATATTTTCATTATTTTCTTCCATAATTTGATGCTTAATTTGTTCTTGCTGAAAGTATTGCTCCAAATTGGCATCTTCGAATTCGTCCTTCTCTTCCGCTGACGACGTCAAATCGTCGAAAGATGGCAAATTTTCGTCGTTTGCAGAGAAATATTCATTCTGTTAAATGAAATAAGTGAATTTCTTTTTGAAGAAAATGAAAAAAACATTTTTTTTTAATAGAACAAACCTCGGCCAGCATTTGCCTGCGTTTGTTTAGTCCGTCTGCATCGAGAAATTGTTCCCACATCTTTTCTAAAAAAGGGAATTATTTTATCTTTCGTCAAATTAAGCGGAGATTGGCATGGGCCTTCCGTTAAATAAAAGAAACAAATAATTAATTGGTATATTCATACTATGATTTGTCAAAATGGGCCTAAATGTGTGGCCGCCCTCCCCGCTGATTAATTCCTCATTTTTCTCAATATGCAATTTGGCTACAATTCCGTCTTTTCGGGGCGACTTTTTCAAATGATTTGACATGCAAATTAACATTTTCAATTGTTCTGTTAGCGATAATTCTTCCAAATTTTCATTGTTAAATTTGGAGGAATATTCGTTGATTTTGTCAGTGTAATCGGCAACCGTTTCTCTGGTGCAAATTGTGAGTGCCCGAAAAAGGTTAATATCTTCGGGTCCATTCTCCCACAACATCAAAAAATCCTTAAAATTATAATTTCAAGTCAAATGCCAATGATCGACACTTTTCGGGACATGTTTACGGTTTTAGTTCTTTAATTTTGATAAAAGTATTGGTCCCGAGTCTTTACGAGAATAGCCTCGGGTGTTTAGAAATTTTAGATAAAAGCTATAAATTCAACGCTATTATGTTATTTAATTAAAATCAAAAATAAAACCAATTCATTTTGATGCCAACCGATTTCTTCAATTTTTTTGCAATGTGCCAACAATTCACCTTTTATCATTTTTAAATTTTTGCTCTTATTTCTTCTTGAAAATTGATCAATTTTCTCCTCAATTTCCTTATCGTTAATCCAAAATTTTTCTGAATACAAAAACCAATTTTGTTTAATTTCCATAATAAAATTAATTTTCGCGTGAAAGACAGCAACATTTGGCCAATTGTTGTTTTTATCTGTTTATAATAAATTATTAATCTAATTTAATAAATGGCCAACCTTCTCCGACTCCTCCATGATCGATTCTTGCGATTTGACCACCAAAAAACTTTTTGGCCCATTCGTCGTACAGTTTTTTTTGCAACACAATTTTAGTCCTCCATTTACCCAATTTTGTTTCATTGTTAAAAAATGCTTCATATAAAAGCACATAATTAGTGTTCTGTTCAAAGGCTGACAAATAAAAGTTTTAATTTTTGTATTAATTAAATACAATTTAAGTTTCATCAAATCCAAAGCCCGGACTTGAAAACCGATCGATATTTTGTTGGATATTTCGAAAAAATCTCGACGAGATTCTCGATCTCTAGGCTCTAATCAAAACAACTCACCCAGCAATTGAATTTTTTCAGAATATGTGTCGGCTAAGATCGAAAATCGTGAAATGCCAACAATTCCCAGGAATTTTAGACGAATCTTCTTGATTTCTTCAGCATTGTTTCTTTGATTAGCACCCCTAATAAACATATAAATAGTTTTTAGAAATTAAATAATTTTGTAAAAAAACTTTAGAAATTCCAAAAGTTTTATGCGAGCCGGTAAAAAATGCATTAAATCGCTGAGAATCCATTCCGCCATTTTCTCCCCATTTGCTGAAAGGCTCTTAAAAATGGCATTTTCGTGTTGACATTTTGGCATTTCTTTAGAGTCTTCCGCCAAAAATCTTTCATTTAAATTTAGAACATTCAAAAGATCGAATTTTATCTGCAGCAAACGACACAATGCCATAGAACTGAATCGAGTGATTGAAAATGAAGTCTCAGTGCTCAACCACGCAGAAGCTGTGAACAAACTGCAAAAAGAAAATTAAAGAATTTAAATTGAATGAAAACAATGACTTAATTTATAAATAACTCTTTTACAATAATAAAACAATAATTATTTTATGTACGTCTTTAGGCGCCAATTCAGCTGATGGCCCATATTTTTTGATTTGTTCGTTTTAAACGGCAAACGTTTGTCCGCTTCTGGGCTCAAATTTGGTCTCAAATTTTGCAACTTTTTTTTGTTTTGCATAATTTTCTGTTTGAGCATATAAAAATGCGTATAAATTTTAATTTTTGTTGCCAACAATTCCTGATCACTGTTTTCATTTGCCAAAAAATATTCCAAGTATAAATTGTCCAACAAAACGTTGGGCTCGCAAATCAAAAGAATTTCTTTGTAAAACTTGTAAATTTGCAACACACCTTAACAAGATTATGAAATTTAACAGATTCAAAGCTTTGCAATTAATTAATTTTAAAATGTGTTACTGATAACTAAAGACAAGCTTTTCAAGCATTGGCTTTTTTTTTTTTGCGAATGTAAGAGTTAGTGCCTAAAAATGCTGCCTCTACTTATGTATTCAAAACGATTTAAAAAGAAGTTTAAATACCATTAGCCAAATTTTGTCCCGGATAGGCAATTGACACCGAGACGTAAAGGTTAAAAAACAAAATTGGCATAAATTTAGGCGTCATATTTGTTACAAAAATCAAATAATAATTACCTGATTTAGAAAAGATTATAAAATAAATTTTTATGTTTTATATCGCACAATTTTTAAATACACACAAATAAATGAAAATAATATATTTTAAAACCTTTAATTATTATTTAGCCAATTTAAATTGACAAAATAAAGTGGTGAAAGTGTTGCTTCTTCCACTCTTTATATTATTTACATTTGCCAACTCTTCCGTCTCCGTCTCTCCCTCTAACATTATTATTTTTTAAATAAGTTGCATTCAATTTTTAATCAATTAATCCATAGAAGGTAATTTACTTATGGGTTGTCCAATAAAATATTGTCGGAATTGTTTTAGATTTACAGAGAAATTGTCGGATAGCGTATTTATCCGTTATAATATTTAAAAATTAGATGTATTTTACACATTCAACGCGTTCTTTCAGCTCTTCCCTGCTGCCAAAGACCACATTCGAAGTGTGTAATTCCGTGTCTTAATTTTGAATTATGAAAAAACGCCTTGGTCCAACAAACGGGCTCCAGCTTATCGGGGATGGCATTAAAGAATTTGTAGAATTCACTGAGCATAAGGTCCGAAAAGGTGGGCCGATCACTGTACTCTTTGATCAGACTGAAAAACTTTTGGCATTTCAACAAAATTTGAACAATTTGTTGACCACATATTGACGAATTGAATGGTTTTGTGAGTGTAATTGTCCACCGGGCCCATGAAAATGGGGTCGCCGAACACAACTTGCTGAATTTGTGCGAAGAAAGCTTAAAAGTTTAGAATGGCTAAACAAATAAGTCGAAAAAATGTTGTAAAAAATTGGAACAGCCGTTACGGAAAGGCATTCCACCACATGCTCCGGCGCCAAAGATGGGGGAGGGCAGAACCCGATTTCTTACATTTTTGGACTCAAAATTCCGATTTCCGAAGCTTTTGAGGTGCCACGGAATCCCGGGTTTGGATTTTTGTAATTTTCTGAAGTCATCGACTCTCATCTTATTTTTAATAAATAATACAGTAAAACAACAGTTCATACATTTGCTGCTCAGGTCCGGGTACGGATATTCGCCTCGGGCGGTTTCAATCTGTAAATAAAAATAGGGAACAATTTTGACGCTATTGTACCAGTGAAATGCCAAGGCTCCACACATCGGTACGGATATCGTAGCCGTCCTGACTCGCCGTCAACCTTTCAGGCTTAAATTGGGTAGAAAACTCAAAAGGTTCGCCAAAACTTAACACATAAGACCATTAAAATAAAGTACTTCCCTACCGACATATACGGTCTGCAGCCGATATCTTTCGTTTTAGCGATTGAATCCTTGAAAACACACGAATGTTATTTTCCTTGCAAAAAATCAAATTTTGCCTCAAGGTATCCGGAAATCCCAAAATCGCATAATTTAATTTGTCCTCGAAAGTTCAGCAAAATGTTCGAAGGTTTAACATCTGAACTAAGAGGAAACTAATTTAAAAAATTGTTACCCTCACCTCTGTGAATTATGCGCTTTAATTCCTTCAGGTCGTTCAGCGCGTTAAGGACCTGATTCAACAATTTAGAAAATTAAACACTCCGATAATATCAATTCTATTCTTTTTTATTTAATTCAAAGCTCCAATACAATTGAAAAGCTTTGTCTCGATCAGAGTAGCGCCCAAAAATGGCAAAATATGGCGCAGGGATCCAAAAATGGCAAAATATGGCGCAGGGAATATGGCGCAGGGACCCAAAAATGGCAAAATATGGCGCAGGGACCCAAAAATGGCAAAATATGGCGCAGGGACCCAAAAATGGCAAAATATGGCGCAGGGACCCAAAAATGGCAAAATATGGCGCAGGGAATATGGCGCAGGGACCCAAAATGGCAAAATATGGCGCAGGGAATATGGCGCAGGGACCCAAAAATGGCAAAATATGGCGCAGGGAATATGGCGCAGGGACCCAAAAATGGCAAAATATGGCGCAGGGACCCAAAAATGGCAAAATATGGCGCAGGGACCCAAAAATGGCAAAATATGGCGCAGGGACCCAAAAATGGCAAAATATGGCGCAGGGACCCAAAAATGGCAAAATATGGCGCAGGGAATATGGCGCAGGGATCCAAAAATGGCAAAATATGGCGTAGGGACCCAAAAATGGCAAAATATGGCGTAGGGACCCAAAAATGGCAAAATATGGCGCAGGGATCCAAAAATGGCAAAATATGGCGCAGGGATCCAAAAATGGCAAAATATGGCGTAGGGACCCAAAATGGCAAAATATGGCGCAGGGAATATGGCGCAGGGACCCAAAATGGCAAAATATGGCGCAGGGAATATGGCGCAGGGACCCAAAAATGGCAAAATATGGCGCAGGGAATATGGCGCAGGGACCCAAAAATGGCAAAATATGGCGCAGGGACCCAAAAATGGCAAAATATGGCGCAGGGACCCAAAAATGGCAAAATATGGCGCAGGGACCCAAAAATGGCAAAATATGGCGCAGGGACCCAAAAATGGCAAAATATGGCGCAGGGACCCAAAAATGGCAAAATATGGCGCAGGGACCCAAAAATGGCAAAATATGGCGCAGGGACGACCCAAATGGCAAAATATGGCGCAGGAATATGGCGCAGGATCCAAAAATGGCAAAATATGGCGTAGACCCAAAAATGAAATATGGCGCAGGGACCCAAAAATGGCGGCAAAATATGGCGCAGGCCCTAAATGGCAAAAGGCGCAGGGGCCCAAAAATGGCAACATATGGCGCAGGGACGACAAAAATGGCAAAATATGGCGCATGGAGACCCAAAAAATGGCAAAATATGGCGCAGGGAATGGCGCAGGGACCCAAAAATGGCAAAATATGGCGCAGGGGACCCAAAAATGGCAATTGGCGCAGGGAATAGGGGCGCAGGGACCTAAAAATGTGGCAAATATGGCGCAGGGAATAGCGCAGGGACCAACAATGGCAAAATAATTGCGCAGGGACCCAAAAATGGCAAAATATGGCAGGGGACCCAAAAATGGCTATGGCGCAGGGAATATGGCGCAGGGACCACCTAGGCAATATGGCGCAGGGAATATGGCGCAAGGACCCCAAAAATGGCAAAATATGGCGCAGGGCCAATATGGCGCAGGGATATGGCGCAGGGACCTAAAAATAAATGGGCAGAATATGGCGGGGAATATGGCGCAGGGACCCAAAAATGGCAAAATATGGCGCAGGGGGACCCAAAAATCAAATATATGGCGCAGGAATCGTATGGCGCAGGGACCCAAAAATGGCAAAATATGGCGGGGACCCAAAAATGGCAAAATGCGCAGGGAGGACCCAAAAATGGAATATGGCGTAGGGACCCAAAAATGGCAAAATATGGCGCAGGGAATATGGCGCAGGGACCTAAAAATGGCAAAATATGGCGCAGGGACCCAAAAATGGCAAAATATGGCGCAGGGACCTAAAAATGGCAAAATATGGCGCAGGGAATATGGCGCAGGGACCTAAAAATGGCAAAATATGGCGCAGGAGGGACCCAAATGGCAAAATATGGCGCAGGGACCAAAAATTGGCAAATATGGCGGCAGGGACCCTAATGCGGCACGGGAATATGGCGCAGGGACCTAAAATGGGCAAAATATGGCCGCAGGGAAATGGCAGCAGGGGACCTAAAATAATGGAAAATATGGCGCAGGGACCCAAAAATGGCAATATGGCGCAGGGACCAAAAATGCAAAATCTGGCGCAAGGGACCCAAACATGGCAACAATGGCGCAGGGACCCAAAATGGCAAAATATGGCGCAGGAATATGGCGCACGGGATCCTAATGGCAAAATATGGCGCAGGGACCCAAAAATGGCAAAATATGGCGCAGGACCCAAAATCAAAATATTGGCCGCAGGGACCCAAAAATGGCAAAACTATGGCGCAGGGAATATGGCGGGGACCCAAAATGGCAAAATATGGCGCAGGGACCCAAAAATGGCAAACTAATGGCGCAGAATAGGCGCAGGGCCCAAAAATGGCAAAATATGGCGCAGGGACCCAAAAATGGCAACTATGGCGCAGGACCCAAAAATGGCAAAATATGGCGCAGGGACCCAAAAATGGCAAACTGGCGCAGGGAATATGGCGCAGGGACCCAAAAATGGCAAAATATGGCGCAGGGACCCAAATGGCAAAATATGGCGCGGGACCCCAAAATGGCAAATATGGCGCAGGGACCCAAAAATCAAAATATGGGCAGGGACCCAAAAATGGCACAATATGGCGCAGGGACCCAAAAATGGCAATATGGCGCAGGGACCCAAAAATGGCAAATGGCGCAGGGAGGCAAAAATGGCAAAATATGGCGCAGGGACCCAAAAATGGCAAAATATGGCGCAGGGACCCAAAAATGGCAAAATATGGCGCAGGGAATATGGCGCAGGGACCCAAAAATGGCAAAATATGGCGCAGGGAATATGGCGCAGGGACCCAAAAATGGCAAAATATGGCGCAGGGACCCAAAAATGGCAAAATATGGCGCAGGGAATATGGCGCAGGGATCCAAAAATGGCAAAATATGGCGCAGGGACCCAAAAATGGCAAAATATGGCGCAGGGAATATGGCGCAGGGATCCAAAAATGGCAAAATATGGCGCAGGGACCCAAAAATGGCAAAATATGGCGCAGGGACCAAAAATGGCAAAATATGGCGCAGGGACCCAAAAATGGCAAAATATGGCGCAGGGACCCAAAAATGGCAAAATATGGCGCAGGGAATATGGCGCAGGGACCCAAAAATGGCAAAATATGGCGCAGGGAATATGGCGCAGGGACCCAAAAATGGCAAAATATGGCGCAGGGAATATGGCGCAGGGACCCAAAAATGGCAAAATATGGCGCAGGGAATATGGCGCAGGGACCCAAAAATGGCAAAATATGGCGCAGGGACCCAAAAATGGCAAAATATGGCGCAATGCATTCAAATTCAAACACTTTCACGCTGGATTTAGCGTGCATTCAGATTATGCAGAAAACTTGAGCTCAATATTGTTAATATTTTAGTTTTAATTTCTCACTCGTCTTGACCTTTTGAGCATTATGACCACCCTGGTCAAGATACTATAGCGTACCGTACCCCGCCCCCTTGACTCATATGAGTACCGTAATTCCGGTAATTCCGAGCACGACCTCCTCAAAGTGTTCCTTGGCAACGCCGTGCACCAATTTGTAAAGGCGCTCCAGCGAAAGGTCCATTAACTCCATGCAAATCAGACAATCGCCCTCAAATATTTAAAAAAATTGTTTTTAAGCGGCGAAACTTTTCAACATCGAAATTCTCGAAAAGCAGCAAAATTTAAGGTCCTACAATAATTTACCAGGTATTTAATTTTGGACTATTTTGTGAATGTTTCGACACGCTTTTCATGCACCTCGTGGAATGTGAGGCCGAAGTACCGAACCACGTCCGGCGTTGCGCCTGTGGACGCGTCCTGAATTGCGCGGACCTCTTTCTGCAGCTGTCGCATCGGATGCACGTCGTCCGAGTCGTCAAACCTCGAGAGGGATTTTAATCGGCTTTTATCCCCACTAACCTGTTGGTGAGAACGCGGACACGCTAAATAGCAAAGAAGTCGAATGGGCGTGCAATTTAGCCTTATCGTATTGTGTTACTTTAAATTTTTCGAAACGAATGAACAACACAATTAGGGTTGGACACGGTCGGTTTTAAACCGGGGGTCCCGGTTTTCGGTTAGGCCGGTTTTCCGACCCTCGGTTTCGGTTTAGGTTTTGGCCGACACCCTGTTAACCGAAAGCCGTAACCGGTTTAACATCGTTAAATCAAAAAGATTTCTCGGTGGTTGGACCTTTCCATTCCTATTCCTAAAAAGCTTCAAAAACTTACCGTATTTTCAAAATATTGGTTGCAAATCTCTTAACAAATTGTAAAAATTCAAAATTTTCTCGGCGGCGCCGGCACCGCCGAGCCCCCCCCCCCCTAAAAGTAAAGCAGAATTCGCAAAAAAAGAAATAGCGTTTTAAGGCTATCGCTAATAAATTTTTGGATGCGGGCAAGGGGGTCGGCGGTGCTGATAGGCGCAGCCGAGAAAATTTTGAATTTTTGACTCAATTTATTAAGATCTTTGCAACCAATATTTTAATTTGAAGCTTTTTAGAAATGGGAGAGATCCGGCGGCACCGGGAAAATTTTTTAAAATTTGATCTGTTTTTGTTAAAAAATCCAAAAATTCATAATTCCCCTGAAGACTGAAAATGTTCAAAAAATTTTCCCGGCAGCGCCATTGGACTGCCGGCGGGCCTCATATATCACAAATTTCGGCAGGCAACACAATTACTTTTCGCAATTTTTGATGTAAAAAAGCAAATAAGTTCGTGCAAAATAAATTATTAATTTGAAATCCTTTTTGCTAAATATTTAATACAAATTTTTCATTAAATTCCTATAAAAATCCCATCATTAGGGGTGTATTTTTTTCGTTTTTACAACCAAAACCGGTACCCCCGGATTAGGCCGGTTTTACGACCCCCGGTGTTCGGTTTCGTTTTTGGGCCAAAAAAGCCGGTTTTGTTGGTTTCAGATCGATTAACCACATGACCAACCCTAAGCACAATGTATTTAATTAAATAAATAGATAAAAACCCAGAAATTTTGAAAATTCTGACTTTGAAATTGCAATTTTTGTGTCCTAAATTTTAAAGAATTTGGCATAAGTTTTGACCTTCTTTGCAGATCTGTACGATTTCCTAGCCCAAATTCCTGCCCTCGCCCGACCTTAACGGCAATTTCGCGTGCTGTCGGCACATGCACCATTTTGTGCACGTGTCCAAAACGGCCTGCGCCAATTTCACCCAGGTCGCGCAAATCTTCCACGCCGAAACGGTGCTCGCGCGAGTCGCCAGGAAAACAGAGACGGCCGGACATGAACATTCGGACAAAGCGCCTAAATTGGCACAACGCTTTTTGAAAAATGTGCAAATTTAGAAGATTTTGTCGATCCTGTGAAAAAGCCATCCTTCATTTAAAAAGATTGATATGCTTTTCATAATTTTTTAAGCTTTAGGCCCTAGGCCAATCCGTGCTAACATATAAGAGATTTGCTGAATGTCCGTCCCGTCCGGCACACAATGGTCCTGCTCCTCCTCGTCCTCTTCCCGCAACACATCACCCCGCACATCTGAAAGTGAATCAGAGTCAGTTCACTGCTTTTGCTTCCGTGACCGGAACAATCGCGCGAGGCGGGCGCGTCCGCGTGTGCCGGCGCCGCTGCGGACGACGAAGTTGGCGAATTGCAGCCAACGCCGACTTTCAAACGCGCAAATGCGGGATGGCATTTGGACTGTTTTTGCAACAAAAAAAAGAATAAGTCCCAGAATTGGAATTTGGGCTTTCCCATAAAAAATCAAACCTCGGGCAAAAGTCGCGGCATTTTTGCGGATCGATGCCAACCGGTCGGATGATGTTTAGAGGAGGTCGAGATTTGTTGTTTATCCATTATTCAACAAATTTTTTTTTGCAAAAACCAACAAAATTAGTAAGAATCTATTCTCTTCGTATTGGACAAATAAATAAAATGCATCAAATATTGTTTAAAAGTCACAATTGGGATTAAAACAACAAAAAAATGCAAACCAGCCAAAGTTGGCGTCGTGCAGGGGAAATTTCGTATTTTTGGGGCATTCCGTAATTCCGTATTTTTGGGGAAATTCCGTAGTTCCGTATTTTTGGGGCATTCCGTATTTTTGGGGAAATTCCGTAATTCCGTATTTATGTGGCATTCCGTATTTTTGGGGCATTCCGTAATTCCGAATTTTTGGGGCATTCCATATTTTTGGGGCATTCCGTAATTTCGTATTTTTGGGGCATTCCGTAATTCCGTATTTTTGGGGCATTCCGTATTTTTGGGGAAATTCCGTAATTCCGTATTTATGTGGCATTCCGTAATTCCGTATTTTTGGGGCATTCCGTAATTCCGAATTTTTGGGGCATTCCATATTTTTGGGGCATTCCGTAATTTCGTATTTTTGGGGCATTCCGTAATTCCGTATTTTTGGGGCATTCCGTAATTCCGTATTTTTGGGGCATTCCGTAATTCCGTATTTTTGGGGCATTCCATGTTTTTGGGACATTCCGTAATTCCGTATTTTTGGGGCATTCCGTAATACCGTATTTTTGGGGCATTCCGTAATTCCGTTTTTTGGGGCATTCCGTATTTTTGTGGCATTCCATGTTTTTGGGGCATTCCGTAATTCCGTATTTTTGTGGCATTCCGTAATTCCGTATATTGGGGAATTCCGTAATTCCGTATTTTTGGGGCATTCCGTAATTCCGTATTTTTGGGGCATTCCGTAATTCCGTATTTTTGGGGCATTCCGTAATTCCGTATTTTTGGGGCATTCCGTATTTTTGGGGAAATTCCGTAATTCCGTAATTTTTGGCATTTCGTAATTTTTGGGGCATTCCGTAATTCCGATTTTTGGGGCATTCCAATTTTTTTGGGGCATTCCGTAATTCCGTATTTTTGGGGCATTCCGTAATTCCGTTTTTGCATTCCGTAATTCCTGTTTGGGGCATTCCGTAATTCCGTATTTTTGGGGCATTCCATGTTTTTGGGACATTCCGTAATTCCGTATTTTTGGGGCATTCCGTAATACCGTATTTTTTGGGCATTCCGTAATTCCGTATTTTTGGGGCATTCCGTAATTCCGTATTTTTGGGGCATTCCGTATTTTTGTGGCATTCCATGTTTTTGGGGCATTCCGTAATTCCGTATTTTTGTGGCATTCCGTAATACCGTATTTTTGGGGCATTCCGTAATTCCGTATTTTTGGGGCATTCCGTAATTCCGTATTTTTGGGGCATTCCGTATTTTTGTGGCATTCCATGTTTTTGGGGCATTCCGTAATTCCGTATTTTTGTGGCATTCCGTAATTCCGTATATTGGGGAATTCCGTAATTCCGTATTTTTGGGGCATTCCGTAATTCCGTATTTTTGGGGCATTCCGTAATTCCGTATTTTTGGGGCATTCCGTAATCCCGTATTTTTGGGACATTCAGTAATTCCGTATTTTTGGGGCATTCCGTAATTCCGTATTTTTGGGGCATTCCGTAATTCCGTATTTTTGTGGCATTCCGTATTTTTGGGGCATTCTGTAATTCCGTATTTTTGGGGCATTCCGTATTTTTGTGGCATTCCATGTTTTTGGGGCATTCCGTAATTCCGTATTTTTGTGGCATTCCGTAATTCCGTATATTGGGGAATTCCGTAATTCCGTATTTTTGGGGCATTCCGTAATTCCGTATTTTTGGGGCATTCCGTAATTCCGTATTTTTGGGGCATTCCGTAATTCCGTATTTTTGGGGCATTCCGTAATTCCGTATTTTTGGGGCATTCCGTATTTTTGGGGAAATTCCGTAATTCCGTATTTATGTGGCATTCCGTAATTCCGTATTTTTGGGGCATTCCGTAATTCCGAATTTTTGGGGCATTCCATATTTTTGGGGCATTCCGTAATTTCGTATTTTTGGGGCATTCCGTAATTCCGTATTTGGGGCATTCCGTAATTCCTGTATTTTTGGGGCATTCCGTAATTCCGTATTTTGGGGCATCCGTAATTCCGTATTTTTGGGGCATTCCGTAATTCCGTATTTTTGGGGCATTCCGTATTCCGTATTTTTGGGGCATTCCGTAATTCCGTATTTTTGGGGGCATTCCGTAATTCCGTTTTTGGGGATTCCGTAATTCCGTATTTTTGGGGCATTCCGTAATTCCGTATTTGGCACCGTATTTTGGGGCATTCCGTAATTCCGTATTTTGGGGCATTCCGTAATTCCGTATTTGGGGCATTCCGTAATTCCGTATTTTTGGGGCATTCCGTAATTCCGTATTTTGGGGCATCGTAATTCCGTATTTTTGGGGCATTCCGTAATTCCGTATTTTTGTGGGCATTCCGTATCTTATTTTTGGGGCATTCCGTAATTCCGTATTTTGGGGCATTCCGTAATTCCGTATTTGGGGCATTCCGTAATTCCGTATTTTTTGGGGCATTCCGTAATTCCGTATTTTTTGTGGTTCCGTAATTCCGTATTTGGGGGATTCCGTAATTCCGTATTTTTGTGGCATTCCGTAATTCCGTATTTTTGGGGCATTCCGTAATTCCGTATTTTTGGGGCATTCCGTAATTCCGTATTTTTGGGGCATTCCGTAGTTCCGCCGTATTTTTGTGGCATTCCGTAATTCCGTATTTTTGGCATTCCGTAATTCCGTATTTTTGGGGCTTCCGTAATTCCGTATTTTTGGGGCATTTGTAATTCCGTATTTTTGGGGCATTCCGTAATTCCGTATTTTTGGGGCATTCCGTAATTGTATTTTTGGGGCATTCCGTAATTCCGTATTTTTGGGGCATTCGTAATTCCGTATTTTGGGCATTCCGTAATTCCGTAAAGTATTTTGGGGCATTCCGTAATTCCGTATTTTGGGCTCGTAAGTTCCGTATTTTTGGGAATTCCGTAATTCCGTATTTTTGGGGCATTCCGTAACCGTATTTTTGGGGCATTCCGTATTCCGTATTTTTGGGGCATTCCGTAATTCCGTATTTGGGGCATTCCGTAATTCCGTATTTTTGGGGCATCCGTAATTCCGTAATTTTTGGGGCTCCGTATTCCGTATTTTTGGGGCATTCCGTAATTCCGTATTTTGGGGCATTCCGTATTGTATTTTTGGGGCATTCCGTAATTCCGTATTTTTGGGGCATTCCGTATTCCGTATTTTGGGGCATTCCGGAATTCCGTATTTTTGGGGCATTCCGTAATTCCGTATTTTTTGGGGCTCCGTAATTCCGTATTTTTGGGGCATTCCGTAATTCCCGTATTTTTGGGGCATTCCGTTTCCGTATTTTTGGGGCATTCCGTAATTCCGTATTTTTGGGGCATCCGTAAATTCCGTTTTTGGGGCATTCCGTAATTCCGTATTTTTGGGGCATTCCGTAATTCCGTATTTTTGGGGCATTCCGTAATTCCGTATTTTTGGGGCATTCCGTAATTCCGTATTTTTGGGGCATTCCGTAATTCCGTATTTTTGGGGCATTCCGTAATTCCGTATTTTTGGGGCATTCCGTAATTCCGTATTTTTGGGGAAATTCCGTAGTTCCGTATTTTTGGGGCATTCCGTAATTCCGTATTTTTGTGGCATTCAGTAATTCCGTATTTTTGGGGCATTCCGTAATTCCGTATTTTTGGGGCATTCCGTAATTCCGTATTTTAGGGCATTCCGTATTTTTGGAGCATTCCGTAATTCCGTATTTTTGTGGCATTCCGTAATTCCGTATTTTTGGGGCATTCCGTAATTCCGTATTTTTGGGGCATTCCGTAATTCGTATTTTTGTGGCATTCCGTAATTCCGTATTTTTGGGCATTCCGTAGTTCCGTATTTTTGGGGCATTCCGTAATTCCGTATTTTTGGGGAAATTCCGTAATTCCGTATTTTTGTGGCATTCCGTAATTCCGTATTTTTGGGGCATTCCGTAATTCCGTATTTTTGGGGCATTCCGTATTTTTGGGGCATTCCGTAATTCCGTATTTTTGGGGCATTCCGTAATTCCGTATTTTTGGGGCATTCCGTAATTCCGTATTTTTGGGGCATTCCGTAATTCCGTATTTTTGGGGCATTCCGTAATTCCGTATTTTTGGGGCATTCCGTAATTCCGTATTTTTGGGGCATTCCGTAATTCCGTATTTTTGGGGCATTCCGTAATTCCGTATTTTTGGGGCATTCCGTAATTCCGTATTTTTGGGGCATCATCTTCCGTAATAATTCCGTATTTTTGGGCATTCTAATTCCGTATTTTGGGGCATTCCGTAATTCCGTATTTTTTGGGGCATTCCGTAATTCTATTTTGGGGCAATTTCCGTAATTCCGTATTTTTGGGGGCATTCCGTAATTCCGTATTGGGGCATTCCGTAATTCCGTATTTTTGGGGCATTCCGTAATTCCGTATTTTTGGGCATCGTAATTCCGTATTTTTGTGGGCATTCCGTAATTCCGTATTTTTGGGGCATTCCGTAACCGTATTTTGGGGCATTCCGTAATTCCGTATTTTTGGGGCATTCCGTAATTCGTATTTGGGGCATTCCGTAATTCCGTATTTTTGGGGCATTCCGTAATTCCGTATTTTTGTGGCACCGTAATTCCGTATTTTTGGGGAATCCGTAATTCCGTATTTTGGGGCATTCCGTAATTGTATTTTTGGGGCATTCCGTAATTCCGTATTTTTGGGGCATTCCGTAATTCCGTATTTGGGGCATTCCGTAATTCCGTATTTTGGGGCATTCCGTAATTCCGTATTTTTGGGGCATCGTAATTCCGTATTTTTGGGCATCCGTAATTCCGTATTTTGTGGCATTCCGTAATTCCATTTTTGGGGCATTCCGTAATTCCGTATTTTGGGGCATTCCGTAATTCCGTATTTTTGCATTCCGTAATTCCGTATTTTTGGGGCATTCCGTAATTCCGTATTTTTGGGCATTCCGATTCCGTATTTTTGGGGCATTCCGTAATTCCGTATTTTTGGTGGCATTCCATTCCGTATTTTTGGGGCATTCCGTAATTCCGTATTTTTGGGGCATTCCGTAATTCCGTATTTTTGGGGCATTCCGTAATTCCGTATTTTTGTGGCATTCCGTAATTCCGTATTTTTGGGGAATTCCGTAATTCCGTATTTTTGGGGCATTCCGTAATTCCGTATTTTTGGGGCATTCCGTAATTCCGTATTTTTGGGCATTCCGTAATTCCGTATTTTTGGGGCATTCCGTAATTCCGTATTTTTGGGGCATTCCGTAATTCCGTATTTTTGGGGCATTCCGTAATTCCGTATTTTTGGGGCATTCCGTAATTCCGTATTTTTGTGGCATTCCGTAATTCCGTATTTTTGGGGCATTCCGTAATTCCGTATTTTTGGGGCATTCCGTAATTCCGTATTTTTGGGGCATTCCGTAATTCCGTATTTTTGGGGCATTCCGTAATTCCGTATTTTTGGGGCATTCCGTAATTCCGTATTTTGGGGCATTCCGTAATTCCGTATTTTTGGGCATTCCGTAATTCCGTATTTTTGGGGCATTCCGTAATTCCTGTATTTTTGGGGCATTCCGTAATTCCGTATTTTTTGGGGCATTCCGTAATTCCGTATTGGGCATTCCGTAATTCCGTATTTTGGGGCATTCCGTAGTTCCGTATTTTGGGGCATTCTAATTCCGTATTTTTGGGGCATTCCGTAATTCCGTATTTTTGGGGCATTCCGTAATTCTATTTTTGGGGCATTCCGTAATTCCGTATTTTTTGGGGAATTCCGTATTCCGTATTTTGCATTCCGAATCGTATTTTTGGGGCATCCGTAATTCCGTATTTTGGGGCATTCGTAATCGTATTTTTGGGGCATCGTTAATTCCGTATTTTTGGGTGCATTCCGTATTCCGTATTTGGGGCATTCCGTAATTCCGTATTTTTGGGCATTCCGTAATTCCGTATTTTTTGTGGCACCGTAATTCCGTATTTTTGGGGAATTCCGTAATTCCGTATTTTGGGGATTCCGTAATTGTATTTTTGGGGCATTCAGTAATTCCGTATTTTTGGGGCATTTCCGTAATTCCGTATTTGGGGCATTTCCGTAATTCCTTTTTGGGGCATTCCGTAATTCCGTATTTTTGGGGCATTCAGTAATTCCGTATTTTTGGGGCATTCCGTAATTCCGTATTTTTGGGGCATTCCGTAGTTTCCGTTTTTGTGGCATTCCGTAATTCCGTATTTTTGCATTCCGTAATTCCGTATTTTTGGGGCATTCCGTAATTCCGTATTTTTGGGGAAATTCCGTAATTCCGTATTTTTGGGGCATTCCGTAATTCCGTATTTTTGGGGCATTCCGTAATTCCGTATTTTTGGGGCATTCCGTAATTCCGTATTTTTGGGGCATTCCGTAATTCCGTATTTTTGGGGCATTCCGTAATTCCGTATTTTTGGGGCATTCCGTAATTCCGTATTTTTGGGGCATTCCGTAATTCCGTATTTTTGGGGCATTCCGTAATTCCGTATTTTTGGGGCATTCCGTATTTTGAGGCATTCCGTAATTCCGTATTTTTGGGGCATTCCGTAATTCCGTATTTTTGGGGCATTCCGTATTTTTGGAGCATTCCGTAATTCCGTATTTTTGGGGCATTCCGTAATTCCGTATTTTTGGGGCATTCCGTAATTCCGTATTTTTGGGGCATCGTAATTCCGTATTTTTGGGGCATCGTAATTCCGTATTTTTGGGGCATTCCGTAATTCCGTATTTTTGGGGCATTCCGTAATTGCGTATTTTTGGGGCATTCCGTAATTCCGTTTTTTTGGGGCATTCCGTAATTCCGTATTTTTGGGGCATTCCGTAATTCCGTATTTTTGGGGCATTCCGTAATTCCGTATTTTTGGGGCATTCCGTATTTTTGGGGCATTCCGTAATTCCGTATTTTTGTGGCATTCCGTAATTCCGTATTTTTGGGGAATTCCGTAATTCCGTATTTTGCATTTGCATATTTTTAGTGCTCATATGCTTTGAAGAATACGGCTTATAAATAGACTTTTCGCATTATTTGTGGATTTCTCGTCGTATTTGACTTGGCCCAACAACTCAGAAGCACATAGAAAATAACCAAAAACTTTTCGAAAGGCGAAAAATTCTCCAAAACTTGTTGTGTGCCAATTTTGCTTTTCTAAGCGAATTTTTATCAGCGATTTTTCTAAAAAAAAATTGAGAAAGGGAGAGGATTGCCGAGAATTTAGAAATTTTGTTGTTTTTGTTGGTCAAAAAGTTATAAAAAAGGTGTTTTTTGAAGCTTTTTAGAAATGGGCATCGGCGGTGCCGCTAGGCGTCGCCGCAAAAACCATAGAGGAGGTCCTTTTGTTTTGCTACATTCGTAACCAATTTTCTTAACAAATTTTGTTTTTTTTAAATTCCCGACGGCGCCTATCGGCACCGCCGACCCCCCCCCCCCCCCCAGACTCAAAATTGAAGACAACGTGAAGGTGATTTGAATAATAAATTAAAATTTGTTTCGCCTTTGACCGTTACAAAAAAAAATTCCTTATTTCCAGTCCCGGTTTTTCCCGTTTCCCGATCCCGGTTTTTGAAAAAGCGAAATCCCGCTCCCGGTTCATCATGCTGCTTTCGATCCGGATCCCGGCTTTCACGGTCCCAGTCAATTCCGGGCTCGATTTTCACAAAAATCCCGGTCCCGGCCAACTCTAATATAAAGTGGTAAAAATTCATTTACGCACTCGGGAACCGAACCAGCTCTGGTCGCCTTTTTAAAAATCAGAAAGGAACCAGAATTCTGGTGCCTCTTTTAAAAATCAGAAACAGAATTCTGGTACCCACGATCAGAAATTCTGATATTAGAAATGAATAGAACAGAGCACATCCCTGATCGAACCCATACCTGCCGTCCCCCTCACAGCCCACATCACTCACCGCTACACCACCACATCAGACAATAGATTACATTTTCAAAAAGGTCGGGGAGGCCGGGGTTCCCATTTTGGAGCTCGGGGTCGGGGAGCAACCCTACTTAACAGCCTGGGGACTTCGGGATAGGGGAGGAACTCTATTTATTTTAAAACATTAGGAACTGGCCATCTGATCAGATTATGCTGAAAGAATTAACTCCGGAAACAATGAACAAGGTTGTATGTTCTTGGCCTCCGGTGTTTAAGCAGGGCGAATGTTGAGGGCAATTGTTCAAGAATTTAAGATTGGTTTGATTTTAATAAATTAATTGATTAAATAAATATAAATGAAAATGTTTTTGATTTTAGCTAATGAAATATTAGCAGACAATCCCCAAAATTGGAAAGCAATTTTTGCGGAAATAAAAATTGAAGAGAAATTTGAGCACTTTGCGTTGATTGTTTGCACGGCCTACAAAAAACTGTGCCTTTGAAAAGAGCAAAATCAGGCTAAAATTATTTGAATGGGCCAATTTAAAAATTGTTTCTGCACAATTTAACGATGCTGACGGATCTAGATAGGTAGATACTAGGGTAGTGCACGGTCGGTTAACCGAACCGAAACTTTGTGGGAGTCTATTGAGGAAAGATGTGGTGTAGTGGTGAGTGGTGTCATTTTAACTGGTGGTGGGATGAGGTTCAAATCTCGGCTGAGTTAAATTTTTTTTCCAACATTTTTTGAACTATACGGTTTGTGAACAATTCCAAAAGTTTTTCAAATTCCCAATTTTTTTTTTGACAAAAAACCGGTTTCGGTTTTCGGTTAACCGGGTGTCGGCCAAAAACCGAAACCGAAAACCGGGGGTCGCAAAACCGGCCTAACCGAAAACCGGTAACCCCGGTTTAAAACCGACCGTGCACTACTCTAGTAGATACCTTCCCACAATTCTCATTAACACGACAAAAATGGGTGCTAGATAGGAAATAAGAAATCTTCAAAATGTTTGTTGAAATAAATACGAAGTGTTTAATTTCATTTAATAATTCAATTCTATGAAATAATCGTCATCCTAGCACCGTTAATAATTGCAGCACTAAATGAATTCCAAAGTTTTCTTTATTTTAGAAACAAAACCTTTTGTACTTTATGGCTTGTCGGTCTTTCAATGAAAGCGGATAAAACATTGGAAGAGTTATTACCAATTTATTCGAATAATTCAAATTTTCTATCGAGTGGAAGACATTTTTTGATGCGTTCCTTTTACACAGAAACGCAAAATCTCAATAAAACGTAAATTCTTTACATTTTCAGCATTCATTTTTGATTTTAAGGATTGAAGAATTGAGTCATAAGAATGAAGGTTTTGAAGAAAATCAACAGAGCATTGTTACTTAAATTACACACATTTTTTTCTACACAAAATATTCTTTTTCTTATTAATTCGTTGAAAGAAGTCTTTTAAAACGCAAGTAAGGCTGTCGGTTTCAAACTGAACCGCGACTAAAAACCGGCATTTTATCGGTTCAGTTACCCAAAAATTTCGGTTCGGCTACCGGCTTTGATTTCGGTTAACCGAAAGTTTCGGTTTTTGAAACCGACAGCCTTATGCGAGCAGTGCGGACTGATTGATGCCTGCCCGGCTCCCCAGCTCAATCGCGCCGCCTCCACCTGATGTTTGGCGGACAAATTTTTAAATTCAAGATTTATTTTGTCATTAGCCAAAATTGCCTTGAATTTTCTAGAACCATAAGAATTAAGCGAATAATGAAAACAACTTCTTAATTAAGGCAACATTTATTTACAAAATATATTTTATATTTACCGCAAAATAAAACATGTTTTAGGAGAACAAAAATTTCGCCTTAAAAGAGTTATTTGGCCTTCTTAAGTGGCCTACGCAAGTTGAATATTTAAATAAGCAACATTGCCAAATCATTAATTTATTCTGCAAATAGCGTTACAGTAATCGAAAGCGTTATCAAATTGTTACACAATGCATTCTGTCCAATTAATGTTCAATCTGTGAAAAGAAAGAAAATAATCTATTCGATAAAATTTCGCCAAAATCATTATTTATTTCCCGCTAAAAAGTCCAAATAAGATTGACAAACTGGCGACCCGTCTTAAGATTTATTCAAATAAGGTAAATCCTTCAAAAAAGTCCAAAAATCTCAAGCAAGTGGGGAAAAGGACGTGTACCCCAAATAAAGGAAGAATCTTTAAAAGAAGGACAGTTCAAATTATAACGAAAAGGACAAATCTTAAAAAAAAGGACGCATGGCAGCCCCGTTGTTAACTCATTTTATTGCATCAAAATGTGCCGCCTAAACTACGCACCTTTTTTCTTAATGCATAATGTTGCGGCGTGACTTGGAGGTGGCGCCAATTTTGGCACATTTTCGGCGCCGACTCCTTTCTCTGTCTTTGCACATTTTAGGTCATTAAAACTTTGTTGAAGTTCGAAATTGTTGCCGACTGTAACGGTTCTGCTCTCAAAAAATGTCAAAGTGTCCAAATCCAAATTGCTTTCTAGATTAGAATTGTTGTTTTTTGGACTAGATGGACAGCTCTCGAACAGAAGGTCCTAAATCCCAGAAATTGATTATCTACTTTACATAAGTTCATATCTCTTAGCGAAATACTTCAATTTCTTCCAGAAGAGCTCCTCTGCCAGTTCCGGGTTTAGCACTCTTCAGAGTTTGTTCATCAATGGCTATGTTAACTGCCTGCTTTCCATTGGACGAAGAACATCCAGCAAGTGACCCCCATTCTTGCTGGAGTTCATTAAGCAGTTCAGTTGTTGACGAGGAAGAATGCTTTAGAAGGTTCAGCCCAATGCCAGCAGCCGTTGGGGGACTCTTCCATTGAACGTCCGATTGTGCCAGCCCAAGCAGATTATTTTCAACAGGCATATGGCCACGTTCAGCTTGATCTTCAGAATCGTCCTCAAAACGAAGCAGTTCACGCACCCGTTCCATGGCTGGATCGCATGCTTCAACTCCAAGCTCAACCTCCTCCAACTCGACCAAACTTTGTTATTTCAAATATCAAAAATTCTTTCATTTTATTTTAATAATTAATTTAGCCTCGAAATACAACAAAAAAATTACTCATTTGTGTCACTTTCAGAATGTAGCCGATTTCTAGAGCTAGAAGGCCGTGGAGATTTGAATCTTTTCGGACTTGACGTTGTGTCCAATTCGGAATTGTGTTGTTCCTCCATAGCTAAACCAATTGGGTCACGGAGGATCTAAAATATGTCTATTTTAAATAATTAAAATTATTAAATTAAATATTATTTAATTTTAACAAATACCAAAAATGGACCTCTCTCATTTCATATCGGTATTTTGTTATTTCTGATCACCTTTAGCACATCAATCTCATAACTCTCCAATCCGTCAAATTGTTCAGAAGAAGCACAAAATTCGGCCGCAAGATCACTGTGAAATAAGACCAGTGCCGTTTTGTACTCCTCCAAATGATCGGCCAAAATGCGATTCCGAGCCTCGTGTAGCACATTCACCTGAATTAATCTATTTTTATTTGGTAATGTTCCAAAAAGTTAAAGTCAATAAACACCTTCAAGGTCACATCTTCCTTCAACAGATCCATCCGATGCTTCTGTCCCTTCACAACTTGTTGAACCGTTCGGAAATCCTTTATAATCAATTTAAAGGGAATTTTAATGGATTTGATTTAACAATTTCTGCGCTCACTTCCATATGTGACGAATCAGCCGGGTCCAATGTTTCACTGCTTTTTTTCAGCCACAAAAGCGATCCCCGATAATCAAGTCGAGCTCGCTCCACCGAAAACATTTGTTTATTTAATTTCAAAAAATAAATCCACGTTTTTTATTATACCGCTTCCACTGTCTGTTCGCAATCCGTCACAGCGCGCTCAATAAAATCCTACATATTTGGAAAATAAAGTCGGATTTGGAAATAATGTAAATAATTCGAAGCATTTACATAGAGCACATTGCCAAACCGTATCACATGGCCAAGCAGTATTTGTCTAGAAAATTCTTTCAAATGGATTATGCAAATTAGGGCCAATTTTATGCATTAAAAGCGAAAACCTAAAGCGTCTAAAACAAATTATACTTTTTCCACCTCTGTTTTGAAGAATTTGCCTGTGCGTTGGCGGTCACTTGCAGAACGCTTCGAAGATGCGCTTTTTCGTCCTTTTGTGCATCTGTCAGCAATTCCGCCATGTCCAATTCCAATTGCGCCAAATCGTTAAGCTATCGACAACAAATCGGGAAACGTAAATACCCAACATTATTTCAAACACCTCTCGTTGATTCGTCTCCATTAGAGTCAACAGTGTTTGGGTGGAATCGCGAATTTGACGAAATTGTTGCAGGTGCATGTCCAACTCGGCGTCCGCCGCCACGACGTGTTCATCCTCGCGTCTGCCCAACTTCTCCCTGATCAGCTGCTTTGCACTCCAGTAAGCCTGCTTCACCTTCAACGTCGTCGACTCGCTCAGCAATGAATCGTTTACATCGGCGGTGAAACGGTCCCAATTCATGCCGCTAAACATTTTAGACATTTTTTGGTTATTTTTACATCCCGAGTTTAAATCAAGTTCTAGAGGTTTTATGGAATCGGACCCCAATTGTCATGGAATTTTCGTAAATGAGTTGTGGGATAAATAAGCCGAAAGCCGGCGGTTAACCTATTTAATTTATTCGAACCTTGTGGACGCTTCATAGAACGATGACATTTTAAGAAAGTGTTGCGACAAGAGCCAATAGCCACTTTTTTGTGTACTAATTACACTGCCATTGACCGAAAAATTTTAACAAAATAATTGTTTTTTAAAAGATCGCATCGGAATAAAGTGGTTTAAAACGCTATTAAAGAAATACAACGTCACTATATTCTACAAAATAATGGTAAAAACGTTATACTCTGGCCAAAACAATAGAATAGAATATTTTCTTGCTACAATTGAGTAAGATTTATGAGTCGGGGTAAAAAGGGAACGAGTTAGGCAAATATCAGTTAACCCTAAGCTGCCCGGGGGAAAGTTTGAAAATTTTTGCAATTTGTATGTAACTGGTCCAAATTCCAAAAAACCCACAAAGGCCTTTAAAATATAGCCCGGGAGTTATGTAATAAAATCGTATTTTCTTTTTCTTGAAAATAAGCCGCTTTTGTATAATTTTCGTTTTAGCCTTAGGCATTAAACGCGAAAGAAAAAGCCATAAGCAAACAGCGACTGTTCTCAAGGGAGAACAGAGAGAGAGAAAACAGGGAAATAGTTCGGCTCGAAAGGCAAATGCGACAGAGAACTAAAAACCTCGCGGCGGCAAAGAAATCGATTTAATTTTAAACAATTTATTGAAATTCGTAAAATCGTTCGAATGTCCCACAACGGAAAATCGTTATAACGGAACTAAAAAATTTTAATTTATCCTAACTTTCGCAAAATTAAGAATTTTGCTTTGTAATTTTGGAATAATTTTCCGAGGCGCCGCCGGGGAAATTTACCAAAATTGGAAATCTTTGTTAAGAAAATTAAAGTAAAAATTCACAAAGCTGTGATAAATTTTTCAATTCAATTTTTTTTTGAGCGCATTTTAATTAAAAAACATCTGAACATTTATTTAAAAATTTTATTAACGGGGGAAGCGTATCTGAATTAGAGACCGGAACGAGACGAGACCTCAATCTCGACGAGATTCTCGAGAAACTCGCCTCAGGATCTTGCTCGAATTGAACTTCACGAGATTTTTCGAGACCCGAAATTTTTTCGAGAATCTCGCTCAAAAGAAGCTCGAGATTCCCGATCTCGATTGCCAAATATTCTCGGCGGCGCATATGGCACCGAACTCTAACCATTTTCTCGCCGCGCCGTCGACTCTTTCATACCCCACTATGGGCCAAGCCCAGCAGCAGACAAAATTAGGCGAAACGCCAAAATTTACGCAATTTTAACACTAATTCTAAAAAATTACCATGGGCAGACATCATTTGGTCAGCCATTTATATCCCTACCATTGGATTTCTTTCGGTTTTCAAGACCTTGTAACACAGACTAACACTTATATTTCGTGACCAAATTTTGTTTTGCACTTTTACAATTTTTTGGGCAATTTTTTAAACTTTTTTTAACAAATTGCCATCAAAAATCAAAAAAAAAAAATGCTTTTTTGAAAATTTCTTGAAATACCTTGGCGCTCAAATGGGAAAGCCATTTGAGCGCCGCGCTCAGATGGTTCAAATTCCCCCTCCCAAAATTTTTTTCTGGCTACGGCCCTGATCCTTATGAAAGAGAATTTCTGTCGCTCGATTATGTCATCATTAGGGGTGTAAATTTAGTCCCGATTGATCCCAGAACCGGGACCGGGACCTAAAAAACCGGGAACCCGTCCCGGTCCCGTACAACGCTAGTTTCGACAGAAGAGAACAGTGCCCTAATTCACTAGGGGACAATTTGTCCGTGGGACCCTTCGATAACATGCCCATTACGGTAAAAACTCTGATTTAGAGGGTTTTCGATTATCGAGGTCGCTGATCACAAATAGACATCAAATTCAGATACTATATATGACATCATATTTTTCCAAAAATCAATTTTGCTCAAAATCACTCAAAAAGAACAAAAACAAACAGGCGGCAAGTAATGATCGAATCGTGCTTATTAAGTTGATTTTTTAAACCAAAAAAATCATTGATGCTGAGTCAGACTGGACGATATCATAGATGAATATGAAGCCATACTCGTGAGCAGACCTCGATAATCCCCCGAGTACTTATCCGAATTGCAATAACCCTTTTTTTGTTGGACTAGTAAATTTTATATTATCAAATTATGCATGAAAACTTTTTTGGCACTACCGCGGGGGATTTTTTTTTTGGTACGCGCGATGCGAAAAATACGTAAAAATATATTTTAGGATGTTTTGTGAATAAATGTTTTGCAGTGTTTAAAGCGTGAACATTGATCGTCGACTTGGTCTTTCAAAATTAACTGATCGATGTCTTTCCACATCTCCCCCCGTTGCGACAATGTTTTCTGTTTACTTGCATAAATAAAAAGAATAAGGCATCAACGACCAACTCAGTCGCTCGTTCGTTCGTCCGTTTCGTCGTAAACAAAAACATTGCACTTTCTTCCCCCGAGGGGTGGAGCCCCTCCCTCAGTGAACACATAAATAGGCAGCAATTTGGCTTCTCCTCCATAATCCAGCTGCCATTTTATTACGAAAACTCCTTCTAAACATCGAATAGCGGTCGAAACCGCGCCGACTTCGGTTACTAATCGAACCTCATTTTGAATTGTCACCCTTTTTATTTATTTTGTCGTTTTTTGAGTTTGAGAGACCAATACATAAGTCAATTTAGTTGTACTCTAGTTGTTTTAAAACTTACTTTCTCGGCATGGCTAATCGTAAAAATGGCTTATTTTCCGCTGGTCGTAAAATTGCTTTTATCTTAATTTAGAAAAGAAAATTCCGGCACAATTGTGAAATGCTTCCCAAAATTGTACGAGCTGATCGCATGCTCTCAGGGGGTAAGGCCCCAAGAAATCCTTAACTAATTCGAACAATGAATGCCGTGTCATTCCCACCCATAACAACCGGAATTTTTTTTGGTTTCATTAAGCATCGATGGGTTTAATCTTTTTTCTTTTTGTATTAATTTTTTTGTTAGTTTTCTTTTGCTATTTAAGCTAAACAATTCCGATTGATTTCATCAAAACAAACGAACAAAATGACTGACCAACACCAGCAACACCAAATGCAGGAGGAGGGGAAGGGCATCTACGAGAAGACCAAGGAAAGCCTGGCAGGCGCTGCGGAGGGCACCAAAGAATGGCTTACGAGCGCCAAGGATCGGGTAAAATAATGGAAATACTTGCTGGTTTCTGGGGGCTAAAAACTGCCTAAAGCTTAACGGAAGCGATTGGAATGCTTTTTCTATTTCCGGATAAAATAATTCGGTTTAGGTGGCTGACTCGCTTAGCTCTGCAAAGGACACGGTGACCGGAAAGGCCGCGGATGCAAAGGACGCGACGGTGGGGAACAATCATTTTACTTAATGATGTGAAGTAAAAAGCCGATGGTTCAGTCCGATTATCTCGGCTCAGCGCGTGACAGAGCTGCCGAAGGGTATGAAGACACCAAACAGGGGGCGCAGGAGCGTTATGAGCGTGCCAAGGAGTACGGCAGCGAGAAGACTGAGCAGATCAAGGACTACGCGCGGGGCAAGCAGGTGAAGAAAATTGATTTGGTCTAATAAGGCAATTAATTATCTTAATACCAAATTTTCAGGACGAAATGGGCGACAAAATGGGGGAGAACAAAGAGAAGGCGGCGGAGAAATGGGACGAAACAAAGGGCGCCGTTGGTGAGGCCAAAATGATAAAACGGACAAATATTAAAGAATTTGTAATTAAAATGTGGCATTTAATTTGGCTTTTGTCAGGTGAACGCACTCAGCGCGCTGGTGAGAAGATCAGGGGCAAGTGATTGAAGCCCGGGATGAAATAAATTATTTCAACGACATCGATGAGCAAGTCTTGGGCTCTATGAGCCTAATAGCTCTGATTTTGAATTTATTTGTCGTTTTATTTTTGTGAATTAAAACATTGGTGTTATCTGACTACAATTGGTATTATATATCAGATGGTATTATCTAATTGCAGGGTATTATATGTCAAATGGTATTGTCCTAATTGCAATTGGTATTATATATCAAATAAAATTAAACCGCCCCTACTTTAAAACGTTCTGAATTTGGCAAAACATTTATTTTGGCATAAATGTGTGTTGTTACGTGGCGGACCAGTTCAGCCGGGAGACGGACGCTACCGGTCTCTGTCTCTCTTTTGAGTTCTCGAGGCCAAATTGCAGATAAGCAAAATCGAATCAAATGTATTTATTTAATAAATGATTTTTTTGGATTTATTTGGTTTCAATCAATTTAATAAAAAGAACAAAATTAGAGGATATTCATGTGTGTATGTATGGAAAAATAATACTTTAATCAATTAGGTCCAATTTTCCAGTCCTTTGAAGCCTTCTAGGAAGTTATAAGATTACTCTAAAAAAGTAATTAAAACAAAATTAAATACTTTTAAATTTACAAATTTAAAAGTTCTCTCTGACTAACGAATTTGGAGTGCAATTGCACTTTGCAAAAGAAGAATTCTGCTTGAAAGTCACGGACAATTCGAACATCAAAATTTGTTCTCAGATTTTCATTCAATTTACTCCTCAAGGACTCATTTAAGCCTTTATTGAGCCGAATTCCGAAAATCCAAAGTTTTTCGTGCGGATTCTGCCATAATCTGAATGCAATTAATGTAAAAATGAATTAAAATTCATTAATAAATTTACTGTTCTGAGGCAATTAATGTAAAAATGAATTAAAATTCATTAATAAATTTACTGTTCTGAGGCAATTAATGTAAAAATGAATTAAAATTCATTAATAAATTTACTGTTCTGAGGCAATTAATGTAAAAATTAATTAAAATTCATTAATAAATTTACTGTTCTGAGGCAATTAATGTAAAAATTAATTAAAATTCATTAATAAATTTACTGTTCTGAGGCAATTAATGCAAAAATGAATTAAAATTCATTAATAAATTTACTGTTCTGAGGCAATTAATGTAAAAATTAATTAAAATTCATTAATAAATTTACTGTTCTGAGGCAATTAATGTAAAAATTAATTAAAATTCATTAATAATTTTACTGTTCTGAGGCAATTAATGTAAAAATTAATTAAAATTCATTAATAATTTTACTGTTCTGAATTGTGTTTAGGCTTCTCTTCTTTTGTAGTATTTAAAGTGTTTGGCGGCATATTATTAAATTTCATATTTAAAATGGTTGGGTATAAATGCAAATATTCGACCAAATCTCCCAAAAACTCTTCCTTAAAATCGACCAATTCGTGACCAAATCGTTGCCCGACAAAATCACAAAACTTTTCAATAATAAATTGGGGCCCAGCACATGAAATGGCCACAAACTCTTCATACTTAAAAGTTAATTAAATTATTTTTAATTTTATTTAAAAAAAAAGAATAACCAAATCAGTGAATTTTGTGCCCTTCAACAGTTCAATTTCGGCGCATGCGTTTTTCTCATTCCAAAGTTGTGTCAGTGCTGCAATTTGATAAAAAAGAATTACCTAATTTAGTTTTAATTTTTATTATTAATTTGCCCGGCATCTGACGGATTGGTCCTGGTCCGGAATTCGGTTTTTTAGTCGCAATTAATGCGTTTTCTGTAAACATTTAATTTTAACCTTCTCGCAATTTGCACTGAATGACTTTCGCTGTTAACAAATTAATTTTTTGGCCCAAATTTTGTTCCGGAAACATCGGCGAAATGATCGGAATTGTCAGCGCCTTCCTGAGCCTTTTCCGTAAAATTTTTGAAGTCGAATTAAGCCTTTGCATCCATTGTCGCCCCGGCGACCAAATCAAAAAGCCGCCACTCCGATCATAATCGATCATTTGCAGCTGAACCGGCAAAGGCCAATTCCTTAAATAAGTGCTTAAATCAATTAATGTTCATTTTGTTTTTTTGAAGACCCAAAAACCCCCAAAATAAGCAATAAAAAGTCGCCATAATTCTAAAAGCACTAAAAAACCCAAAAACCCCCAAATAAGCAATAAAAAGTCGCCATAATTCTAAAAGCACTAAAAAACCCAAAACCCCCAAAATAAGCAATAAAAAGTTGTCTAATTCCTAAAAGCACTAAAAGACCCAAAAACCCCCAAAATAAGCAATAAAAAGTTGTCTAATTCTAAAAGCACTAAAATACCCAAAAACCCCCAAAATAAGCAATAAAAAGTTGTCTAATTCTAAAAGCACTAAAAGACCCAAAAACCCCCAAAATAAGCAATAAAAAGTTGTCTAATTCTAAAAGCACTAAAAGACCCAAAAACCCCCAAAATAAGCAATAAAAAAGTTGTCTAATTCTAAAAGCACTAAAAGACCCAAAAACCCCCACAAAAATAAGCAATAAAAAAGTTGTCTTCTAAAAGCACTAAAATACCCAAAAACCCCCAAAATAAGCAATAAAAAGTTGTCTAATTCTAAAAGCACTAAAATACCCAAAAACCCCCAAAATAAGCAATAAAAAGTTGTCTAATTCTAAAAGCACTAAAAAGACCCAAAAACCCCCACAAATTAAGCAATAAAAGTTGCCATAATTCTAAAAGCATAAAATACCCCAAAAACCCCCAAAATAAGCAATAAAAAGTTGTCTAATTCTAAAAGCAAAAAGACCCAAAAAACCCCCAAATAAGCAATAAAAAGTTGTCTAATTCTAAAAGCACTAAGACCCAAAAACCCCCAAAATAAGCAATAAAAGTTGTCTAATTCTAAAAGCACTAAAACAAAAACCCCCAAATAAGCAATAAAAAGTTGTCTAATTCTAAAAGCACTAAAATACCCAAAAACCCCCAAAATAAGCAATAAAAAGTTGTCTAATTCTAAAAGCACTAAAAGACCCAAAAACCCCCAAAATAAGCAATAAAAAGTTGTCTAATTCTAAAAGCACTAAAAAACCCAAAAACCCCCAAAATAAGCAATAAAAAGTTGTCTAATTCTAAAAGCACTAAAAAACCCAAAAACCCCCAAAATAAGCAATAAAAAGTTGTCTAATTCTAAAAGCACTAAAATACCCAAAAACCCCCAAAATAAGCAATAAAAAGTTGTCTAATTCTAAAAGCACTAAAATACCCAAAAACCCCCAAAATAAGCAATAAAAAGTTGTCTAATTCTAAAAGCACTAAAATACCCAAAAACCCCCAAAATAAGCAATAAAAAGTCGCCATAATTCTAAAAGCACTAAAAAACCCAAAAACCCCCAAAATAAGCAATAAAAAGTTGTCTAATTCTAAAAGCACTAAAATACCCAAAAACCCCCAAATAAGCAATAAAAAGTTGTCTAATTCTAAAAGCACTAAAAATCCCAAAAAACCCCCAAAATAAGCAATAAAAAGTTGTCTAATTCTAAAAGCACTAAAAATCCCAAAAACCCCCAAAATAAGCAATAAAAAGTTGTCTAATTCTAAAAGCACTAAAAATCCCAAAAAACCCCCAAAATAAGCAATAAAAAGTTGTCTAATTCTAAAAGCACTAAAAATCCCAAAAACCCCCAAAATAAGCAATAAAAAGTTGTCTAATTCTAAAAGCACTAAAATCCCAAAAACCCCCAAAATAAGCAATAAAAAGTTGTCTAATTCTAAAAGCACTAAAAATCCCAAAAACCCCCAAAATAAGCAATAAAAAGTTGTCTAATTCTAAAAGCACTAAAAATCCCCAAAAACCCCAAAATAAGCAATAAAAAGTTGTCTAATTCTAAAAGCACTAAAAATCCCAAAAACCCCAAAATAAGCAATAAAAAGTTGTCTAATTCTAAAAGCACTAAAAATCCCAAAAACCCCAAAATAAGCAATAAAAAGTAGTTGTCTTTCTAAAAGCACTAAATCCCAAAAAACCCCCAAAATAAGCAATAAAAAGTTGTCTAATTAAAAGCACTCTAAAATCACCCAAAACCACCCAAAATAAGCAATAAAAAGTTGTCTAACTAAAAGCACTAAACATCCCAAAACCCCCAAAATAAGCAATAAAAAGTTGTCTAATTCAAAGCACTAAAAGATCCCAAAAACCCCCAAAATAAGCAATAAAAAGTTGTCTAATTCTAAGCACTCTAAAAATCCCAAAAACCCCCAAAATAAGCAATAAAAGTGTCATAATTCTAAGCACCTAAAATCCCAAAAACCCCCAAATAAGCAATAAAAAGTTGTCTAATTCTAAAAACTAAAATCCCAAAAACCCCAAAATAAGCAATAAAAAGTTGTCTAATTCTAAAAGCACAAAACAAAAACCCCCAAAATAAGCAATAAAAAGTTGTCTAATTCTAAAAGCACTAAAATACCCAAAAACCCCCAAAATAAGCAATAAAAAGTCGCCATAATTCTAAAAGCACTAAAAATCCCAAAAACCCCCAAAATAAGCAATAAAAAGTTGTCTAATTCTAAAAGCACTAAAATACCCAAAAACCCCCAAAATAAGCAATAAAAAGTCGCTCTAATTCTAAAAGCACTAAAAAACCCAAAAACCCCCAAAATAAGCAATAAAAAGTCGCCATAATTCTAAAAGCACTAAAAAACCCAAAAACCCCCAAAATAAGCAATAAAAAGTTGTCATAATTCTTAAAAGCTTTTTGGGGAAAATGTCTTTTTGGAGCTTCTTCTTCTTTCAGATAGCTTAATGTGCAAAACATCGCAGCCCAAATTATTACCAAGTTGAGAAGGTCCAAAAGAATTGTTCGATTAGAAAGGGCCGCGAAGCATTGGGAAACGACAAAAATACTTTGGCGAGCATTACTCTCAGAATTTTGGAGTCCAAATAACCCTCCATTTCGGTACTGTAAATATGGTTATCTAAAAGTACGGTTAATTAATTAATTAATTATATTTTAATTAATTATTGTCAGACTTATTGCCCACTGTTCCAAGTAAGCGAGTGCCTGAAGAAATGTTCTCAACTTTTTGCTGTTTTTTGCTTCTCCAATTATTTGATTTTGACTTTGTTTTCCCGATAAGATTAAATGCAATATTCTCATGTCACTTCCATAAGCTAAATTAATTAAATGTTTTAATTTAAATATTATTAAAATTACTCGACAAAACTGCGACCATTGCCTTCATTCCAGTGACCTTTTCCCTGTCGAGCGAAGCCTTTTCGCAAGACTCTGCCAGAAGTTTGTCAATAATTTTCAATTTTTCAATTTCCTCGGCAATTCCAATGGATTCATTTTTTGCTAAATTTTCATTAAAATATTGGCATTTAATTAAAATATTTACTCGCTTTTAACAGCGCTTGATTCAATTCTTTCATTCGCTCATTTCGCTTTATCAACTCAAATTTATATTGCGCTTCGTCGAATTGGTCATTTTTCAACAAATTTTCAATATTTTTCGCAAAAATATTTAAAATTTTTTCAATTTGTTTGGCATTATAATTTCTCATTGGTAAATGCATTAATTTTGGCATAATAATAAATGGAATATTAATTTGCACACCCATAAAAGCAATTTTCAATATTGGAACTGACAAAAATTGGTCTTTTTCATCTTTTTGTATGGACAAAGTGTTTAAATTCTGTTAAATAGCTTTATTTTTAATTTTCAATTTAAATTATATTCTCTTAAATAGGGGAGCAAATTTAAATGTGCTAAAAACCGAAAATATGCAATTTTTTCCGAAATAAGAGGTACACGGTGGTGCCAATGGCGCCGCATTTTCAAGCGGGCTTGAAGATTCTAACAATGTAAGAAATGTTCTAATAATCTATTAATTTAACGTTAAAAGAATAATTAGTAAACAAATTGGTGCATATTCCGGCATTATGCCTTTTTTTGATCACATCGGTCCGTTCCCTAATAATAATTTAATTAAAATTCAAATATTCTCACGTTGCAAAATGCACAAAAAAGTGATGCGTCTTGGCATAATGTTCTCTTGTTAAGATCACAATTAAATGTTCCAAAAATCTTTTGAAGGTCAAATCCTTCCGGTAGCAAACAAATCGGCTCCACGCGCTCATTTTGGTATTTAATAAAGTTGGCGTTTATCGCTTGCAGTCTGGCTTCCCCCGACTGAATAATTAATTAATTTAATTCGATTAATGTATATTTTATTTAAAATACACTAAAATTGGACGGGATGATTTTTTGGAAAACCGGGACCAACATTTTGAATCGGGATCGGAAAAAATCGGACGCAATGACAATAATAAAAATATTCAAATTAATGCAAAAAGTTTTCTAAATAGTGAAAATCCCTACCCCTGGATAGGCTTTTGTGCCATTTTAAAATTTTGGAGCAAAATGACAAGAAAATTTGAATCCGGGTTGAAATAACCGGACCCTAATTTTAAGTCAGTTTTGTTTGTTTTAACCGGTCTGACCCCGTAAACTATGCAAATTCATGCATATTTTAGTTATATTTATTCCAAATTTTCTTTACCCATCCTCCAATAATTCTTTGTAATTCGTCCACGACTTTGTCAATATGTTCTTTGTCTTCCAAAAATCCATTAATTTCTAATGACTTTATTAGCTAAAGGGATTTAAATATTATTTTAAAATTGTCAAAAAAATACCATTTCAATTTTAGGCTTATTCGGTTTGAATTTTATTTCTTGCATTAATTCGGGCAATTCTTCAATTTTTGACAAGAAAAAGTCTTTTTGATTTTCTTTCTGAACGAATTGAATAAAAAATCGGTCGTTTTGGAATTGCTTCAATAAATTTGCATCTAAACGAAGTGATTAATTAATTGAAACTTTTTAATAAATATAATTAAAATAAATACTCTCGCCTAATTTTCTCTGCGCCTCAAAAGTTTCGTAAATATTTTTATAATTTTCAAAAAGTTCACAAAGATTTGCGTCATTTTCTTTTGAATCATTTCCAAATTTAATTAGTGTCAACAAAATTTGTTCCTTTCGAATTTTGTCCAATTGTCCCCAATGAATTGCCGGGC